>JAWPHD010000752.1:0-402622 GCA_037043455.1 Cyrtodaria siliqua | reverse complement strand
CAAGTATAAAATTACAAAGGGCAACAACTCCAATTTGAATGAAGACAGAGTTACGGTTCTTTCACTCTGAACTTCTTCTCACAATCGTGAACGCTCAGGCAATCCTTACACTTTATCATTGTGTTAAGTTTCATTGTAGTCACATAAGTAGTTTTGAAGTTATGCTCCGGACAAAATTTTAAGTATAAAATTACAAAGGGCAATAACTCTAATTTGAATGAAGACAGAGTTACGGTTCTTGCACTCTGAATTTCCTCTCACAATCGTGAACACTCAGGCAATCGTGTCATTCTTCGGGATCCCGCCTCGTGTGTCACGGCGTTTTGGTATGTTAAAAATCTTGACATTCTGTTAGCCGTAAGGCAACGGCACAGAAAATAGTGCACTGTTGGTAAGCTGTTGCTACATAAACAATATGGCCGCTAGCCACACCTGTTGATGTATAAGTTGCGTTGAGTGTTTGTTTTTAACAATGCAGATGAATGTTTTATCACTGCTTTCATGTAAATAAACTATATCGGCTAAATAACATTGCAACATTTGGATGGTAACTTTGATTTTGAATGCAACTTTGTTTTGGTCGGAATCTAAGGTGCGATGATGTAACCAATATGGAAACCTGCATAATACATTGAGTAACGATGCGAAGCAGTGTACAAGATGTTGCAAATGTTCCTCTCATTGCCCTCTATCAATGTGTGAAGTTTCATTGCAGTCCCATCAGTAGTTTTGAAGTTATGCTCCGGACAAAAATTCTAAGTATAAAATTACAAACGGCAATAACTCTAACTTGAATGACGACAGAGTTAAGGTTCTTACACTGTGCACTTCCTCTCATTGTCATCTATCATTGCGTGAAGTTTCATTGTTCACGGAAGGACAGACAAAGCGACAACTATATTCTCCCCCGAAAATTGCTCCCCACGGAAATTTTGGGGAGCATAAAAGTAGTTTTCAGGTGAAAAAACACCATAAAAGTGGGGCCATAAGACATGCTGGTTTACTAAAGAGGTTTACAGCTGTTTTCACTGGCAGTTGCTCGCAAAATGTATTCATAGATTTCAAAGTGGGAAAATGATAATCAATAATCCAACGAAACCTACGAATCCACTCTTCTCAATAATCCAACGAAACCTACGAATCCACTCTTCTTATACATACAAAATCAAATAGAAATGGGCCATTGTTCTCCACTTATAATTCCCCTTTCCAATAAAAAATAGGAGGGATAAAATTGTATAATATAAACTACATTCTACTACACCTCGGAGGTTTATATGCATTTTGTTGTGGTTAACCATGACAATGTACTCTCCCTACCTGTATCTAGAGGTGTAGCACACACACACTGCAGGAAGTGTCAGCCTGGAGTAGTTACCCCACTCTCCCTACCTGTATCTAGAGGTGTAGCACACACACTGCAGGAAGTGTCAGCCTGGAGTAGTCACCGCTTATTGGTGGCTAGTAAATAATTCTCATTTCTTTTTGTAAAAAAATGATCTTGTTTGTAAAAAAAAAAGGCATTTTCAATAATTTAAGTGCCATTTTTGGTTTAAATCACATTGTTTATCTATTTGTTACATTTTTTTTCAAGCATTGTCATGTTAAAGCTGTGAGTTTTGAATCTGTTTTCATGCCTGCCAAATCTCCGGATAAAATGCGGATTTTTCATCTCCGTATTTGCCCTCAAAACAGAATGTTCATGATTTACAGCTATACTTTCACACTTCATCAGCCATTTCACGAAATGGTATTTTTATGCTCCCTAGTCAGAGGAATATTTACAAGTGTCGAATCCGTGAGGGTCATCTGTGTAATGCACTGACTGAATATACAATTAACACCTAAGGACATAATTAGTTCCTTCAGTGACATCCGGAACTAGCGACTCCTTGTGAGTGGAACATGTACCACTATAACAGCTTTTGCTGTGTACGATGATTATAATTTGTATAAGGGTTGACTTTGTATTTGCATTTAGTACACATCTGTGTAGAAAAGTAAGTGCACTTTCATAAAAAACAGCAGGCCCAAGAGGGCCTGTGGACGCTCTACTGGCTAACATGGCTCTTATAACATCAATGAAACGAGTGACTGCCATTTACGTTTTTTTGAAAGTTTCGGGCAAAAAACAGCTTTTTGACTAAATCAAGGGCCATAACTAAAGAATCTGGTAAAGTTTGGTAAAGATCAGATGAAAAATGAAGGCCATACCGTTTTAACGAGGCAAAATATAGCATTTATTTTTAACTAAATCAAGAGCCATAACTCCTCTGTTACTGGTCCGACTGGTCAAACATAGAGCTAAAAAAAAAAAAAAGGAAAAAAAAAAAAATATGAAAAAAAAAAAAAATTAATAATTCTAATACACCCGCACTATATAGCCTAGTTTAAAATATCTCGTTATATTGAACGATATATCACTGTAATGTTTGCAACGTTAGGAGAATAAGCATTGCGCATTGCGCATTACGCATTGTAACGTATGCAACGTTAGGAGATTAAGCAAAGCAATGCGAAAGTTTTCAGATGTGTGCGTTATTTTTACATTTTAGGGGTATTAGAATAGAAATAGAACATCGTTTACGGTGAATTATCTATAATATATCACGGTTTGTCGTTCAGTTGTAAACAATAATTTCACTCGCCCTTCGGGCTCATGAAATTAGTGTTTACAATTGAACTCCAAACCGTGTTATATTATACGATAATTCACAGTAAACGATGTTCTATTTCTTAATTAAAAAAAAATAAATAATAATAATTAAAATAAAAAAAAAAAATAAAAAAATAAAAAAAAAAATAAAAAAATTAATAATGATTAAAATAAAGTTAATAATAATATAAAAAAGACAGTTGTAAAATCTGGTAAAGTTTGGCAAAGATCAGATGCAAAATGAAGGCCCTATCGTATGACGAGTCATAGTATAGCATTTTTAACTAAATCAAGGGCCATAACTCCGCTGTTACTATTCCGATATGGCTGGTTTTCGAACTTGTCCAAGCTTTCATTGATATTAACAATCTGATCAAGTTTGGTAAAGATCGGATGAACAATGAAGCCCCTATCGTCTTAACGAGGCAAATTATAGCATTTTTAACTAAATCAAGGGCCATAACTGCGCTGTTACTGGTCCGATATGGCTGGTTTTCAAACTTGTTCGAGCTTTCAACAACATTAACAATCTGATAAAGATTGGTAAAGATCGGATGAACAATAAAGCCCCTATCGTCTTAACGATGCAATATATAGCATTTTTAACTAAATCAAGGGCTACAACTCCGCTGATACAAGTCCGATATTGCTGGTTTTCGAACTTGTCCGAGCTTTCTTTGATATTAACAATGTGGTAAAGTTTGGTAAAGATAGGATGAAAAACGAAGGCCCTATTGTCTTAACGAGGCAAAATATAGCAATAGAGCATTTTTAACTAAATCAAGGACCATAACTCCGCTGTTACTGGTCCGATCTGGCTGGTTTTCGAACTTGTCCGAGCTTTCATTAATATTAACAATGTGGTAAAGTTTGGTAAAGATAGGGAGAAAAATGAAGGCTCAATCGTCTTAACGAGGCAAAATTTAGCAATATAGCATTTTTAACTAAATCAAGGGCCATAACTCCGCTGTTACTTGTCCGATCTGGCTGGTTTTCGAATTCATCCGAGCTTTCATTAATATTAACAACCTGTTAAAGTTTGGTAAAGATCGGATGAAAAATGAAGGCCCTATCGTCTTAACGAGACAAAAGTTAACAACGGACGACGGACGGACGACGGACAACTCGGCATCCCATAAGCTCTGCTGGCCTTTGGCCAGTAGAGCTAAAAACATTGTGATAAAATTTAAGAAAGTCTTTCTAATCGAATTACTATGCTACTCTATTATTTTCTATAACTATCAAACAATGCATTAACTTGTAGTAATTGCATAAATAAAACAAGAGGCCCAAGAGGGCCTCGGGACGCTCTACTGGCTAACATGGCTCTTATAACATCAATGAAGCGAGTGACTGCCATTTATGTTTTATTGAAAGTTTTGGGCACAAAACAGCTTTTTGACTAAATCAAGGGCCATAACTAAAGAATCTGGTAAAGCTTGGTAAAGATCAGATGAAAAATAAAGGTCCTACCGTATTAATGAGGCAAAATATAGCATTTTTTACTAAATCAAGAGCCATGACTCGTCTGTTACTGGTCCGACTGGTCCAACATAGAAAAAAAAAAAAATTAATAAAAAAAAAAAATTAATAAAAAAAAAAATTAAAAATTAAATAAAAAAAATGAATTTAAAAAAAAAAAAAAAAAAAAAAAAAAAATGTAAACAAATTAAAAAGAAAAAAAGAAAAAAGAAAGCCATAAAATCTGCTAAAGTTTGGCTAAGATCAGATGCAAAATAATACATGAGAGCTCTGTGCCATGTGGTTCCAGAGAAGAAGATTTTTTTCAGTGTTTGCCTATGCAAGCCTAAGTAAAACTGTGACCAACTGGGGGCGGGGTCAAATGTGACCCGAGGGTCACCATTTGAACAAACTTGGTAAAGGACCATAAGCTTATAGCAAATGCAAAATATTAAACCTTTGGCTATTGCAGTTCAAGAGAAGAAGATTTTTTTCAGTTTTTCCCTATACAAGCATTTATGTAAAACTGTGACCCCGGGGCGGAGCAAGATGTGACACCAGGGTCAACATTTGAACAAACTTGGTAAAGGACCATAAGCTTATAATAAATGTCAAATATCAAACCTCTGGCTCTTGTAGTTTCCGAGAAGAAGATTTTTAAAAAAAAGATCCTATATAAGTCTATGTAAAACTGTGACCCTTGGGGCGGGGACAAATTTGACCCCAGGGTCAGCATTTGAACAAACTTAGTAGAGGACCATAAGCTGATGCTACATGTAATAAATGAGAGCTCTGTGCCATGTGGTTCCAGAGAAGAAGATTTTTTTTCATTTTTGCCTATGTAAAACATGTGACCCTTGGGGCGGGGCCAAATGTGACCCCTGGGTCACCATTTGAACAAACTTGGTAAAGGACCACAAGCTTATAGCAAATGCAAAATATTAAACCTCTGGCTCTTGCAGTTTCAGAGAAGAAGATTTTTTAAGTTTTTCCCTATACATGTCTATGTAAAACATGTGACCCTTGGGGCGGGGCCAAATGTGGCCCGAGGGTCACCATTTGAACAAACTTGGTAAAGGACCATAAGCTTATAGTAAATGCAAAATATCAAACCTCTGGCTGTTGTAGTTTCCGAGAAGAAGATTTTTTTTAAAAAAATCCTATATAAGTCTATGTAAAATTGTGACCCCGGGGCGGGGACAAATTTGACCCCTGGGTCACCATTTGAACAAACTTAGAAGAGGACCATAAGCTGATGCTACATGTAATACATGAGAGCTCTGTGCCTTGTGGTTTCAGAGAAGAAGATTTTTTAAAGTTTTTTCCTATATGTCTATATGAAAAACATGCAAAACCTCAATATACAAACTTTGGACCCCTGGGGCACGGCCATTTTTGACCCCGGGGACTTTATTTGAACAAACTTAATAGTCTAGGCGTTGGCAATCATTTTAAAAGAAAAACTGTTGAAATCTGTCCAGCGGTTCTGGAGAAGAAGATTTTTTAAGGTTTCGACCATATATGGTAATGGCAGCCATCTTGGAGGTAGCGCTGACCTAATTTTAACAAATCTAAAAAGCATTCATCTAAGGATAATCCATGTGAAGTGTGGTAAAAATTAGCCAAGCGGTTTCTGAGGAGAAGTTGTTTGAAGAAAAATGAACGGACGGACGACGGACGGACGGACGGACGGACGGACGACGGAAGACGGACAACACACCATCCCATAAGCTCTGCTGGCCCTTGGCCAGTAGAGCTAAAAATCAAATTAAAAAAATATATATTTAAAAAAAACACAAAAAAACTATTACCCCTGGGGCGCGTCCAAATTTGACACCAGGGTCACCATTTGAACTTGGTAGAGGACCATAAGCTGATGCTACATGTAATACATGAGAGATCTGTGCCATGTGGTTCAAGAGAAGAAGATTTTTATCAGTTTTTGCCTATACAAGCCTAAGTAAAACTGTGACTCCCAGGGTGGGGCCAAATGTGACCAATGAGTCACCATTTGAACAAACTTGGTAGAAGACCATAAGCTGATAGCAAATGCAAAATATTAAACCTCTGGCTCTTGCAGTTTCAGAGAAGAAGATTTTTTAAGTTTTTCCCTATACATGTCTATGTAAAACATGTGACCCGAGGGTCACAATTTGAATAAACTTGGTAAAGGACCATAAGCTTATATCAAATGCAAAATATTAAACCTCTGGCTCTTGCAGTTCCAGAGAAGAAGATTTTTTTCAGTTTTTCCCTATACAAGCATTTATGTAAAACTGTGACCCCCAGGCAGGAGCCAGATGTGTCCCCAGGGTCACCATTTGAACAAAATTGGTAAAGGACCATAAGCTTATAGCAACTGCAAAATATTAAACCTCTGGCTCTTGCAGTTTCAGAGAAGAAGAAGTTTTAAGTTTTTCCCTATACATGTCTATGTAAAACATGTGACCCTTGAGGCGGGGCCAAATGTGACCCCAGGGTCACCATTTGAACAAACTTGGTAAAGGACCATAAGCTTATAATAAATGTAAAATATCAAACCTCTGGCTCTTGTAGTTTCCGAGAAGAAGATTTTTTGAAAAAAAATCCTATATAAATCTATGTAAAACTGTGACCCTCGGGGCGGGGACAAAATTGACCCCATGGTCACCATTTGAACAAACTTAGTAGAGGATCATAAGCTGATGCTACATGTAATACATGAGAGCTCTGTGCCATGTGGTTCCAGAGAAGAAGATTTTTTTCAGTTTTTCCCTATACAAGCCTATGTAAAACTGTGACCCCCGGGGTGGGGCCAAATGTGACCCCTGGGTCACCATTTGAACAAACTTGGTAGAGGACCACAAGCTTATAGCAAATGCAAAATATTAAACCTCTGGCTCTTGCAGTTTCAGAGAAGAAGATTTTTTAAGTTTTTCACTATACATGTCTATGTAAAACATGTGACCCTTGGGGCGGGGCCAAATGTGACCCGAGGGTCACCATTTGAACAAACTTGGTAAAGAACCATAAGCTTATAGTAAATGCAAAATATCAAACCTCTGGCTGTTGTAGTTTCCGAGAAGAAGATTTTTTAAAAAAAAATCCTATATAAGTCTATGTAAAACTGTGACCCCCGGGGCGGGGACAAATTTGACCCCAGGGTCACCATTTGAACAAACTTAGTAGAGGACCATAAGCTGATGCTATATGTAATACATGAGAGCTCTGTGCCTTGTGGTTTCAGTGAAGAAGATTTTTTAAAGTTTTTTCCTATATGTCTATATGAAAAACATGCAAAACCTCAATATACAAAATTTGGACCCCCGGGACACGGCCATTTTTGATCCCAGGGACTTTATTTGAACAAACTTGATATCTAGGCGTTGGCGATCATTTTAAAAGAAAAACTGTTGAAATCTGTCCAGCGGTTCTGGAGAAAAATATTTTTTAAGGTTTCGACCATATATGGTAATGGCAGCCATCTTGGATGTAGCGCTGACCTAATTTTAACAAATCTAAAAAGCATTCATCTAAGGATCATCCATGTGAAGTTTGGTCAAAATTAGCCAAGCGGTTTCTGAGGAGAAGTCGTTTGAAGAAAAGTCGACGGACGGACGACGGACGACGGAAGACGGACAACACACCATCCCATAAGCTCTGCTGGCCCTTGGCCAGTAGAGCTAAAAAATACGTGCGGAAATCAAGTCGCGCGCTCCAAATTCAAATTTAAAAATGTTTTTCGCACGCTTTAAATCTTGAATTTTAAAAATCTCAGGATTTTGTGTTCAAAAGTTTTGGCAGGCCTGTGTTTTGCTTATATGGAAATGAGTGTATGAATGGCATTTCAGTGTAGATTTTTTTAAAGGGAGCATTCATTTATGAGACTAATTCTTTCTTAGAAATACATGAACCCCACTTTTCCGTGGATTTTTTGGCAGCATATGTGTCATTTATGATGAGAATATAAGTTATTCTTTTTTAAGTTTTCAATTTTAATTTATACACAGCTCAAGGCAAATATCAATGGGTGTGTTACACCTCGACAAAAATGAACTCTCCCTAAGTCTTCCAGGTGACAATGAACTCTTCCTTCCTGTATCTGATGACAATGAACTCTCCCTACCTGTACATGATGACAATGAACTCTCCCTACCTATACGTGTTGACAATGAACTCTCCCTAACTCTACCAGGTGACAATGAACTCTCCCGATCTGTACCTGATGACAATGAACTCCCCCTACCTGTATCTGGATCAGGCATATCCTCAGTCTGTCCAGGTACCATCTCTTTCTCCATCATCTTGCTGTCCTTATTGACGACCTTACCACGGAGCTCCTGCTGCTCATTGTCAATCATATTGAGGAACTCGTAACCCTTGTTCACGGGCTTCCATTTACCCTCTGTCAGAACAGCTGCAAACAATGTACTTATATATTAAAGGATAACATTTATCGAATAAGACAATTATAATATTAAAATCAACATAAACGTGTCTGCATGTTGTAAAGGTCAAAATCAACATAAACATGTCTGCATGTTGTAAAGGTCAAAATCAACATAAACGTGTCTGCATGTTGTAAAGGTCAAAATCAACATAAACGTGTATGCATGTTGTAAAGGTCAAAATCAACATAAACATATCTGCATGTTGTAAAGGTCAAAATCCTTTGATTAAAACTTACTGGACGGCTGAATGGCCCCCTCTGTCACTGATCCTATCCACTTGGACAGCTTGTCTTGCTCGAAATTTGTGTTGCCGAAGTTAAACACTTCTCCCTAAAATTATTAAACAAAGCAGCTAATTGTCAAAGTTTTCAACAGTACCATTGCCAATACTGCAGTATGTGATAAAGCTGTGGTGTTTTAATCATATTGTTCTCAAGACACTTTGTGTGTATAGGGTTGCTTTAATAAGGAAAAACTTTTAAAAATGCATTTTGGGTAATGGATCGGAAGTTTCATGAGGATTAACACTTAAAATGCATGCAGCCACACAGCCAAACAATCGTTTTTATTGAGAGTTCTGAAAAACTTGGAAAAGGGTGAAATACTTATCAAACCTCATCAAAAGGCCATACTTGTATGATATAAATCTTACCTTGTGAAGACTGACGTATGATATGTAGGGAACTGAGGGATCAGATGTATACTGGTCCAGCACCCTAAACCCTGCACTAGTGACACCAGGCCTGAAAAAGTACAGTCAAAACTGACAATTAGAGGGCCTCCATGCAAGTGACTAGTATTAATATAAGCTAAATGAATTAATACACTACGTACAAAGCAATGCCAGAACTTACCTTTACAAGAGATTGCTGAAAAAGTATTTCTTTTGTATTTACGACACAAACAATTTCTAAATTTACGTTTAGAATACTAATTCAGCCTTCTCTGATAGATCAAGTCTATAAAACAAGGATTGCAAGGCTCTCCCGAGCAGTTCTGGGTTTTGGTACCAAGTATAAACAGCATGGCTCACCTGATGATCTTTGTCAATTATAGACACTTGTAACAGCAACAAAAATGGGTGAGATAAAAGAGGTCTTGTAAGGAAGAAGACAATTTAAACCGATAATCACCGTTTAAACTTGGTAGATGACCATAAGCTAATGCTATATACAATATATAAGAGCTATATGTCTTGAAAACTTGGTAGAGGACCATAAGATTAAACAACATGAATTACAGCCATTCCCGATTGAGCATGGAAATAATTCGCTTGTGTCAATTTATGTTTGACGCATGAGACATGTAAACAACCGATGACGCTGTCCAATAAAATGGATGTACTCAGTGAATTGAAGCTAGCTGACACCTCCCACTTTCCCCGCCTACAAGTCTCACGTGACCAAAATCGATATCATAACATAACACTGAGTACATGTACTTCTAAAGAATCATCTTTTCGCTATTAGATGTTGATGCATTCCACTAATATAAAATTTTATTATAATATTTCATTCGGCGTATATTCCCGTTATGACTTTAGTTTTCGTCTGTAAAAACGTGTGCACGTTCAATTTATTAGAAATAGGCTGAAACTACCGTAAGTGCATGAAATAAAATAATTCCTATGATTGACATTCTCGCTTGCCAGAGCTGTGTAAACCGTGCAGACAATTTAACTCTGGAGATGTGAGAATGCATCGTTCACTGCGCTAAATATTGTGTTATTTTCATTGCAAGGCCGAGTGAGACCTTTCATACACATTAAAAAACAATGATGTAGACAACACATATAATTTACTTGTTGCGTGTAAAGATTGCTAGCTACTGCGGCGGCAATGGGTCGTCGACAAGTGATAACTACTCATTATATATTCACTTTCTTGTTTACATTCAGTGAGCTCAGTCGTGAATGCCTGTATATGACAGCTCCCTGCGTTGTGGTTTCAGGGAAGAAGTGTGAAACATGCAAAATCTATATAATTATACCAACTTTGCAGTTTGCAGCCCCGGGGCACAGACATTTTTGAATGCCAAATTGACCTTATTTTAACCAATGTGAAACCTTTTGACCTAAGGATTATCCATTAGAGAAGTATGGTCAAAATTGACTTTTTTTTTTAACTAATCGGATTCTGAGAAGAAATTGTTTAAAGCAATGGCTAACGACGATGGATGACGGACGAAGAGTGATTCCAATAGCTCACTTCTGAGTGTTGTGGTGTGGATAAATATACCTCACCTTTCTAATTATAGCACATTCCATTCCATGTATAGCTTGACAGGTTGTGCTACATGAACAACTCTGGTATATCTGTACCTTACTGTGTGTGCAGTGAGTGAGTGAGTTATTGGTGAGTTATGCTAACTAACATGCATGGATAACACTAACTTGCATGAAGAACTCAACTAATTGACACCTCTTTCCCACCTATACTATCTAACTCTCTGGCATTCTCTCCCTGATGGTTGACAACAAAAGGCAACTCTTATATGTAGCCTTAGATATAGTAGTCTAGGTATAGAAGTATCAGGTGACTGGAAAGTCAAACTTTGGTAACAGAACTATTCTGTCACTTACAGCAGACTATTGCTATTAAGAGATTTATTGTGAATTCTCTGGTAAGTGATCTGTGATATTGCAATTATTTTAATGCATTTCTGGCGTGTATTAAGTCTATTGCTGGATTGTCGTAATGTAGATTTTAGTAGTTTTACATATTTTTGTACCGATTGTATATTTCTTATGTTACAGGTTCTCTTGTATGTATCAAAAGAACTCGGAAATAAATAATTAAGAACAATATGGTTTGTTTACTATGAACCCAGTTTGACAGAGACATTAACCGGGGGCTCCCCTGAACCATAGAAATCTGTTAGTTAGTCCTCGATTCTTATGTATCCTTCCCCTCTTTTTGAGGCTGCCAAATAAATGACAGAGCTCTGCATAACCTAACAATATTTTGATTAATCATGAATGACAATTCAATTCAATATATTAAACCCAAAAATAACTTACACAGGCAGCATCGTAAAGGAGATATTGTTAAACTGGTGCTTCTTCACTATCTCCCTCATGGTATCCTCCGGTTGCTGGCATCCAGGAGAGCCATCAGTAAACAAAATCACAAAGTCAGTCTTGCGTTGACGTAGCTCAGGGAAGAGCAGGGGTGTCAATACACTCTATCAGAAATATAAACAGAATCGCAGTCAGTACTGTATTGGTGTAGCTCTGGGAGTAACAAGGGCATCAATACATGCTATCAGAAATATAAAAAGAATCGCAGTCAGTACTGTATTGGTGTAGCTCTGAAGTAACAAGGGCATCAATACATGCTATCAGAAATACAAACAGAAGCGCAAAGTCAGTACTTTATTGGTGTAGCTCTGAGAGTAACAAGGGCATCAATACACGCTATCAGAACTACAAACAGAATCGCACAGTCAGTACTGTATTGGTGTAGCTCTGAGAGTAACAAGGGCATCAAAACACTCTATCAGAAATATAAACAGTATCGCAGTCAGTACTGTATTGGTGTAGCTCTGAGAGTAACAAGGGCATCAATACATGCTATCAGAAATATAAACGGAATTGCAGTCAGTACTGTATTGGTGTAGCTCTGAGAGTAACAAGGGCATCAATACACGCTATCAGAAATATAAACAGAATCGCACAGTCAGTACTGTATTGGTGTATCTCTGAGAGTAATAAGGGCATCAATACAAGCTATCAGAAATATAAACAGAATCGCAGTCAGTATTGTATTGGTGTAGCTCTAAGAGTAACAAGGGCATCAATACACGCTATCAGAACTACAAACAGAATCGCACAGTCAGTACTGTATTGGTGTATCTCTGAGAGTAACAAGGGCATCAATACATGCTATCAGAAATATAAACAGAATCGCAGTCAGTACTGTATTGGTGTAGCTCTGAGAGTAACAAGGGCATCAATACACGCTATCAGAAATACAAACAGAATTGCAAAGTCAGTACTGTATTGATGTAGCTCTGAGAGTAACAAGGGCATCAATACACGCTATCAGAAATATAAACAGAATCGCAGTCAGTACTGTATTGGTGTAGCTCTGCGAGTAACAAGGGCATCAATACACACTATCAGAAATATAAACAGAATCGCAGTCAGTACTGTATTGGTGTAGCTCTGAGAGTAACAAGGGCATCAATACATGCTATCAGAAATATAAACAGAATCGCAGTCAGTACTGTATTGGTGTAGCTCTGAGAGTAACAAGGGCATCAATACATGCTATCAGAAATATAAACAGAATTGCAGTCAGTACTGTATTGGTGTAGCTCTGTGAGTAACAAGGGCATCAATACACGCTATCAGAAATATAAACAGAATCGCAGTCAGTACTGTATTGGTGTAGCTCTGAGAGTAACAAGGGCATCAATACATGCTATCAGAAATATAAACAGAATTGCAGTCAGTACTGTATTGGTGTAGCTCTGAGAGTAACAAGGGCATCAATACATGCTATCAGAAATATAAACAGAATCTCAAAGTCGATACTGTATTGGTGTAGCTCTTAGAGTAACAAGGGCATCAATACACGCTATCAGATTTATAAACAGAATCACAAAGTCAGTCTTGCATTGACATAGCTCAGGGAATAGCAGGGGCATCAATAAACTCTATCAAAAATACAAACAGAATCACAAATTCAGAGTCCGTTGACATAGCTCCGAGAATAACAATATAAGACTTATATTGCATGCAATAAGTACATCTCTTAGGACCAGTATATTACATGGTACTGCTATATTACCTATCAGAAATATAAGACGTATATTGCATGCAATTATTATATCTCTTAGGTCCAGTATATTGCCTGGTACCAGTATATTGAATGGTACTGCTATAATACCTATTACCAGTAAATTGAATGGTACTAGAATATAGCTTGCACCAGTCAACATGTATATTGCCTGGTATCATAATAATGCCATATAACAACATATTACTCTGTACCAGTCTATTTTCTGGACCAGAAGATTGTATGGTACCAGTATATGGCCTGATAGTCCGGCATTTACAAATTACACCATTAAGTTAAAGTCCTACCAGTTTTGGCAGTTTATTATTGTAGACAAATTCCTGGAGACTCTCTAGACTGAAAGCGCCCTCAAACTTGACGTGTGGCTCTATGGTGTCATCATATTTGGACAGAATTACAGCTGGTAGCTTGGCTTTATATTTTTCAGCACTGCAGAAGATAAATATAAGAATTTATATATAATTGTGGTGTGAGACGTGAAACTTTAGAATCTGCTATCGTAGGTTGTCCACCAGTCCGTCGCCTGCTATCGTAGGCTCTGCATCAACTGTCGACTGCTATCGTAGGTTCTGCATCAACCTGCTACCGTAGGCTGTCCACCCGTCCGTCACCTGCTTTCGTAGGCTCTGCATCAACCTGCTACCGTAGGTTGTCCACCCGTCCGTCGCCTGCTATCGTAGGCTCTGCATCAACCTGCTACCGTAGGTTGTCCACCGGATCGTCGCCTGCTATCGTAGGTTGTCCATCCGTCCGACGCCTGCTATCGTAGGCTCTGCATCAACCTGCTATCGTAGGTTGTCCACCCGTCCGTCGCCTGCTATCGTAGGCTCTTGCATCAACCTGCTATCGTAGGTTGTCCACCCGTCCGTCGCCTGCTATCGTAGGCTCTGCACCAACCTGCTACCGTAGGTTGTCCACCGGACCGTCGCCTGCTCTCGTAGGCCCTGCATCAACCTGCTATCGTAGGTTGTCCATCCGTCCGTCGCCTGCTATCGTAGGCTCTGCATCAACCTGCTATCGTAGGTTGTCCATCCGTCCATCGCCTCTATCGTAGGCTCTGCATCAACCTGCTACCGTAGGTTGTCCACCCGTCCGTCGCCTTCTATCGTAGGCTCTGCATCAACCTGCTATCGTAGGTTGTCCACCAGTCCGTCGCCTGCTATCGTAGGCTCTGCATCAACTGTCGCCTGCTATCGTAGGTTCTGCATCAACCTGCTACCGTAGGTTGTCCACCCGTCCGTCGCCTGCTATCGTAGGCTCTGCATCAACCTGCTACCGTAGGTTGTCCACCCGTCCGTCACCTGCTATCGTAGGCTCTGCATCAACCTGCTACCGTAGGTTGTCCACCGGATCGTCGCCTGCTATCGTCGGCTCTGCATCAACCTGCTATCGTAGGTTGTCCATCCGTCCGACGCCTGCTATCGGCGGCTCTGCATCAACCTGCTATCGTAGGTTGTCCACCCGTCCGTCGCCTGCTATCGTAGGCTCTGCATCACCCTGCTATCGTAGGTTGTCCACCAGTCCGTCGCCTGCTATCGTAGGCTCTGCATCAACTGTTGCCTGCTATCGTAGGATCTGCATCAACTTGCTATCATAGGTTGTCCACCCGTCCGTCGCCTGCTATCGTAGGTTGTCCACCCGTCTGTCGCCTGCTATCGTAGGCTCTACATCAACCTGCTATTGTTGGTTGTCCATCCGTCTGTCGCCTGCTATTGTAGGCTCTGCATCAACCTGCTATCGTAGGTTGTCCACCCGTCTGTCGCTTGCTGTCGTCGGCTCTGCATCAACCCGCTACCGTAGGTTGTCTACCCGTCTGTCGCCTGTTATCGTAGGCTCTGCATCAACCTGCTATCGTAGGTTGTCCACCCGTCTGTCGCTTGCTGTCGTCGGCTCTGCATCAACCCGCTACCGTAGGTTGTCTACCCGTCTGTCGCCTGTTATCGTAGGCTCTGCATCAACCTGCTACCGTACGTTGTCCACCCGTGTAGACCCAGCATCAACTTGCTACCATAGGTTTGCCACCCATCTGTTGCCTGCTATCGTGGGCCCAGCATCAACCATAGGTTGTCCACCCATCTTTAGCCTGCGATAGCCAGCTAACGCAGGCCCAGCACCAACCTGCTACAATAGGTTGTCCCACAGTCTGTCACCGGCTATCATTGGCTGGACTACAAACCTGCTATCGTAGGTTAACCATGTGTTCTCATAGTCGCAACCTGCAGTCTATATAATTAAAGATACAACTTATACGTCATCTGTATCATAATGTTGTACTTTCAACTATGTCATTTAATTTTTCATCATGTTATATGTATTGCTCATCAAGGACATTACTTAAGGTGTCATTTCCCTCTTTCTTGGGATCAAAACATTTCCCAAATGTTTTCTTTGGGCATAAGGCTTCAATTATCAGCCTTTCCTCCCAAGAAAGAATGACGCATGCTGGCTCAGCCCTCACCAGACTATGTATATAATACTAATAACTAGTCACTACATTAGCTAGTCATTACAATCTAGTCATCTTAGTCTGGGGTACTAAGTCAGTTATGCCAATAAACTTTATAAACGTAGTTCCTTCTTTGTCACCTTTACTATCCATGTATGTAGATTAAGCATAAATGGAAGTTTATGTAATAAACGTGGTTTATGAGAAATCGTAATGCCATACACCCATACACTTTGCTTCTCACCAAAACAAACCTACTTTCGATTCTTTGTTTACGATTCTTTGTTTACAAGCAATACTTCCGGTTACAGTTACTCATTAACATTTTAGTCACATGACTAAATTCAGCCAAACAGCATCCTCTCATTGTTTACATCCTCGGTAGTTACAGTAAACTCTGTATATCGTCGCTTCTAACCGCCATCCATCCCCACCACATCTCCTTGTTGAGCAATGCCTACTGGTTTAGTATGGGGCAGCATGCTTCTTTCTTCAGAGGGCATAAGGCTTCAATTATCAGCCTTTCCTCCCAAGAAAGAATGACGCATGCTGGCTCAGCCCTCACCAGACTATGTATATAATACTAATAACTAGTCACTACATTAGCTAGTCATTACAATCTAGTCATCTTAGTCTGGGGTACTAAGTCAGTTATGCCAATAAACTTTATAAACGTAGTTCCTTCTTTGTCACCTTTACTATCCATGTATGTAGATTAAGCATAAACTAGGTTTAAAGCATCTAGTGCATAATTATAGTTCTAGAGAAAGTGATGTAAATGAATAAGTTATCTGCCCTTTGCTTGGAGGGTGAATTTACTTTTTGACACCTTGTGATGTACTACCCAAGAAACAACTATAAGCAAAGTTTGAAAAGTCTAATGCATAAAGTTTGTGAAAAAGTGACCTAAACACAAATGTTTAAGGTAAACATTATTAAGTTATCTGCCCCTTACTAGGAGGGTCAAGGTCACATCCACATTTGCTTTGTCACATTGCAACGAACCACTCTAGATACAACTATGTGCAAAGTTTGAAAGGTCTAGTGCATACAGTTTGTGAAAAAGTGACCTAAATGCAAAAGTTGAGGGTAAAAATTATTGTTATCTGCCCTTTGCTTGAAAGGTCAAGATCACTTCCACATTTGCTTTGTCACGTTGCGATGCACCACCAAAGATACATTTATAAGCAGAGTTTGAAAGGTCTAGTGCATACAGTTTGTGAGAATTTGACCTAACGGCAAAAGTTGAAGGTAAACATTATTAAGTTATCTTCCCTTTGTTTGGAGGGTCAAGGTCACTTCCCAATTGCTTTGTCATGTTGCAATGTACCACCCAAGATATGACTATAAGCAAAGTTTGAAAGATGTAGTGCACACAGTTTGTGAAAAAGTGACCTAAACGTAAAAGTTGAAGGTAAAAATTATTAAGTTATCTGCCCATTGCTTGGAGGATCAAGGTCACTTCCACATTTTTTTGTCACGTTGCGATGTACCACACAAGATAAGTTTATTATCAAAATTCCATTAGGCAAACAGCCCATGAGGCAAATAGCCCATGAGGATATACATTTTTACAACACATATGAAATAACCATTGCTTGGAGGGTCAAGGTCACTTCCACATTTCTTTGTCACATTGCGATGTACCACACAAGATAAGTTTGAACAAGTTTATTATAAAAATTCATTAGGCAAATAGCCCATGAGGATATACATTTTTACAAAAATGATTGACAGTCAAAATATACAATATTCACAACTAATATATTTTACAAATGCACTATATCATTATTTGTTATGATAACATTGTATATATATTTTGTTAATAATAATTCCTTTCATTTGCGTGGAGATGGCATTAGCCATTACAGTTATACACAATATACGGGTCAGATTTGCTTAATTTAAACACGTAGTTACTACCAACAGACAAGTTTGTGAATTAAATCAATTATTTGCAAACAATCATTTGTTTCGTTTATTAAAAGATTTGTAAACAAAAATAGCCACATTTCTTTTTGACATTCTGAGTTAATTAACAAAATAAGTTTCTGCATATTTGGCATATTCCAATAGTATGTTTTGATATATTGTTTTCTAAACTTCGAGTATATAGGACATTCTAACATAAAATGGAACTCGTCTTCTAGGATATTACAAAATTTACATTTTCTCTCATTTACCGGAATTGTATTAGGTTTACTCAAACTTCTATTTCTAGTTTGTGCGAGTATACTCTAAATTTTGTCATGGCAATTCTAAATTTTGATATATTACAAATATTAAGATAGGTTGAAACATAAAAACACATATACAGTTATAAAAGCGTGCTTTGCTTAAATCAGCTAGTCTACTATTCCAAGTTTGGATAAAGTTGTCATGTAATCTGTTTAACAGTTTGTGAGAAAATAACCTAATGCACAACTTGAATGTTGATGCCTTCGCCCTCGCCTTCGCCGCCGGAAAAGCAACACCTATGTCTCCATTTTTCTTCGAAAAGGCGAGACAAAAAATGAATTAGAGGAGGCCGACCTGAGTAATGGACTTCAAGTTAATAAAAAAAATTGAATCAAAAACTTGGGAGGAACAGACAGACAAGGGGACGTTCTTATATTTCAGCTTTATGAGCTTTTTCCTTCTTATGATTTTATCTCATAAGAGCAAGTACCATTTTAGGAGCTACTTAGTTAAACAAAGAAGCAAAATGGCTTCTAACTCTAATGTCAGTAGCTCCTAAACCCCTGAGCATGAGTTTGGACAGATGGATGGACGGAAGGATGGACAAGGGTAACACAATATGCCCACTCCAAATACGTGACGGGACATAAAAATGTTAAGTTTTTCTTTTTTTTACATTTTGAGTACCGGTAATGTATGGATGAATAGAGAGATGTATGGACCTACACCACTGGGTCGACTATGTCTCCCTTTTTGCTAGAAACAGCATATTAAATCATTTTGGAATAATTTTATTTTTAAAATTTTGTGATTCTTGGTTTCAAGAAACTCATTACTCAATGAGTGATACAAACAGTCTAAATCTGTTTCTGACAGCAATTAAAAGGCTCAGTCAGTTCTGAGAAGACACTGATTTGCATCATAATAGCATGATGTGATGTCATATTACCAGGGTGTGATGTCATAATACCAGAAAGTGATATGATAGAAACAACCAAACGAAAATATGAATGAAGCATTCTG
This sequence comes from Cyrtodaria siliqua, assembly GCA_037043455.1. NCBI lineage: Eukaryota > Metazoa > Mollusca > Bivalvia > Adapedonta > Hiatellidae > Cyrtodaria > Cyrtodaria siliqua. The sequence continues at coordinate 383,626 of JAWPHD010000752.1, read as the reverse complement.
ATTTGTTCAGTGATAAAAATTGGACCAATGAAACCAGTTAATTTAAAACTCATTAATTCTCAGAACTCATTGAGGTTTTACTTTACATTGAGTAATGAGGTTCCTTGATCCTAAAACGCAGGAACACAAAATTCTAATAATAAAATAATTCTAAAATTATTGAATAGGCTGTTTAAAGTGTCTCAACAAAAATGGACCCTAACCAACATGCATGTACTTACATCTGAGCTGCATCCTTGATATCTGTGTAAACAAACAAAATCCTGTCCCTGGCGGCATCTGCTAGTTGCTTAAATATATCCATTTCTGGAAGAAAATGAAAATTGCTATAGCCTGCTTTACAACACTGTCAGCCATCAAAATGGGACGAAAACCAGGCAGTCCTATAAACTGAAGCCTTTCTTTTGGGCATGTAAAAGAACTAGAGGATTTATTTGATATAGTGCTATTAACCTAAATAATGTACTTATGAGCCATTAAACAACAATTTACAACACTGCTGATGTTAAAGAACAAAAACTTGATAAAGTTTGACCCATAACATGCATATGCAATTGAATTAGAAATCTGCTGATCAGTTAGTTCAAAAGGGATTTATGTGATTTTTTTTTTATAATTTTAGCAACAGCTCTAACATTGGTTTATCAACAACAACAAAAATATGTTGTCTGTTATATGGGATATGTTTTCATTGAAATCTCGAAAGCTTTTAAGAAAAGATTTTTATGCAACTAAAATAACAAAGGGCAATAATTCTGTAATAAATTAGGCAATCAACAATGGGTGATGAATAGGGACATTAGGTCATCAGTTGTTTATGTATATGAAGTTTGGAAACGACCCATTCAGAATTGTTTGAGGAATGCCAGTAGTAAAAATCTGTTATGGAACGAGCCGTTATGACAGCATGATTCCTATGTAGCCCCCACTTCACTTTGTGAACGTGGGGATATAATAATATGTTGAAGACTGGGGTGACTCAGCATATACCCTATTATAAAAGCCTCACAAGACATGTACCGTTCCTCATTATTAAAACCCAAAACAGAATATCCTGACCCTGTACCTTACAGCGAATTGAAGTGAATATTGTTAAATGGCCCATCAACACAATACAGATTACATGCAGCCTCCCAAGAGAAAGAATGATATACAGGAATCCGAGAACCTGCCCTACTCTTACTAATCAATATATTTCTATGTATGGCTCTGAGGACACAAGGAATCACCTTGTTAGGTCCCCATCTGACAGATGCAGCCAAGAGAAAGTGACCCTAAAGAAAGAAATTGGTCCTATGTAACTTGTCCTCCTCTTGTACTTGTAATGGCTAGGAATTCATCATAATGAGTGTGCCGAGAGGTTGCCAGTCTGGTCCTCCTCTTGTACGTGTAATGGCTAGAAATTAATCATAATGAGTGTGCCGAGAGGTTGGCAGTCTGGTCCTCCTCTTGTACTTTTAATGTCAAGGAATTCATCATAATGAGTGTGCCAAGAGGTTGGCAGTCTGGTCCTCCTCTTGTACTTGTAATGGCTAGGAATTCATCATAATGAGTGTGCCGAGAGGTTGCCAGTCTGATCCTGCTCTTGTACATGTAATGGCTAGGAATTCATCATAATGAGTGTGCCGAGAGGTTGCCAGTCTGGTCCTCCTCTTGTCATTGTAATGGCCAGGAATTCATCATAATGAGTGTGCCGAGAGGTTGCCAGTCTTGTCCTTCTCTTGTACTTGTAATGGCTAGGAATTCATCATGATGAGTGTGCTGAGAGGTTGCCAGTCCGGTTCTTCTCTTGTACTTGTAATAGCTACAACTTCATCATAATGAGTGTGCCAAGAGGTTGCCAGTCTGGTCCTCCTCTTGTACTTGTAATAGCTACAAATTCATCATGAGTGTGTCAAGTGGTTGCCAGTCTGGTCCTGCTCTTGTGCTTGTAATGGCTAGGAATTCATTATAATGAGTGTGCCGGGAGGTTGCCAGCCTGGTCCTCCTCTTGTGCTTGTAATGGCTAGGAATTCATCATAATCACTATATACATATATATGTTGTTGTTTTTTTAGAAAAGTTTGTAAAAGGTATTAAATGATTTTTGGGTGATGTATTTTGTTTTTGGTTGAGGGGTAGTGTGCGGGGAGGATAGTATTGACCAAATTACACGCCGAATACCTGTGCAGAGAAGTAGATATAGAAGATTGATGAAAACTCTTACTGAAACATACCATAAAAGCGACGTTAAGTTTAAAATATTTTTTTTACTAATTTTGCCTGTTAAAAATGCGCTTTTATTTTTATTTACCCTGACCTTTATCAAGGCTGGGGGAAACACTATAATAATTGTGCCAAGAGGTTGCCAGTCTGGTCCTCCTCTTGTACTTGTAATGGCTAGGAATTCATCATAATGAGTGTGCCAAGAGTTTGCCAGCCTGGTCCTCCTCTTGTGCTTGTAATGTCTAGGAATTCATCATAATGAGTGTGCCAAGAGGTTGGCAGTCTGGTCCTCATCTTGTGCTTGTAATGTCTAGGAATTCATCATAATGAGTGTGCCAATAGGTTGCCAGCCTGGTCCTCCTCTTGTGCTTGTAATTTCTAGGAATTCATCATAATGAGTGTGCCAAGAGGTTGCCAGCCTGGTCCTCCTCTTGTGCTTGTAATTTCTAGGAATTCATCATAATGAGTGTGCCAAGAGGTTGCCAGCCTGGTCCTCCTCTTGTTCTTGTAATGTCAAGGAATTCATCATAATGAGTGTGCCGAGAGGTTGACAGTCTGGTCCTCCTCTTGTGCTTGTAATGTCAAGGAATTCATCATAATGAGTGTGCCGAGAGGTTGCCAGTCTGGTCCTCCTCTTGTGCTTGTAATGGCTAGGATTTCATCATAATGAGTGTGCCAAGGGGTTGGCAGTCCGAGCCAAAGTTGGATCGCTGCACTTGGACCTTGAATACATGCTGCTCTGTTTGTGTCTGAAGTGACAGTTCAATAGCTGTCTCATTGTTAAAAAATATGAATATTACACAGTACAGAAATCATGGGTTTACCTTACCTTTTTTATTCTTCTCAGTGAAGAGTCCGACCACAGTAGTGTTGGTAAATTCCTTCACAGCAAGGCTATCTTCACCCATGAGGTAAGAGTTTACATCCACTGCCTTGTTAACATACACAGGGGGAGATAACTCCAGGCTAGAAAAAGTAAACAAGATCTTGTTTTTTGACCTACTGAACATATCTTATCTCTTATCTTACCCTGAGCTGGATTACAAGAGTCCATTATGAGAATCTAGTTTGGATACAGACACCATAGGGGTCAGCACTTCCATAAGGAACAAGACTCTGTTGTTTCTGGCTGAAATGCGGACCCCAATGGTGAGATTTCTTTATCCCACATGTATATACTATTGATGGATATTTTCTCCATTGACCTTCTGATTAACCCTAAATTACTCAGTTATACAAGTAATTAAGGTCAATCTTTAAAAAAAATATGAGGGAAACCCCTTTTTCATGTGGCTGTGAGAGAAACAATGTCCCAGTCTGGATATCCAAGGTCTAAGACTACAATTGAAATAATCATTTTTTGTTTGGCTGAATATGAGTGTATTATCCTTGTTAAGCAGGTGACACCTCATGATTTCAACTATTTGATAAACTGTAGACTTACAGCTTCATCATAGAGTACATCTCCTGTGTATCCTGATGTCCCTTGTAGTCCCAGACCATCTCGCCACCCTTGAATACCCTCAATGTCGGGTAGATGGTGATGTTCTGTAGCTTACACACGTCCGTCCAGTCATAACAGTTAACACGTGCCAACTTGAGGGACATCTTCTCACCCAGTCTGTCCGCCGCCTCGCCGAACATACGCAGGTTGGCCATACTAACAGCGTCAACTGTGGTATAAACAGAAATGCTAAATTGTGTTTCATTTATACTTATTGTATCAAACAGGCTTTCATTGTTAAGGTTGTTTTAAACCAATGATGAGTGTATCATTTATGGTATTTCTCCTATAGTACCACCTCTCACCCCACCCCATCCCCACCTCATCCCCACCCCCACTCACCCCACACACACACACATTTAAAAAAAATATATATATATAAAAAAAAAAGATCTTTAAAATTGATTTTTTTTTTCCGATCTTTTGCACCAAAAAATCAAAATTCAAAACAAAACATTTTGTTAACATTTTATAAGAGCGCTCCCTTGTCATTTTGCATAGTGCCTGGGTGCTACTATTAGGGCAAATACGGTGTAAGAAATATGATGTTAAGAACTTTTAATTTTAACTAAAGTCGTCAAAGTTACAATGATAATAAGAATGAATGATTTAATGCTTTAAGTTAATAGTATAAGGGACAACACACCCATGCTATGCTCATATAATATTCAGTACAATATAGAGATTATTTAACTGCTGGAGTTGATTATAGGAAAATCTTTCACAAGATGGTAGGTGTGTGTTTATTTCCACGAACGAGCGAATGCGAGAGAGGGAAACAACTAATCATGCCTACCATTGAGTGAAGGATGTCCGTATATTCAAACACTGCAGTTAAATAATCTATTTATTATATTTTAAATCACTTTATGAATGAATTAAACGGATTTGTTTAGTTTTGTTGAACTTTATAGGCGGATGAAGTCAACGTCAGCAACACTTTATTGGCATCATGATTCAACTTCACAGTTATCGGAGTTAGTTATTAATATTAAGAGATTATGAATATTTTTTCTGTGTGAAATTCCGATCTTTCACCTATAGAAATATAATACAAACAAGTGAACTAGTAACTCGCCCATTTATTGCCTTTATTTTCAAGGATGCCTTGCATTGAATGCATCACAAATCTGTGGCATGAAATAGGTCAACAAGCAATGGAAGGTGGTCCTGCCCTTAGTGTGCATTAGCCTTACTAATGGCTGTCATCATTAATCAAATTGATTCAATTTCAGGAAGAAATTGATTCTAAAATCATGAAATCTGAGACTGTTTCTAATCCAAACAAAACAATACAATAATGTCATTTGAAAACAATGACGATTAACACTTTTCTTCAATTATTCATTTTATGAACCATCAAGACAGGGATTACACACTAGATTGTCAACATAAACTTACAAATTCAACGTAAAATAAAACACTAAATCTACACCAAATTTACACAGATTTTGTTTGTGGAATAGAGGGTAGAGTATAGTTGCTCTTTAGATTATATCAATTAATGTCTGTTCAAGGTTAAGGTCATTAATTTGTGTTACTGCTCTGTTTAACTACTACCCAATATCTACCTATGATCCAAGACTGGTTGATCTAGCACATCTAATTCCTGAGAAACAGAACTATAGCAAAAACTTACGGCAGAATAGAAAACAGTTAATGAGCTGTAAGAATGAAGGTAAAGATCATTCATTGAACTGCTCTATGCATATATAAATATGATTCGAGTTAGAGTGATCTGGTGCATGAAGTTTCAGAAACCAAATATTGACACCTCTGTCCCGACAAAAAAACAATACTTGTCTCCCATTTTTGTGCAAACAAAAAAAAAGAAGAAAAACAAGAGGTCAATGACCTTGAAGCTCTACTGATTGATTTTGATTTCAGGAAGTAGTCGCTACAGACTTGTTTTTTGAAAAATTATTTTTAGCCGTGGCGGCCATCTTGAATTTCCGGCCGACCTGAAATTTTGCTAGGATCAATTAGACATCAAGAGCAACATTCCTGTGAAGTTTCATGAAAATCCGTCATGTAGTTTCAGAGGAGTAGTCGCTACAAGTTTTCATTATATAACTCTATGTAAACAAAGATGGCCGCTGGCAGCCATGTTTAACGTCGAATCAAAACGATTTTCGACAAGGACCAACGCCATGTCATGCTGATCATTTTAGAAAAAGTCCCATATCAATATCACTTATAGTTTTCAAGAAGTAGTCGCTACAAACTTGTTTTTTAAAAACCTATTTTTAGATCTGGTGGCCATCTTGGATTTCACATCAACATGAATTTTTGCTAGGATCAACTAGACTTCATGGGCAACATTTCTGTAAAGTTTCATGAAAATCCATTCAGTAGTTTCAGAGGTGAAGTCGCTACAAAAAAAGTTTACGGACAGACAGACGGACAGACAGACAGACGGACGACGGACGCCGCACCACGGCATAAGCTCTGCTGATCTCTGATCAGTAGAGCTAAAAAAAGGAAAAAAGAGAGATAATATACATACATGGGAAGTAGAAGATGATGACTACAGGTGTACCAGCACCTAGGGTTTGTGGGAAGGTTTTATCTGTGAGTGCTGGTACCAGGTCCAGTTGCATCTTTATCATGCTGGTACGGTGTACAGCCTCAGCAACCTTGTCATCCTGCGTCTCAACTGGAACAACATCATAACATATATTTACTATTTTATGATATTTTAGAATGATAAATTTAATATTAAAATTAATGTTTATTTTTGTATATAAATAAGTGACTGTGTTCTAACAATGTGTATTTTATTTATGCAGCCTTAGCATATTGTGTGGACAGTCAGACAGGAATGTGAAATACCAATGTTCCACTTATAAGAATCATATGCTACCTATTATATGATACTTATATAACAGGAGTGGTTTATGATTCTTATATAAAATCTTCCATATAAGAACCATATGCTACCTATTATATGATACTTGTATGATTCTCATAATGATACCTATTATATGATACTTATATAACAGGAGTGGTTTACGATTCTTATATAAAATCTTCCATATAAGAACCATATGCTACCTATTATATGATACTTATATAAGAAGAGTGGTTTACGATTCTTATATAAAATCTTCCATATAAGAACCATATGCTACCTATTACATGATACTTATATAACAGGAGTGGTTTACGATTCTTATATAAAATCTTCCATATAAGAACCATATGCTACCTATTACATGATACTTATATAACAGGAGTGCTTTACGATTCTTATATAAAATCTTCCACATAAGAACCATATGCTACCTATTATATGATACTTATATAACAGGAGTGCTTTACGATTCTTATATAAAATCTTCCACATAAGAACCATATGCTACCTATTATATGATACTTATATAACAGGAGTGGTTTACGATTCTTATATAAAATCTTCCATATAAGAATCATATGCTACCTATTATATGATACTTATATAACAGGAGTGGTTTATGACTCTTATATAAAATCTTCCATATAAGAACCATATGCTACCTATCATATGATACTTATATAACAGGAGTGGTTTACGATTCTTATATAAAATCTTCCATATAAGAACCATATGCTACCTATTATATGATACTTATATAACAGAAGTGCTTTACGATTCTTATATAAAATCTTCAATATAAGAACCATATGCTACCTATTATATGATACTTATATAACAGGAGTGGTTTACGATTCTTATATAAAATCTTCCATATAAGAATCATATGCTACGTATTATATGATACTTATATAACAGGAGTGGTTTATGACTCTTATATAAAATCTTCCACTAGGATTATTACTAGAGTAACGTGTTCTGGAAGTTTGTATCACCTCGAGTAGGTAAATGCCAGATCAAGGATCACACGAGAGGCGGAGCCTCGAGTGTGATCCTGATCTGGTATTTATCTACGAGAGGTGATAAAAGCTTCCAGAACACGTTACTCTAGTAATGATCCTTTTATTATATACCTCTTACACATCATTAACATAGAAATATTTGCATTGCTATTGCATACACATTCAATAAAGCATATTATTTCTCGATAAAGTGCAGCGGGAAAATGTATGTAGTGCTAAGGTGTTGGTGTTCATTGTTCTGACCTACTTGTTTTGTTTGTATGACGTAACGTCGTCTTGACGTTCTCGCGCATAGTGGCGTAAAACTTGCTTGAATCATTGGAAAAACCGCTGTTCTATTTTTAGTAAGATAGTGATACTAATTCTATTTTTAGTAGCATAGTGATAACCTGTAGTGTGATACAGATTGTTGTATTCCACTGTAAGAAAATGAAGGTACTATGTATATATTATTGATAGGTATATAATAAATATAAGAACCATATGCTACCTATTATATGATACTTATATAACAGGAGTGGTTTACGATTCTTATATAAAATCTTCCATATAAGAACCATATGCTACCTATTATATGATACTTATATAACAGAAGTGCTTTACGATTCTTATATAAAATCTTCAATATAAGAACCATATGCTACCTATTATATGATACTTATATAACAGGAGTGGTTTATGATTCTTATATAAAATCTTCCATATAAGAATCATATGCTACCTATTATATGATACTTATATAACAGTAGTGGTTTATGATTCTTATATAAAATCTTCCATATAAGAATCATATAAATATCATATGAGAATCATATAATTAAATTGAATTGGGGTTTTAAGGCACACCAACACATGAAAGGTTATATGGCATCTAACAGGAATAAACATGCCAGGCTCATCCTCCATTTACATCGAGATAAAATATGGAGAATGGGCCTAGAATCTTCTCACCTGCAGAACTGCAGAGTTGCTGCAAATTCTATTGTAGACACTCCACTTATGCTGGAGCCACGTTTATTGTTTTTCTGCCACTGCTCTAGTGATTTGAGCGAGATGGCATCTGAAACAATGCAGGGGTCATGATGAATACCTTTAATGAGCATGAACAAAAAATGATAAAATGAACATGAATTTGAGGGTGTTCTACCCCTCTGTCTACCCCTCCAACGGGTCTGCAGTGGCCCTTTTTTTTGCCCCGAAACCAAACGGGGCTCCCAGAACCACATGGGGCCAGAGAATCATATAAAAGATAAAAAAATCATTAGAATCCTACGAAATGAAGGTGCAATCCTTATGAATTATGGAACAGTTTTTTTTTTAAAGTGTTAAAGTTTATAAAATGGGGCATACATATGCACTGGATAATTGATAAGGAAGAACTGTATAAAGTTTCATGACCATAGGTCAATATTTTGCCAAGTTATGAGCTAGGTTAGGTTGCAAATTAAAGTTTTATGAAAAGAGTCCACCAAAATGAAAGTCAGAGTTATTGGTCATGTTATTTGGTAAAGATGAAGATGTATGTGAAGTTTCATGAACATAGGTCACATATCAGTACTTTTTAAGTTATGTCCAGTTATGAGCTTGGTTAGGTTGCAGGTTAAAGTTTTATGAAAAGGGGTATAACTTTGCTGAAATAATGGTCAGAGTCAATTATGGTCATACGTAACAGAATTCTGTGTTTCAGAAAAAGGTTCCATGAGCATAGGTCAAATATTAAGTTATGGCCAGTTGTGAGCTGGGTTAGGTTGCAGGTAAAAGTTTTATGAAAGGGGGCATAACCCTGCCAAAATGAAAGTCAAGTTATTGGACATGTGTAATAACATTCCTTGGGTTAAGATGAAGATATGTGTGAAGTTTCATGAACATAGGTAAAATATATTTCAAGTTATGGCTGATGTTAATTTGCAGATGTTTTGATCATAAAATTTGAAGAAAAGAGGGCCATAGCATGCCAATCGTGACATCATAGGTAAGCATCTGTAAGCCTGTAAAGTTTTGAAACAATCAGGTGAAACGTGTAGGCAGAGATAGACATGCACAAAGTTTTAACATAAAACTTGAAGAAAAGAGGGCTGTAACATACGCATCTTGACATCATAGGTTAGCATCCTGTAAAGTTTCTGGCTAATCAGTTGAAAACTGTGGGACGAGATGCACACAAACTTTTCAGAATGGACGGACAGATGGACAGACATGGCTAAGGCTATATGCCCCCCACCACCCACCATTCAGTGGTGGGGGCATAAACAAAATTACAGACAGGCAAACAAACAAATGGACGGAATGTCTGAAACAACTTATTTTTTTTCCATACCAGATAAGGTTATCCACAAAAAAACAACCATGGTTATCCAGTTCAGATCCAGCCATCGGTATAACTGTTTTAATCAGAAACTCGGCATAGCCTCGGCTCTGATAAAAACAGTTATACCTCATGTTCACCGGATACCCATGAAAGATTTTTATACATACATCCCCATCGCAATACCTTTTTTGTGAGCAGATTATAAATATATTTTCTTTTTTCTTTTTGTTTTACCTATAATGAGGATTGTTTTGTGTGTTTTTTTTACCTGCTTCTATATCTGGGTCAATTTTCTCTTTATTCTTGCTGTCCAAATGCGAGGGGGCTGAGTGTTTTTCTTGACCGTTATCATCTGTGATCACTCTAGTGTAGGGTCCAAGCAGGTTATCTAGGAACTGTGCTATCTGGTCAGTCACACTTAAATCCCAGAGGCAGTGTTCAGTTTCCTGCAGTATAACCAATATATAAATCTGTGTATAAGTAGTGTTGAGTTTCCTGCAGTATAACCAATATAAAAATATGTGTAAAGGCAGTGTTCAGTTTCCTGCAGTATAGCAAGTATATAAATCTGTGTATAGGTAGTGTTCCGTTTCCTGCAGTAAAACTGGTATGTACATCTGTACATAAGAAGTGTTTAGTTTCCTGCAGTACAGAGTTACATGCCAAATCCGGGCACTGTCCTATCAGAATTCCTGTCTATACCGACCTTTCCCTACGGTCTCGTTTTCTTCATTATATATTTCTACTAAACAAAACTCGTATAATCCGAATACTGTCTATCCGAATTCCGACCAAGCAAAACAGTCCCAACACAACAAATTTGATAAATTTGTTGTTGCTGACTTGTTAAATTATAATTAATAGAATGGTCACTTTAGTCACGAAAGGTGTGATAATCAATGGCCGTGGTTTCATCCCCAGGTTTTCCCCAGGCTATGACACTTTATTGCTAATGTGTTTGACAAATAATAAAGTGAGCGAATTTTAAACAATACAATGCAAATACATGTAGATACGTGTACTTGTTGCAAATAAACTTATCACAAATAAACTTATCACTTTGACTTTGTCAAACAAGAGGTCAATGACCTTGAAGCTCTACTGATTGATTTTGATTTCAGGAAGTAGTCGCTACAGACTTGTTTTTTGAAAATTATTTTTAGCCGTGGCGGCCATCTTGAATTTCCGGCCGACCTGAAGTTTTGCTAGGATCAATTAGACATCAAGAGCAACATTCCTGTGAAGTTTCATGAAAATCCGTCAAGTAGTTTCACAGGAATAGTCGCTACAAGTTTTCATTATATAACTCTATGTAAACAAAGATGGCCGCTGACAGCCAAGTTTAACGTCGAATCAAAATAATGTTTGAATCTGATAACCATCATGTCATGCTGATCATTTTACAAAAAGTCCCATATCAATATCACTTATAGTTTTCAAGACGTAGTCGCTACAAACTTCTTTTTTAAAAATCTATTTTTAGCTGTGGCGGCCATCTTGAATTTCTGACCGATCTGAAATTTTGCTAGGATCAATTAGACATTAAGAGCAATATTTCTGTAAAGTTTCATGAAAATCTGTAAAGTAGTTTCAAAGGAGTAGTCGCTACAAGTTTTTACTATATAACTCTATGTAAACAAAGATGGCCTCTGGCAGCCATGTTAAACGTTGAATCAAAACGATTTTTGACAAGGACCAACTTCATGTCATACTGATCATTTTAGAAAAAGTCCCATATCAATATCACTTATAGTTTTCAAGAAGTAGTCGCTACAAACTTGTATTTTGAAAATTTATTTTTAGCCATGGCGGCCATCTTGAATTTCCGGCCGACCTGAAATTTTGCTAGGATCAATTAGACATCAAGAGCAACATTCCTGTGAAGTTTCATGAAAATCCGTCAAGTAGTTTCAGAGGAGTAGTTGCTACAAGTTTTCATTATATAACTCTATGTAAACAAAGATGGCTGCTGGCAGCCATGTTTAACTTCGAATCAAAACGATTTTCGACAAGGACCAACATCATGTCATGCTGATCATTTTAGAAAAAGTCCCATATCAATATCACTTATAGTTTTCATGAAGAAGTCGCTACAAACTTGTTTTTTAAAACCATTTTAAGATACTCCTTTGAACGGACGCTTAATACAAGTTTGACTGTACATCAGAATTTAGTGTGTATTTACTTACAACTATCAAACGTATAGCATTTAGAGGCAAATCATGTGTTGAACAATCCTTCTAAAAGTCTGCAAATTGCTACCGACGTCAGAACTAACTAATGTCACAATGTTAATGCCATTATTGATACATAACTGTATAATGTAATGTTAGAGATGTTAACTTGATCATTCGGATGATACCCATTCTGTTTGAGTCTGTCAAATAGAAGGTAAAATACATGGGCAGTTTCAATACTTAATGATCCCCAACCGCAATTGTCATTATACAAACCTAAGCATGTCACAGAATTTACACCTTCCCAAATTGTGTGCAAAGAACAAACCAGCTGGAGCTCCATATTTCTCCAATTTCTAATCATGTGAGATTATAAGAATCTTTCATGGGTATCCGGTGAAGATAGGGAATTCCAACCCGAGGTATAAGTGTTTTTATCGTAACCGAGGCTCTGCCGAGGTTCCGATTAAAACACTTATACCGAGGGTTGAAATCCCTATCTGGACCGAATGCCCATGATAGATTCTTTTTCTTGCATATCAGAGACATGTTGTGCATTGACGCCGCCAGCTACTAGCATTTTGCATGTTTTTCTGCATACCGGATGTTGGCGCGCGTGAATTTTATCTCGACCCTAGGGTGAGATGAAAATATCTAGCCCCGGTAAAATGACGGATATCCTTGTCCGGTATGCAAGAAAAGATTTTCCCCTAGGGAAGATAACTCTATCCTTCATGATATGAGACTCTTATGTGACACTTACATAAAATGTCAAGTCACGTTGGTGATGTTTCCTTATTCTAGCATTAAATGACGTAACATTGGTAACATTTCCTTATTTTAACGTTAAATCAAATACAGTTATTAAAGTATGCCTGTACTTAGCGCATAATTAGAGAAAAATAATCCATCATGAGTTTATCCATGTGAGATAGGAAATCTCCACAGAGGATTAACTCATGATGGATTGTTTTTCACCAATTATGCACTTAGTACAGGCATACTTATAACTGTATTAATTTTGATTTAACGCTGGAACCCTCAGGTTTAATTTCTCTTTGTGGAACACACTGCATATGTTTGTATTGTATTTCTAACTACCAAAACCCTCATTAACATAGACATTCTCTTGGACATACTCTCCCTCAATAAACCCTCATTAACACAGACATTCTCTTGGACATACTCTCAATAAACCCTCATTATCATAGACATTCTCTTGGACATACTCTCCCTCAATAAACCCTCATTTACATAGACATTCTCTTGGACATACTCTCCCTCAATAGACCCTCATTAACATAGACATTCTCTTGGACATACTCTCCCTCAATAAACCCTCATTAACACAGACATTATCTTGGACATACTCTCCCTCAATAAACCCTCATTAACACAGACATTCTCTTGGACATACTCTCCCTCAATAAACCCTCATTAACATAGACATTCTCTTGGACATACTCTCCCTCAATAAACCCTCATTAACATAGACATTCTCTTGGACATACTCTCCCTCAATAAACCCTCATTAACATAGACATTCTCTTGGACATACTCTCCCTCAATAAACCCTCATTAACATAGACATTCTCTTGGACATACTCTCCCTCAATAAACACTCATTAACACAGACATTCTCTTGGACATACTCTCCCTCAATAAACCCTCATTAACATAGACGTTCTCTTGGACATACTCTACCTCAATAAACCCTCATTAACACAGACATTCTCTTGGACATACTCTCCCTTAATAAACCCTCATTAACACAGACATTCTCTTGGACATACTATCTCTCAATAAACCCTCATTAACACAGACATTCTCTTGGACAAACTCTCCCTCAATAAACCCTCATTAACATAGACATTCTCTTGGACAAACTCTCCCTCAATAAACCCGCATTAACATAGACATTCTCTTGGACATACTCTCCCTCAATAAACCCTCATTATCATAGACATTCTCTTGGACATACTCTCCCTCAACAAACCCTCATTAACATAGACATTCTCTTGGACATACTCTCCCTCAATAAACTCTCATTAACACAGACATTCTCTTGGACATACTCTCCCTCAATAAACCCTCATTAACATAGACATTATCTTGGACATACTCTCCCTCAATAACACAGACATTCTCTTGGACATACTCTCCCTCAATAAACCCTCATTAACACAGATGTTCTCTTGGACATACTCTCCCTCAATAAACCCTCATTAACACAGACATTCTCTTGGACATACTCTCCCTCAATAAACCCTCATTAACACAGACATTCTCTTGGACATACTCTCTCTCAATAAACCCTCATTAACATAGACATTCTCTTGGACATACTCTCCCTCAATAAACCCTCATTAACACAGACATTCTCTTGGACATACTCTCCCTCAATAAACCCTCATTAACATAGACATTCTCTTGGACATACACTCCCTCAATAAACCCTCATTATCATAGACATTCTCTTAGTCATACTCTCCCTCAATAACATAGACATTCTCTTGGACATACTCTTCCTCAATAAACCCTCATTAACACAGACATTCTCTTGGACATACTCTCCCTCAATAAACCCTCATTAACATAGACATTCTCTTGGACATACTCTCCCTCAATAAACCCTCATTAACACAGACATTCTCTTGGATATACTCTCCCTCAATAAACCCTCATTAACATAGACATTCTCTTGGACATACTCTCCCTCAATAAACCCTCATTAACATAGATGTTCTCTTGGACATACTCTCCCTCAATAAACCCTCATTTACACAGACATTCTCTTGGACATACTCTCCCTCAATAAACCCTCATTAACACAGACATTCTCTTGGACATACTCTCTCTCAATAAACCCTCATTAACATAGACATTCTCTTGGACATACTCTCCCTCAATAAACCCTCATTAACATAGACATTCTCTTGGACATACTCTCCCTCAATAAACCCTCATTATCATAGACATTCTCTTGGACATACACTCCCTCAATAAACCCTCATTATCATAGACATTCTCTTGGACATACTCTCCCTCAATAACATAGACATTCTCTTGGACATACTCTCCCTCAATAAACCCTCATTAACACAGACATTCTCTTGGACATACTCTCCCTCAATAAACCCTCATTAACACAGACATTCTCTTGGACATACTCTCCCTCAATAAACCCTCATTAACACAGACATTCTCTTGGACATACTCTCCCTCAATAAACCCTCATTAACATAGACATTCTCTTGGACATACACTCCCTCAATAAACCCTCATTAACATAGACATTCTCTTGGACATACTCTCCCTCAATAAACCCTCATTAACAAAGATGTTCTCTTGGACATACTCTCCCTCAATAAACCCTCATTAACACAGACATTCTCTTGGACATACTCTCCCTCAATAAACCCTCATTAACACAGACATTCTCTTGGACATACTCTCTCTCAATAAACCCTCATTAACATAGACATTCTCTTGGACATACTCTCCCTCAATAAACCCTCATTAACATAGACATTCTCTTGGACATACTCTCCCTCAATAAACCCTCATTATCATAGACATTCTCTTGGACATACACTCCCTCAATAAACCCTCATTATCATAGACATTCTCTTGGACATACTCTCCCTCAATAACATAGACATTCTCTTGGACATACTCTCCCTCAATAAACCCTCATTAACACAGACATTCTCTTAGACATACTCTCCCTCAATAAACCCTCATTAACACAGACATTCTCTTGGACATACTCTCCCTCAATAAACCCTCATTAACACAGACATTCTCTTGGACATACTCTCCCTCAATAAACCCTCATTAACATAGACATTCTCTTGGACATACACTCCCTCAATAAACCCTCATTAACACAGACATTCTCTTGGACATACTCTCCCTCAATAAACCCTCATTATCATAGACATTCTCTTGGACAAACTCTCCCTCAATAAACCCTCATTAACACAGACATTCTCTTGGACATACTCTCCCTCAATAAACCCTCATTAACATAGACATTCTCTTGGACATACTCTCTCTCAATAAACTCTCATTAACATAGACATTCTCTTGGACATACTCTCCCTCTCCACATCCCACTAAAACATAATTACTGCACTTACATCTCCCTTCATCGTAACACACATTGCGGGTGGCGACCTGTTGTCAAAGTGGAACATTGCTTTTCCTTCACTCTTGTCCCTGCAAAGTTTGTTTTATCAATTTAAATATAAATTTTAACACATAACTTTATTAACATATTGAACAGATATTAAATAAAAGGTAATATAATTTGAAAGTTTTTACAGTTGTGTTTGTTCTTTAACAATAGATTTAAATATATTATTGGTGTAGTATTACCAACATATAGTAAAATGTAAACAAGCAAAATTTGCTTTGAACTAGAACTATCACTGAAGGTGATAAAAAAACACGTTTTTTTTCTCCGAAAATACAGGACATTATACAATATTAGAATGGAACATTCTAAGTCAAACTAAGGGCAATAATTCTGTAATAAATTAGGCAAACAACAATGGGTGATGTAGAGGGACATAAGGTCATCAGATGTTATGTGTATATGAAGTTTGGGAACAACCCATTCAAAACTGTTTGAGAAATGTAAGTATTAAATAAAAAACGTTATATGCGACGGGACAAAAATGTGTTACGTCAGGACCTACGGCAATGTACTGAGTATTTAGTTTCATGGATGTAGGTGTTACGGTTTCGAAGTTATCATCCGAAATGCGTATTTCCATATAAGGTCACTGTGACCTTGACCTTTGACCTACTGACCCCAAGAACAGTTAGGATTCTCCACTCACCTATGGCAATGTATCTGAAGTTTCATGAGTATAGGTTTAATGGTTTCAAAGTTATCATCCTGAATGAGTATATCCATGTAAGGTCACTGTGACCTTTACCATTAACCTAATGACCCCAAAACAATAGGGATCCTCCTCTCACCTAGGACAATGTACCTATGAAGTTTCATGAAGGTGGGTCTCATACTTTCGCATTTATCGTGCGGAATGCGACTGTTTACGGACGGACAGACGGATGCTGATTTTCAGAAAGAAATTTTAGAAGATTTTGAAATAAAGAGTGACATTTTTGTTTTTATATCTGCTATTTAACAAAGAATTTTGTTTGCTGTTTATAGTGAGATTTGGTGTAAAACAGCCATTCTTTTTTTCTTTCAATACATCAAGCCTTAAAACACTGTGTCTAACTCTGAATTTAGGAGAGCTGACAAGCAGATATTTTAACATTAAAACATAAAATATGGAAGACTCAAGAATACCCTAGTCCAAGAAAAAGACTCAGAGATCTGTTAGCCTGAGACGCATAAAATTTGAAAGAAAAGGGGAGAACACTCTAGTTCAAGGAAGTGTTGGAATCTTTAGCCTAAAAATGCATAACAGACTTTAACTCACGTGTTAATAAGCAGGATGCAGACAGTACCAAGGTAATGTTTGGCCACAAGATTGACCTTCTCCAGCACCATGTCTCTGGTCTCCTCAGAGTAGTAGAACTTGAGCAGACTCATGTCCAGGGACTGGTATGGGTGTTCTAGACCATCAGCTGGGATGTCAAACTGCAACACAACATCAAATTGTCATATTTACACAATACAGCAAAGCTACTGACAGGCAACCAGTTGTAATTTACAATCAATCATCGTTACAATTGGTTGGATGTTACCAATCGATCATCATTTACAATTGGCTGAATGTAACCAATCCATCATCAGTTACAATCGATCATCAGTTACTATTGGTTGGATGTAACCAATCAATCTTCATTCAAAATGGTTGGATGTAACCCATTGATCATCTTTTACAATGGTTGGATGTTGCCAATCGATCATAGATTACAATGCTTGGATGTAACCAATCGATCATGGGCTACAACTGTTTGGATCCAATCGATCATGAGTTACAATTGGTTGAATTGTTGTTTACAATCGATCATTGTTTACAATGGTTGGATGTAACCAATCGGTCTTCATTTACAATGGTTGGATGTACCAATCGATCATCGTTTACAATGGTTGGATGTACCAATCGATCATCGTTTACAATGGTTGGATGTACCAATCGATCATGGGTTACAATTGGTTGGATGTAACCAATCGATCATGAGTTACAATTGGTTGGATGTAACCAATCGATCATTGATTACAATTGGTTGGATGTAACCAATTAATCGTTGTTTACAATGGTTGGATGTAACCAATCGATTTTCATTTAAAACGTTTGTATGTTACCAATCAATCATCGTTTACAATGGTTGGATGTAACCAATGGATCATGGGTTACAATTGGTTGGATGTAACCAAACGATCATCATTTACAATGATCATCATACAATGCTTGGATGTAACCAATTGATCATGGTTGGATTTTATTAATCGATCATTATTTACAATGCTTGGATGTAACCGATCAATTATGGGTTACAATTGGTTGGATGTAACCAATCAACCATCCAATATATTGGTTGGACATAACCAATCAACCATCAGTTATAATCGATGAGTGAACAGGAAGTGTAACATGTGCATATTAACCCATGTTTCAGGCTTTGAACATTAGAATAGTTTCTATTTTAGTATGTATTATTTCATGTCTTGTGAATTATGCTATTATTATTTTATACTATTCAAAACAATTGTAACTGATGGATATAACTGGGTTTATATAAATATGTGTATATGCTCATTTTCACAAGTGTATTTCTCAACTGCCGTCTCCTGGATAATTTCTATTTTTAACATTAATTAAAAAAGTGCATTTTCACATTTTACAAATGACTGATGATAGACCTTCATTATCAAAAATTATAATTGAATGCCTAAGTAAGTGATGATCGGTTACAATCAATTAATCATAAAGCTATTTACTGCACTGAACTAAAATGTTTTGACCTGTGCTGTTTGAGTTGTAAAATGTGGCAGCGACTGCAACATAGCATCATATTCAAGCAGTATTATGCAAATGAATCAAAAGGAAGTTACATAGATTTACCAAAGAAATATGTGGCATTCACACATGACATTACTGTCATGATAAAGGATCCATTTCTCATATGTCTGACTGCAGATCGAGGGAAAACATTACTTTTTGTCACCATTAAATGTCTGTGTCAATAATTTACATGGCTAATGTTTCAAAATACAGCATTTTTGAAGTCAAAGCTTTACATAAACAAAACAAGAGGTCAATGACCTTGAAGCTCTACCGATAGGTTTTTGATAGCTAGATCAGCATTCCTGTGAAGTTTCCTGAAAATCCGTCAAGCAGTTTCAGAGGAGTAGTCGCTACAAAAAAAAGGTTACGGACGGACAGACAGACGGACGCCGCACCACGGCATAAGCTCTGCTGATCTCTGATCAATAGAGCTAAAAACAGGCATCTTTATGTTCAACATGATTGGCATTTTTAAGTGAAGGTTGTCCAGTAATCATCTCACATACTGGCCATGTTAAAGGTGTCGTCTGCACAATGTAGAGTGATTTGTTTAAACTGTGTCACTTGTAAAGTCATCAATCCAAGCAAATACAGTTTTGAAACTTTTTAAAATCAATTCTTTCAATTATTGTTTAAAATGCAAACCAAGCTGTCAATCAAGCTTATATACCGTATTTTACCATGTATAGCTATATATAGTGTGTATTTTACCATGTATAGCTATATATAGTGTGTATTTTACCATGTATAGCTATATATAGTGTGCATTCATGTATAGCTATATATAGTGTGTATTTTACCATGTATAGCTATATATAGTGTGTATTTTACCATGTATAGCTATATATAGTGTGTATAAAATACAAGAACATTTTATTATTTGTATTGCTTCCTTGTATTGTACGCATCCCACTTTTGGAAACCATAAAAGAGGTTAAAAAAAACAGCGTACTATACAAGGTAAAATACGGTACCCTAGAGATATGACCAAATCAAACGTACATCAAGTCTTTACACCTGTAACAAAAGCACATAGTGTTTCACAAATAATGTAGAAGATAATGGAGCACTTGGTCAATGTATGTGAACACTTGACGCATAACCAATAGAGGGCGGAGCTTTAACCTGAATGTCGGAACTATGCATTTTCATTCCATACAATAGATTACCGTTTTAGGCAGGGAAATGGCCATGGTAAACTTGGCGAATGCTGCAAGGTTTAGTTCTCCCCTATACTGCACACTCTGATAATGGTTCCCGACTTCTATCATCTGCTTGGTCCAAACCCACCATACAGAGGAACCATCCTGGGTCATTGGTGGTTGCCTGTAATAAATAATTGGTATGTACAGGCCTGGTTTCACCAACCGTTCACTATCCAACTGACTTGCGGAACGTCGGTGATTCTACCCAGGTGCCCGCCCGTGAACGAAAATTGCCCAGAGGGGCACCTGGGGTCTTCCTCCACCAATGGAAGCTGGAAAGTCGCCATATGATCTTAGCTGTTGGTGCGACTATAAACTCCAATTCAATTCAATTCACCAACAATTCTTCAAACTATTCTTAGACTTGAGCTCAAGTACTGAAAATTCGTTCACAAATATTTATATGACCTTCAAAGATAAACGATAATAATAAGTTGCTAGTTGTTAGTATGCATCATATTTATAAATACATAGCAGCATGTTATGAACGTTTATTCTGTAAACTTATAGAAATATTTGTGATTGAAATTTACATACTTGGGCTTAAGTCTAAGAATATTCTCAAGAATGGTTGGTGAATTCAAGGCCAGGAACACAGCAGACATGCAAGTATGGGAAACCAGTTTTCAACTCTTTTATCAAATGCTGAATATGTCTTGATATCAAAGGACCACATGACAATCTTAATATATGTTTAACCAATTTAGTTTTGAAACATTTCATCTCGCCATGATGTGGTTTTTTTGTAAAGGCAAACTTATCTCCTGAAAGGGAAACAGCAATACTGTATACCATTTTCAAATTGTACACATGTCGTCGTTAATATAAAATCATGCAAATTAGATAACCAATCACCAATACAAGTAAACTAGATTAGGTTTTACTTAGCATCAATTTCCAATTATTATTTAGTTAATGCTTCCCATCATTGTAAATGATCCCACAATCTTGATAAAAACACCAAGATAGTTTAGACATAGTACAAGACCAAATAAATACACTGTTATGGATGTTTAGGTTGTTTTGATACATGGCTGTGAAAATAGTGAACAAGACTGCTGCGTTTCTATTTAAACTGTCTAAACCATAGCCTTAGTAAGTAAAACATAAAATTACATCTGAAATAATATTGATAAAACTGGACAGAACAAAAATATTGCCAGATATTGTTAGCATTGGTTATCATCCAGCTTAATCTAAACTTACTCAAATAATGTGGTTGCCTTTTTATCAGTACAGATAGCAAACTTGAACTTGTCTGTGTAAGCATATGCTACCTCCATAAACACACGATGATCTGAAATATAAGTCAGAGGTGGCTATATGCTACCTTCAAAAACACACGGTGATCTGAAATATAAGTCAGAGGGGGCTATACCCTACCTCCATAAACACATGGTGATCTGAAATATAAGTCAGAGGGGGCTATACGCTACCTCCATAAACACATGGTGATCTGAAATACAAGTCAAAGGGAGCTATACACTACCTCCATAAATACATAGTGATCTGAAATATAAGTCAAAGGAGACTATATGCTACCTCCATAAACACACAAAGATCTGAAATGTAATTCAAAGGTGGCTATATGCTACCGCCATGAACACAAGGTGATCTGAAATATAACTCAGAGGTGGCTTATGACAAGCTACCTCCATAAACACACAAAGATCTGAAATGTAATTCAAAGGTGGCTATATGCTACCGCCATAAACACAAGGTGATCTGAAATATAACTCAGAGGTGGCTTATGACACACTACCTCCATAAACACACGATGATCTGTAATAAAAACATTGGTAAATAACTGTCTGCTTTTTATTTAGTGAAATTTATACATGAAAACACGAGTATAGACCCAAATAAGTCTGCAGATTTTTTTTGTGAATTTGAAGATGTTGTTTTTTGATTATTGTTTATAATGGGACCACAATAGCTGCTCACGTGACATCCATGAGCACATTAGGTTTTGATCATATTATATCTTGAATCACATCACTTTCCCGTGCAGCTCAATTAGTTGCATACTCAACAATTAATACCTGCGAGTACAATTTTAGTGTGAGCTTGGAGTTAAATGTACCACCATTAAATTCCTTCAAAACATCTTGTTTTTATTTACTAGCAGTAAATATTCAGTAATGTAAGTTGTGAAATGTTTGTCAACATAATTATTTTGTGTTTTATATTAAAGTTAAAACTTGCAGATAATGATCATGACTACACATACATCATGACTAATTAAGCAAACATCATGACTAATGAAGCAAACATCATGACTAAACAAACATAATGGCTAAACAAAATAAAATGTGTTCTCATTGGGACAATCAATACCGTTTTTAAGGCAATCAATTAAGAAAATAGTTGCACATATCAAGGGTTCAGCGCAAAAATGTTGTAATTACCTTTTTTTCTTCTTCAGAAAATGACTTTACATTGAAATCATAAAACATGTTTACATATCTTGTAAAAAACAAGAGGTCAATGACCCTGAAAATCTATTGGCAAGTTCTGAAAGCTAGATCAGCATTCCTGTGAAGTTTTATGAAAATCTGTCAAGTAGTTTCAGAGTAGTCGTTACACGTTTTTATATATAACTCCATGAAACAAAGATGGCCACTGGCAACCATGTTTAATGTTGAATCAAAATAATTTCCAACAAGGACCAACATCATGTCATGCTGATCATTTTAGAAAAAGTCCCATATCAATATCACTTATAGTTTTCAAGAAGTAGTCGCTACAAACTTTTTTAAAAATCAATTTTTAGCTTTGGCGGCCATCTTTTATTTCACATCAACATGAATTTTTGCTAGGATAAACAAGACTTCATAGGCAACATTTCTGTAAAGTTTCATGAAAATACATCCAGTAGTTTCAGAGGAGTAGTCGCTACAAACAAAAGTTTGCGGACAGACGGACGATCTTTGATCAGCAGAGCTAAAGAGACTTAAATTCCTATTCATTATTGAGAATTGTTAATTTGTCATTTTCTTGTATCTCAGAGAGGTGTCACAATTTAATGCAAAACTGTTGAAAATCAAGTTACAACAGGTTTGTATAAAATTAATTTAATCTTGGGAAATATTTAATTAATGCCAAACAGTTGTATATGCACATTGGTCTTGATCTTCCAGGAGCTTTCTTTGTGACATCACATTGTGATGTCATTATTATATTGTGATGTCATTATTACATGACATATACATGTAACAAAGGATTTTGTGACAGTTGATGACGACCATGCTGGAAGACTGACATATAATCACAACTGAATGTTGTTTAATGGCTCATCAGCACTAAACAGGTTATTTAGAGTCACCTCAGAGAGAGGGGAAGCCTATATAGGTATCCAGGAACCTTTCCCACTCTGACTAACAAATAGACTCGTATGGTTCTTTAACGTGCTTGGAGGAATGACACCGATACACAAGACCGTCTGGTTTATGTCCTCATCTGACAGGTGAGGCTAGGGTAAATATTTTGAGCAAACAAAAAAAATGATGAAACTCAGATGAGGCTAGGGAAAATGTTTCGCCCAAGGAAATAACGGTGGTGCCAGTGAGGCTCGAACACGTGTCCACCCATTTTCAAATCCAATGTGCTATCTACTGGGTCATGCTAGCCCATTAATGAGAAGGCCCAATACCAAATGTTCCTATAGCTTTCATGTGCCCAAAGATGACATCATGCTTTCCCTTCTGTTTCTCAAGGTATCTGTCCACCTCATCTGGTGTCTGCAGGATGGGAACCTCCCTCAGCAACACAAGTCTGAAAGAGTAATAAACTATGTAAATGTCGACTACAGGCCTAGTTATTATATGAACTATTAAACTACAGGTAACCTGTCCACAAGTCTGAAAGAGTAATATAAACTGCATAAATATAAACTACATGTACAGGTATATACAAAATACAGATATATATAAACTACAAGTACTGGTATTATATAAACTACATGTATATATAAAATACAGGTGTATATAAACTACAAGTACCGGTAATATATATATTACAGGTTCACCTGCTCTGGCGTCTGCAGGATGGGAACCTCCCTCAGCAACACAAGTCTGAAAGAGTAATATAAACTGCGTAACTACATGTACACAGGAAAAATGTTGTGACATGTGCCACATGTGTTACTTTCTTATTATTTGCATGTTTCTTTCATATATAAATCATGTTATTTACATATGTGCCACATAATTATGTAAATGATACATATGTGATACATATGTACCACTTACGTTTTTCATGATAAAATAATACACCTGTGACATATATGAAATGTATACATATGTATTTCATATGAAACTAATTATGCATGAAATACATCAAGTATATACAAACTACAGATATCTGCCAACCTGGACTGGGGTCTGCAAGAAGGGAACCTCCTCAGAAACACAAGTCCGAGATGTTTATAGTAAACTAGATGGGTGCTCCCTAAGCATGTATGTTGCCTTCCACGCTGTCTTTTCATTTTTTTCCTCGAAAAGGTCAAGCTAAAAATTACTTTTGAACTTTGAAACTTTGACCTTGACCTTTATATATTAGTGTGATCAGGTGAGTTGTTAATGATGTGTAGACATCTAAAGTGATGAAGTTTCAAGTTGTTTTTTTTGGAAGAGTGTGTTAAAATCACACAATCTCATAATAAACTGTTTCTAGGGAAACAATCTTTAGAGAAGACATAACTTACTGTAGAATGTTAGACATAATAGAGTTGACATCAAACATTGTCTCCAGCTCCAGGGACAGCAGGGGGTTCCCCGACCTGCAATATATACATGTAGTAGTGATCAGGACATTTCATTGCTGATAAAAACATTCAAAGATAATGTGGCCAGCTGCCTCTGGATTGATGATGAACGAGATTATAACGTCTGGATCGATGATAAATGAGATTATAACGTTATTGCAGACAGGACATGTTTACGGAAGACCTCACATTGTTTCTTTATAGCGTCAACAGAGCAAGTAATAATGGAGGACTTTTATTATTTACTACTTTTACACAGTAATTGACATTTAAACGTTGCACTGTTTTTTTATATAAACAAGAGGCCCAAGAGGACCATAAACAAGAGGCCCAAGAAGGCCTGTGGACGCTCTACTGGCTAACATGGCTCTTATAACATCAATGAAGCGAGTGACTGCCATTTACGTTTTTTTTGAAAGTTTCGGGCAAAAAACAGCTTTTTGGCCATAACTAAAGAATTGGGAAAGATCAGATGAAAAAAGGCCCTACCGTATAAACGAGGCAATTTTAACTAAATCAAGAGCCATAACTCCTGTTACTGGTTCGACTGGTCAAACATAGAGCTAAAAAAAAAAGAAAAAGAAAAAGAAAAAAAAATAGCATTTTTAACAAACTCAAGGGCCATAACTCCGCTGTTACTGGTCCGATCTGGCTTGTTTTCGAATTTGACCGAGCTTTCATTCATATAAACAATCTGGTAAAGTTTGGTAAAGATAGGATGAAAAATAAAGGCCCTATCGTCTTAACGAGGCAAAATATAGCATTTTGAACTAAATCATAACTCCGCTGTTACTGGTCCGATATAAATGATTTTCAAACTTGTCCGAGCTTTCATTGATATTAACAATCAGATAAAGTTTGGTAAAGATCGGATAAACAACAGAGTCCCTATCGTCTTAACGAGGCAAAATATAAAAAATTTAACTAAATCAAGGGCCATAACTCCGCTGTTACTGGTCCGATATGGCTGGTTTTCGCTGTTACTTGTCCGAGCTTTCACTGATATTAACAACCTGTTAAAGTTTGGTAAAGATCGGATAAAAAATGAAGGCCCTATCGTCTTAACGGACGGACAGACGACGGACATCTCGCCATCCCATAAGCTCTACTGGCCAAGGGCACATGTATTTCAAAATTGTGATGGCTACTGGCAAAGAAGCAATAGTCGTCATGAAAAATAACCTTTTTCTTAGATATCTCAATACAATGTATTTTTAACAATTGATATTTCCATAAAATAACGGTTACCCCATGTCTCATTTGTAAACGAAATATCCGTGTAAAGAATGTATGCAAACATCTTCTGGCAGGGGGTACCAAAAGGGGTATTTTAACGTCGTAAAAAGTTGGCACGGAAGCAATACTCGGCGTCACAAAAAAACTCCTACAGTGATGTGTTGTACAATAATAGTCAATAATAACTTAAGATTAATGACTAACATACACATTTGTATAATTTTGTGTCCGGAAAACTAATTTAAACATCCTGTAATTCCGGATTTGGCAGGCCTGCATATACTATACCGTTCACATTTCTTCAAAGGAAAGTAACAATGTTATACTTAATATGTAAAGAACGTGTTGTCTCCCTTCGGTACTGTTATTTAGCAAGTGCTTTTTGTGTGTCGTTTGCTATTTATAGAAGTCGAGTATAAAAAATCCCGTCTAGTTCCCCAACATTATTTTTATAATCGAGCCATCTGGTATATACGCGCACACATCCCCACGTGACGATGTTTACAAATTAAGTGCACATTTGAGTCTGCGGTCATTTTTACGGTCAATATTTACTTTTTGGCGTATTTTTTCTTGTTTTTGTATACAGATTAAGCGCTTATGCATTTCAGATAACACATACTGAGAAAATCCTGTCAAAATTAAAAGTTATAACAGAATGACGGCTATTGCTTCTCGACGACTATTGCTTCTTTGCCAGTATTTTACTAGTTGTAGGCTTTGCTTTCCCTCCATTTGGTCACTTACATATAAACTATTAAATTTATTCATGCCCATGGGGGTATGGTACCTGAATGTGTAGACATTGTTTTCCACTTTACTTTTTTGACAATCTGGAACTTTGGAGTTGGCTTCTTCTGTACAATCGCACTGAAATGTATTTACAAAGTTGACAGGTAAGATTCTGTCAAAATAAATCCTTGGTTACAGTTTGCAAACTCCTTTCACCTGTTCTGAATAATGTCTGATGTTCTGGGACACTACTCTAGAACATCTGTCAATGGAATGTTTTTATACCTTCCGAACATTTTGCCCAGAATATCTAATTGAATGAAACTGGACAAAATTCAGATGTTTTCACAAATCTTGCTTTTTAATAAATGATTTCAGCTAAGAACTATTAAAACAGTTCAAATGGGCAAATACACTGTCAAATGCAAATAACACATTACTTTTCTAAAAAAAAAATCATAAATTTATTATCATTAATTTTCTGTGTATTCAATTATTGGACGCCATGCTGAATTCGGATTTGTATTCTGTTTGCACCACATTTTAAATGGGTACACTTCGCACATAGTTCTCAGTGTTCCAAACAGTGTTCAAAAATATTTCTTTCACTCAACATGTTAGAAGTACTCTGAACAGTCAACGACATTATCTCAGTGTATGTATAAAAGTAAGAACAGGAAATGAAATACAGTGGTTTTCATTAGGGAACATTTTTATGGGTAAGTAATTTTCAATTATTAGAAAAAATAAATGAAACTTGATAGAAAAGAGTTGTATCAGCAGTCTTTTAAACAGCAAGTATGTTAACTTATCTTCCATTGTCAATAGGTTACTCTCTAACATGTTATGCGTTTTGGAAACAAAATCATTGCAAAATTGTGTTCAATGAAAACTTAGAAAAAATAAAAAGTTTAAATCTATAAATGTAGATGATCGAGAGTACTGACATAGGTCTAATCTACAATGTGGAACAAAAATCAGTCTGGTTTGGTTTAAATGAACATGGCTGACTGTAGATGAGGTTGTATCCTAGTTGTATGTATGTGTTTTACATGTAGAAACAGCATCCTATAAAGAAAATCAGTACCCATGCACGACGTCGAGTCGAGGGATTCTATTCAAGAGTCACTTGCATTTTTGTAAGGAATATGATATGGAAAAATAAAATTATTTGTTGAAATAACGAGGGGTGGATGTGAAACTGTTCTATACAGTATATAAATAATAATGGAAAAAGAACAAAAGGTTCATATTTATTTTTATTTGGTGGTACAAATGGATGCATATTCTGGTTTCGTTTAATGTTTATGTCTATTTCATTGACTTTTAAAACCGGATGACAATATACCACCTCATTCTGTTTGATCAGAATTTGAATGTTTTTCAGATACTTTCATTGCAATCATACTGGAAACCAGCAATATGGTATACACATATAAATGTTGCTCGGTTTAAATTTTGACATCAAACTGAATGGTACCAACTAGGGCAAAATCGTCCGACTCACTATTAAGACTGACTCGTGAACACTTTACTCCATTTGTTTCAAATATATATTTACAGATATTTTTGAGGTGACATGGCTTATTACTGTTCAGTGTGATATGACTATTGTTCCAACATACTCTGTTTGTCAAGTCTGGGGATATATATTCATTGTGTGTTTCAGAAAGTACCAGAAGATTTATACTTACAAATCCAATCTTTACACCGTAGAGCTCCAGAAATTCTGCAGACTTCTCCAATTCTTTGAAGAAAAACTTCAGTCTTGGTAATGCTGAAATTAGTTGGTAAAACATTTGTTTGTTTGTTTGAATGGTGCTTTACATCATTTTTATCACATTTCATGTTGCAATGTACCAAAATTAGATACAACAATAAGCATAGTTTGACAGGTCTAGTGCATACAGTTTGTGAAAAAGTGACCTAAACGCAAAAGTTGAAAGTAAAAACTATTAAGTTATCTGCCCTTTGCTTGGAGGGTCAAGGACACTTCCACATTTGCTTTGTCACATTACGATATACCACACAAGATACAACTATAAGCAAAGTTTGAAAGGTCTAGTGCATATAGTTGTGAAAAAGTGACCTTAATGCAAAAGTTGAAGGTTGAAGGTAAAAATTATAAGGTTATCTGCCCTTTTCTTGGAGGATCAAGGTCATTTTTACATTTGCTTTGTCACGTTGCAATGTACCACCTACGATACAACAATAAGCAAAGTTTGACAGGTCTAGTGCATAAAATTTGTGAAAAAGTGACCTAAACGCAAAAGTTGAATGAATAAAATTATTAAGTTATCTGCGCTTTGCTTTGAGGGTCAAGGTCACTTCCACATTTGCTTTGTCACGTTGTGATGTACCTCCCAAGATACAACTATAAGCAAAGTTTGAAAGTTCTGGAGCATACAGTTTGTGAAAAAATGACCTAAATGCAAAACTTCAATGTTGATGCCCTCGCCTTTGCCTTCACCACCGCCGGGAAAGCAACACCTATGCCTCTTATTTCCTTCGAAAAAGGCAAGACAAAATTGTTATATTTTATACCAAAAATCTATAAAATTTAATAGGCCTAAAGTTTAATGAGAATTTCCTTGTGACTTAAATTAATTCAGTTACAATGTATGATCATATGAACAGTATTACAAGTATATCTCTAAGATAAAATTCCTGAAATTCAAACACAGACCGTCTCGGACTTTAACAGGCTTCACCCCACTGACTTTCACTGGACCTTGACAGCTATGTTTTGAGTTTTAAACGGCATAAGATTTATGAAAGTTTGTACAATTCATGTACAGGCATATGAGTGGCATTAAATTAATTTACCTTTCTTGTAAAAGTAGATGACTGTGACTTGAGGGTTAAGTTTGAATTTATCTACTGCCAACTGCCCTTTATTCAACTCAAATAAACCCTTTGGCTTGTAAGGTGCCTTGTCCATGTCAGCCTTCTCCCCATACGCAAACAGGCATACTGCTCCGAGTACAAGCAAACCCAGGCTGAGTGAAACCATTTTTATCTGAAATAAAATGTTAAAGTTGATGTTACATGTATTAATGGTCCAATCTATTACAAAACATACAAACCATGTATTCATATACCCCATAGCTCACATATTCAAATATAAGTTAAGTATTCTTCTTCTAAGATCTTTGAGTATTCATATAAAGTCCTGTCTAAGCATAGGTCATTCACCTTAATACTAGTAAGCCACTGAGTTAAGTCACATATTTATATGCACCACAGAGTTGTACTAGTATATGTTTTCTAAGCGTCACCTTATCAACTTGATAATTAAAGCCACTAAAAGGCCCCAACACAGTATTCTCTATATAATGGCTTTTGAAGTACTTGGCATTTCTAACATTGGCCACTATAAGTCTCACACCACAATTAATTTTCCATAGGGTCCCATTGTAATGTTTTTGTTCGTGGCATAGAGATAAAACAGATTTTGCAACATGTACATTGTATTTATGCTTAAATTCTTCATTGATCCAATATCTGCAATTTAAAACACATTTAACAAATATTTACCAGATTGAACATTTTTTTAATTTCATGTTTGCGTGACACCTATCAAATTTTAGACAAAAATACAACCCCTTGGTGATTAGACCCATGATGTGTAAAATGAGGCAGAATTAGCTAGAAATCTTATATCAACATGCATTTTTCTGTGCTCTCTTCCTAAAATGCTGTAGATTTAGAACCTGGTAAAGATAAATCAATGTATCCTGTAAAATGTAGAAAAGCGAACTTGTTTTTTTTTATCTACCTCCTTCATCTGTAGGGCACGAGTATTCAAGGGAGATAATAGTGGTGTGAGTCCTATAAGCCACGTGACCATCGTGTTTACATTTATATAGACATGAGTGAATGTGTGTTATTCATTTTAATAAATGCGTTGGATAAAATGATAGTCTACGAGGCTCTGCCAAGTATCATATCTTTTTATCCAACTAGTTTATTAAAGACAATAATACGCAGTCACGTGTCAGATTCTATTTATCACATAACAAACCTACGACTAGATAGTTTCACTTTGATTTGTCAATTTACCTTGCATACGGCGGTAATTTATAAGAGAAATCATGACGTTGTTTTCTTGTTTACAATGTCAGCTACATTACGTGGCTGTAATGCGTTCACACTACAAATATCGTGACACCAAATCTAATGTTACCAACATGCAGTTTTATAAAGTAAGATTTCAAATAATAAACTGTTCACAAACACAGTGATTCGGTCCACAATTTGCACCTGTAATACACTAGTGTATTATGTTAAATAAATCATAACTTTATTACACTCCCAGAAGCCATGTTATTTGATAAAACATTATAATATATTAATTTCTTAAATAATGTTCCAGTCAGTGAAAGTATGAATTTGTCCATAAAAGGTCATATCATCGGCAAACTTATGTGTACTTCTACATACCTTTAAATTAATAATGTTCAAACTGAAAGATAGTCATAGTCAGATATTGTTCAAGTAATGTTGGAATCATTAATCGATTAAACATGGCTTCCATATAAGACACCAGTGTATGCCTTTTTCAGACTATAATGAAGACATTTCAAGTGTTCTGGTCATTCAGCAATTTAATGAAACTGACCGGACATTTATTCTAAGTATACAGTGTGATACCCCTTTAGAGATATATGATTACTTGTTGCACAATTAAAACTTATTTCATTCTCTTGTATATGTTCGCAATAACCGAGTAAACTCGATCTCGAAAACTGTAACTGATTAATCAGAAGAAAGGCTTAACTGATCGATGCTCAATCAAACTGATTAATTGGAACAGCACTAATTTCAAGTACAGATCTCTGAGGCACTTCACTCAGAACATCCTGAATGCTAGAGTGCAAGATCTAAATGTATATATTGCACGTACCAACGCAAATCATTTATCAATTTGATCAATGTCTACCAATTGGATTCAACCAACTGGAATTGATTTGAATGTATCTTGTGACGTCTCAATACGTTTGACCAAAAAACGTGCGGACAATTTCAGATTATGTAAACGTTTCTTGTAAGACATCACTGCACTGACGCATCACCTATGTTTTGCTGTTAAAACAATGCACAGTCCCTAGATTTAAACTAATGTATTTCATATCAAAATGGATAACAAATGATCATTCTTCACTTTAGTAAGTTGTACTTGATAAAATCAGTGTATCAGTTTAAACTGACTGTTTATATCCACACATAAAAAAAGTCAAACACATATGCACGTCGGAGGATGCCGCATATCAAAAATTGTCTTGCCGTTCTTAGACGTTTATTTTATGCATTAGCCCAAGTCTTACTATATTGTAATAGATTTCTGTGGATCTTTAACGCGCTTGCAGGATAGATTCCGATACATAGTGATCACCCAGTTTAGGTACATATCTGACCGACGAGGCCAAGGCCGGAAATCATCTTGCTGAAGAACACACTGATAACACACTGATGAAAGCTCAGTCACTGCTTGAACCTGGGTACATGTCTAAAATGATGACTCAAAAAAAATGTGTCAGGCAATAACTTGAATAAGACGAAGTCTATCTTAAGTATCTATCTATATATTCTGCTGTACACCCTCATGACAGGTGACTTCGGGTTAATATATGCCGCTAAACAATTTTATACTGAAAAAAAGTGTGAATAATTAATTACCTTTGGATTTCAAACCAACAAAAAATTAATTAATTGTAAACATATGATAATGAAAATGTAATTATCAAATCAATCAACATCCGTGTTTTGGCATTCTCACGAGTATCACGAATACATGGGAAAAAACCAATCGGAACTGCCTCGTCGGATTCCGTCACTCGGGATTCCGACTCGGAGAGTACTCGTGGTCATATTGAACTATTTTCAAGAAACGACAACTCTGTAGCAGCGACCTCTTCAATTATAAGATAAACAAAATGGCGACTGCTGGCAAGTCCCGAAAATGCGGTACATATTTATTTGTTTTATCAGGGAGTATTCATAGAGATTCCTGATATAATAATTTATTCATACTTAGAACAATATGGTGATTCCAGTCAAACGTAGGCGCTTCTTAGTTTATTAAGAGGTTTCACCTCTTCTTCATCTAAAACTAAAAGTGCGAGCACATGGGCATCATCATGATCATGATCATGGTCCCCACCAATATATACAGGGCAGGGTAGAGCAGGGGTGTCATTAAATTTATAAGAAAGCGGAACCCAGAGCAGAATAGCCGGGTATTTCTATTGATACATTTGAGGAGTGGAGACTTGCTTTAGTGGCACGGGGATATGGGAAAAAGAAATGCGCAATAAAGGGAACACTGTCTGCCTGGAACAACAAGGAACACCACCAGAAACACTCCCACCCGTAATTAATGGAACCCAGATAGTTAGAATATGTCTGTGAAAATTCCTTAAACAGGTCTTAAGACTTAACGTTATATTGATATATTTAAATACATAGATTTAAAACTGAATAAAAAGTAGAAGTTATTTATACATGTGGATTAACCTAGAAAGTGACAGTGAAGTTATTAATAATATGTGAGAATTAACACTGAAAGTCAGTGACGATGAAATCATTTGTACAGACGGAATTACGCTGAAAGAGACAGTGACATGGTTTATCACTGCGACTTGATACTAAAAGGGATGTTGAAATTGTTTATTTAGTGGGATTTACACAAAAAGAGACAGTGAAATTATTTATACGTATGGATTTATCCGGAAATTGACAGTGAAGATTCTAAACATGCGGATTTACGCTGAAAGCGACAGTGACGTTTTTATGTGGATTTACACTGAAGGATCAGCAACGTCATTTATATACAGTGCTTTGGGGTGTATAGAATCATTGGTAGTAAAGAATCATTTCCTGTTTAAATTCAATTTTCTCAGCTCATATATTTTAGATTATTTTAAAACTTTCAGGGTTTGAAGATATATCATATAAGCATACACTTATTCAACGGTGAAATTATTTGGGACATTTTTCCATGCAAAATATAACACTACGTGCAACACCTCTCAGAAAAAATGATTCTATACTACCTGAATGAAGTGTGTTTTTGAAACGAAAAATTCATACTGTCACAATAAACTCAGAAATAAATATTTGCTGTTTTAACAAATGTTAGGGACAAAAGTCAAAATGCAATCATCAATTAAGGTAACTTGTTGAAGTTTGGCACTTTTAAGGATAAAGTGAAATTATGTAAATATTGTTGCAAAAAACGCCTATTAAAAAATCACAGTTTCAGGACAATAATTTTAGAAATTTTGCTATCATACAACTAAAAGGGTAAATCTAAATCAGAAATTAAATAAACATTTTCCTTTCGTTTTAAAATTAGACGTTTAACCTAAGTGATTCTATACCCCCCAAAGCACTGTATGTGATTTTTTTTTATATATTTTAGGAACATAACCCATACCGTCGCAAGCGTGTTTTTTTTAAAATTGAGAAAAAATGCAGTAAAACATTCATTTCATAATTCTATCTTTGATAGTGTTTACAGTAATTTATGTCAACCCATGCATTTAAAAGCGTTCTTATATTTTCTTTTCATTTTTTTCTTTATATTGACTATTTTTTTCTAAAATTGATAAGTGAAGTTACTATATATGCAAATTTATCCTGAAATTAACAGAGAAGACCCTGAATTCACCTGAAATTAACACTGAAGTTACTATGTATGCAAATTTTTACCCTGAAATTTTTACCCTGAAATTAACACTGAAGTTAATATATACACTCAACAAAATTCCTAATCAGTCACCTAAGTTTTATGAAATTATTACCTTTTACACAAGATTTGTATTCATGTAAAATTAATCAAATCCTCGTTCAATGTTTGATATATATTAACTGAAAATTTGGTAAAGATATTTAAATTATTTTTGAAGAAACAATGCATTATATTATAACACCCTCGATCCACAAAGTCACATACTTTTGCATTGAATTGTA
Organism: Cyrtodaria siliqua; assembly: GCA_037043455.1. Taxonomy (NCBI): domain Eukaryota; kingdom Metazoa; phylum Mollusca; class Bivalvia; order Adapedonta; family Hiatellidae; genus Cyrtodaria; species Cyrtodaria siliqua. The sequence goes on along the minus strand of JAWPHD010000752.1, from coordinate 348,649 downwards.
AGGGGAATGACCTGGCTTAAGTGACAGTCAAGTGTTTTAAAAACCAATATGGTAATAAAGAAATGGCAAACATAAATAAATGACCTATAAAATCATTTCATTAGACATATAACATGTATGTAATGAGTTCCTTTCCGCGACTTTTGGTCTGCGAGTGCATGTTAAATCTTCAAATTTCAATAACGAGCACTCTTCTATGGGATTTCCATTGTGAGTCTGACATTTTGTAATTTTTTATTTTGGGGGTTTGCGACTTTAACATGTCCTAATTTCACTGGTAGTTATATGATTTTTCTGAAACTTTCAGGACCTTTTACTAAATAACTATGTTATTCAAAACAAGTAAAACCGAGAGGAAGATATTCCAAGAAAGGAAAATATTTTGTAAAACTGAGGTGACCGATTAGGAATTTTGTTGAGTGTATATATGCGACGAAGTTATTTATATTAATATTATATGCAAATTCAACCTGAAATTAACAGTGAAGTTACTATAATGTGGATTTACATTGGAAGAGACGGTGACATCATTTATATGTTGATTTACGCTGAAAGAAACGGTCATGTCATTTATATACGTGGATTTACGCTGAAAGAGACGGTGAAGTCATTTATTACGTTGATTTACGCTGGAAGAGACGGTGACGTCATTTATATACGTGGATTTACGCTGAAAGAGACCGTGACATCATTTATATACGTGGATTTACGCTGAAAGAGACCATGATGGTTTATATATACCAAATTAGTTCTGTTTAAATTGTACAAAACAAATGAACGGGACAGTCACTAATTTTTTTTAATGCTGCCTACAGATACACCGTATGACACGTATCTAGTAGAAGGTTGCAAGCCCTTGTTAAAGCAGAGGAAATTATTTTTAGTATTTCAGGGCCCTCATTTGGTCATTTCTGCCGCCGTTATTCGGCGGCAGTCCCCCACCTGAAAAGTATCTTTTTTTCCCCCAAAAATTGATATTTTTCCCCCTCAGAAATTCGTAAAAAAAAATCATTTTTTTTTTAAAAAAATCCGATTTTCAAGACGATATGCTCACGATGTCGTGTTTACCGGTTTGAAAAAGACGTTTTGATTATTATTAGACTGGTTTTAGACTGTTTATCGTGCACAGGACGTTTTAACTATTATCGGGCACTTTCTCAACCAGATGCCAACTGGACAGGGCAATAGGTTTTTTTCGGGATAAAAAGAAGAGAAGGGTTGACTTTTAATGTGGATCTCCGATGAAAACATGCCATTGATGGTTATTAAGTGGAGTTTTTTTTATCAGAAAAAGAACCAGATGGTTGACGAATGTATGTTAATATAGTGAAACGTGTTAATCAAACAGAGTTTTTTATTTGTTGTAAAAATTCCCCCCAGTTACAAAAATTCCCCCTTCTGAGGGCTGCGGGCCCCTTCCCCCAAAGTAGCGTGAGGGCCCTGGTATTTATAGAAACAGGTTACACATTTTATATACCCATACCTAGAAGTTACTGGGCTCAAAAAAAATTAAGAAAGGTTACATCTGAATCGGGGAGCAGTGCCCTAAATGTTTAATATGCTGAGAAGGTTGATTCCGATTTACTGCATCCGTGGCTTGGATGGTTTGAAACCTCGCCTCTCTCACTGCGAGTTGGAATAAATAAGAAAGCGTGTCCTTTCAGATGGGCAGAAGGTATACACTACTATTTCTACCCAGAAAAAAGTGGTGTGCCCCCACCATGGATGATATATATCATCATATATGGCCTAACATGTGCTAAAAATGATGTAAATCATTCAACCAGCCAACCGATTTACTGAACCACCAGGTTCATGTTGATGACCCTCATGTTACGGATGTTGCCAGCTATCCGTCAGATGACTCCCATCAGCCAACTCACATCTAAATCATTTCATGCTTAAATGTTATATTAATTGCATATATAAAATTATGTATTTATTAGGCACATATTTTTATTTGCTTTATATTATAAGCACAACAAATAGGCGTCAGGGTTGTTATTAGTAGCCAATTGCCGATCAAAATTATCGGTTAAAATGGTGTTATCATCAGTTATTTTTGCCTCAGCTTGTACTTGCAATATGTGACACTAACGTCCTTGATCCCTCATCAAATCGTTTGGAATTCAAAATGAATCCCTGTTGCCAGGGCTAAATCTAGTTTAACTACTTTGCTGTGAAATTAGGAACTTCAGTTTAATTTTTAGTTCATTTGCTCTTAGTACAAACATGTACCACTTCTATGGTGTAATCGGTAAACACGTCTACTCTTTTAGGGTAGAAGACCCAGGTTCAAATCCTGGTGGGAGTAAAAATTTGTTTGGAAAAAGAGCTGGATTAAGCATTTCTTTAAGTATTTCTAACTTTTAAATTTAATTCAATGTAATCAAATTCAATTTAAACAATCGAATATCATAAGTTACAGCATGTCTGGAAACGACCACGAGGGAAAAAAGCTATTACAAGACAATGGCCCATTTAGCAATAAAATCTTTCATGAGGCTCTCTTTTCTTCTTTGAAAGCCGTTTCCCTCTTTTGGATTTGCAATAATGAGCCTCTTATAAAATATTTTACCTAATATTGTAATGCATTGAATGCTCTTAGAAGACAGTGGCCCAGTTAGTAAAATTATCTTCCCTGAGCCCCTCTTTTCAATTCATCATCTTTAAGACCCTATTATATTACCCTTTGGTCTTAAAATGAAAAACAATGTTATTTAGCTACAATAATAGGTCTTTTTTAAATATGTTTACCATATATTTACAAAAATCTTCCCTGAGGCCCTCTTTTGTCCATATTCTTCTCTTTTTGCTATGACCTTTCTTTGCCCTTTAAATCTTGGTAGCCAAACAGAGACTAACGAGTTGTCGTTTTAGCGCAGGATGAAACCTAACATGTGATGTCGACCACTTTTCAAGACGTTTACACATCCATAAACTCTTCTAACTACATTCTTTTCTTTCACGACTGTTATTATATTTATAATCTCATTTTAACCGGGTATGTCTTTAATTGAAATGTTGAAAAATAATAGCTCCGTCGTTTCACTGGGCGCTTCTGAGAGCTGAGATCAATACCAAAAATGGAAGTTTATAACAATTATGTAAATATATATCCATTTTTAGATATCATACAGTAGCTTTTTTCAGGTTTAATCTTCATTATTGTGATCTTTATTTTTTCAAATTGACTACTGTTCGCATTTAGGCAAAATAAAAAAAAGTTAAAAAAGAAAAAGTAAAAAAAAGAGACAAAAAATGTGAAATACGGTATACAAAATGCAAAGTCTTATTATGAAGGACTAGTGCTAGGTAATGTGGAAAAAAACAATAATAAATGTATGAATTGAATTGAAACGAATGTTGTTTAACGGCTCATCAACACAGTATAGGTTATTTAGAGCTGCCCCAGAGAGAGGGGAAGTATACATAGGAATCCGGGAACCATGCCCTACTTTTTATTATCAAATAGATTCCTATGGTTCTTTAACGTGCTCGGAGGATAGACCGATACGGTACTGCCCGGACCGGCGGTTTACGTCCCCATCCGACGGAAGAGGCTAAGGGAAAGTGTCTTGGTCAAAAACACACCGACTAAACTCAGTGGCGCCACGGAGGATTGAACCCGGGGCCTCCAGTTACAAATCCGCCGCGCTACCGACTGCACAAGCCAGCACTAAAGAATATTTTTTGTTTCAAAACCCAGTGTAAAACCCACATTGTCAATACATACAGACATGCTTTACACAGATAATTTTAATGTTATAGTATCAAAAATAAACATTGTTTCATGCTACACTGATTTTTTCTCATATTTTGTTTTTGGAAAGAGAAAAAAACAATAACCCATACTGTGTAATAATCTGTATATAAATCCATTATCAAAGGACAATGTTTTAGGATAGTTTTAAAGGATTAATATACACAACTTCGAAAATTATTATTTTTTCTATAAAAAACAACAAGAAGGTTGATTAAGGAAGATCAAGATATAAGCAAGGGTATGTTATTTCTAATTAGTAAGCTAAGCTTTGCATGTCCCAGAATGAAAACATTAAGTTTATTTGCTACAGTTTGATACTGGAAAAATCAACTAAGTAAATTATCTCTATACTCCAGTTTCACAGATAGCGAGGTATTGACTCCACATGGTTTCAAACTTATTCATTTTTAAGTTTTTATATGTGATTAGTTTCTCAACTTTGTACAAAGATATTATCTCTGTTTTAAAAAGGTTAAGCTGTGGAATTTGACGTTGCATCTTGTTTCGATAAATGTAAAGTTTTGCTTGCATGATGATTTTGCTCAAAACAGTATTAAATTTACTATTTCCAAATAAAAATATCTGTTTCTGTTAAAGTTACGAATGCTGTATTGCCATTTTCTGTAAGATAAGTTTGAAGTTTTGACCAGAATTCTTTTACTGTTCCACAGTTCCAAAACAGATGTTGGATAGTTTCAGGTGTATTTTTGCAAGAGCTGCACATATAGTTATTAATAAAATTCATTTTAGATAAAAGGTAATTTGTTCCAAGTATCCTATGGTTGATTCTAAATTGAACCAAGGTAACTTAGGATCTTTTGTTATTTTATAAGGTAAGGCATACCGGTATAATCTTTCAAATTCAAAGTTTGGAACACTAACTACTTCATTATTCCATTTACTTTATGCTTTGGGATATACATTATTTCTAATCATGATGTCATATATGTTTCGACAGCCTTTCTCATTTTGTAGAATTAAGGATAGTATTAGTGGACGAATAGGGTTTGGCTGTTACAGGCTAGATGCACAATATTCAGGTTTGCCAAATAATTCCTGACAGCAGTTATAATACCTTCATATTCAAGAAAATTGGACTGTATATTATAGTGTTTATTCAATTCTATGTAAGAATAAAGATTTCCATTTTTGTTTAAAATGTCATTGATAAAAGTTATTCCTCCTGTAAACCATCTTTTGTAAAACACACTAGAGCCTCCGATTGAAATTTAAACATTTTAAAAATGTCTGATGCTTCTAGAAGCCCTTATAAAATAAATACATTTGATGTAATCATTGATCACATAGTAATAGTGTTAAATAAACTATTTACTTATTGTTTATATTAAATATATGATATCTGGAATGTTTTCACTAGATGATATATGTATAAGATCTATATCTTGCAATAAACTAACCCTCATGTCAAAGGTGTACCCTAATGTCTGTGGATTGGAGAAAAAATATATACTTGCAGACCATATAAGCGTAATTTAACAATATATCAAGTACCATGGACGCCATGGACGTCAGTATGGACTTCATGAGTCATATCTTTCTTCGTTTAGAGTTTTATTAATTGATTTACTGATACAATATCAAGTTCATATATGCATGCAGCTGACATATCACTCTCGACTGACAAAACGGTAAACAATCACTCCCATAATATGATATAATCATAATTACAATGTCTCTTCTTCCTTTTCCTTCAATTCAACCGTAATATTAAAGTATACTCAGAGTATATTTGGAAAACTCAACAAATGCTTCCAAACTATCAGTCAGTATATGGAACGAACTGTTTGGGACCGAACGAACTGTTTGGGCCGAAACGTTTTGATTTCAACTACACATATTTGGGGATTTATTTTGTTAAAAAATATAATTTATCGGTCATAGCAATAAAATATCAAGAAATTGATAAAAATCACTCACAAATCTGCACAATTTTCATCAATACAACATTATATAAAGGAGCACTATTTTGCGGAGAGCTACAATCGAAAACCGAACCAAATTCATCATTTTGCTTCCAAAAACCATTGAGCGGCACCTAGTACTCTCCGAGCCACTATTCCCGAGTACGGAAATTGGCGAAGAGTTCCGATTGGGGAAAAAACGAGGACCGACTATTTTCGGCAAAATACGTCCGTTTTCGTACATTTACGTACTCGATGAACTAATAGTAAAACGGAAATCACCGATAGCTTCCGAGAATCTCCGCTTAGTTGGTAGAAACCAAAATGGCCGTCAACCTTGACCATGAAAGCTGGCAATAAACCCAATTTTGTTTGTCTTTATACTCCGGAATGGTGTAAATTCTAAAGTTCAGTGATTATATACGTCCCATGTAACTCTACAAATTAAGCGTTTATATTCGTAAGTATATATAATTGTGAAGCATGTGTATGAAAACCTCGATATTTTTCATGTTTTGTCACGTTCAGAAACGGAAAAAAGAATCATTCTGTTATCATGGGTAATTTAATATGGATTCAAATGTATAATAGCATAAATTGCAACAAAAGAAAAATTCTTTGAACAATTAACAAAAATCCTCTACATCCTTTCTTTCTTCACATACTCCCGCAGAAGCTACGCGGAATAGGAGACGAACTCTTCAAAAAACAAAGAACCACTCATGCTGATGGGGTCATTGTCGTACCGGGGAACATTTATGTATACAGAAACGTACCCAAAAATAATCGAAATCCAGAAAGGCCCCCAAATATACCCGAAACAAAATACAGTGATGTAAAACGCGTTCGTAATACATTCTGGTACTTCATGGAAACAAAACTTTCATTGTTTACAAAGTTTAATCAATTCACCTTTTAAAGGGACACACGGCAGTCTTGAAGTGTTTGAAATGACTGTCTCGATTTATATATTCAATATCATTTTTACCTTTTCCCTGGTTACATTTAAAATAAATAAAATTTTAAGTATTCACTATTTCGTCTTATTATATTGGTGCAATAATATCAAAAAATAATAATATGCAAAAACAAAATGCTTAATACTATTCTTATAATTAATATTATTGATTGAACAAATGCAAGTTATGCAGAAAAACTAGCGGGACGTCGTGAGTTTTTAAAAAATAAAGATTGCCGTGTGTCCCTTTAAAAGCCGCTTGCAGTTGCCTCCGCCTTAAAGGAATGCAGTTGGTCAAAATTTTTGACCAACTCTTCTTGAATGACGAGCTGCATATTTGTTTAATTTTTTGTGCGGAGTTTAATGATTTACAACTTTCGGTTTTACGACAATACGTTTTGTATTTTATTACTAACTATGACAGCCTAAATATGTTTTAAAGAACATTAGCGCAATAGTTAATGACAAACAATATTGTTTAAGTAGTTGTTTTATCAAGTTTTAAATTGTTTCAATTTTGCCAATGACATCTTGTTTGTCCGGGTACGTTTCTGTATATTTGGGGGCCGTTCTGGAATTCAGAGATTTTCGGGTACGTTTCTGTATACATAAATGTACCCCGGGTACCTTTCTGTAGTACCCGATACGACAATGACCCCATGAGGACCAATCATAGGGTCAAGGAAGTTAAAAACAAACGCGTTCCAAAACCAGAAAGCCAAGAGACAAACAAGATACAAGATTTTATTAACCAATTAAGGGCCCTCCAAGGAGCAAGTAATTTAGTATGTTGATTACAGCGAAGGTAAATAACAAACTAACAATGACCAGGAACATTTAATATACACCATTACAATGACATAATAACCAGAGCACATACACTGAGTCAAACATACTGGAAGTATCAAACATACTAGAAGTAAGTTGAAAACATTATCAAGATTGGCGGCCATAAGAGTGACCATAACCCAGGGAGCAGAAACGATTCTGGACCTACATAAAGTCACCAAGAAAAGACAACACCAGAGTTGCCCCACACAAATCCAAAGTTCTACAAGATGCAGGGTGATGCTTAGGACAAGGCTAATATCCTAAAGCAGCAATATGAATCGGGTTTTCACCAAGGAAGACAGCTCAGACGTCCCAAAACCAGCAGGGCGACCTTTCCCTTTAGTGCCTGAAATCCAAATCAACAAAGAGGTCGTCCTAACACTGCTGAGGAAAGTTAATTCTAACAAGGCTTGCAGACCTGATATGATCTCAACACTATTCTTGAAGGACATACTACCATCCAGTGTCGTTGACAAGCCTTTGCTTTAAGCTACAAGAGCGTATTATTGTAAGCAATGTCCTCAGACACCTAGACAAGCATCTTATACTTACCAACTGTCAGCACAGACTTCGAGCAGAAGAAGCTGTGAAACTCAAAAATGATCACACTAGTCCACAAACTAGCAGAGGCCTTTGAGATGGGAAAGCAGCTGGATCTCTTCATCCTAGATTTCTCTAAAATGAAGGCCTTCGACTGCGTGCCACTCCTATGGCTACTTGCAAAAGAGTATGAGAGTGGACCTTTGGAAATGGCCGAACACGACATATACGAAATATAGCAGTCTCGGTTTGATTGAGACTGTTGATGAACAGTAGTGAAATATGCTAGCTACCGCTCACGCCCTCTAGCTCCGGGTTGAGCAGAACTCAATATTCATAAAATCAGTAGTACAAAATTCTAACCATCCCGAAGATGGCATGCATATGGCGGTGGACATGGAGTATATTTCTTTCCCATGTCATACGGCGTATGGTCCCAATATCTAATAAAATTAAATGCCCCGAAGAGCGAAATAAACATAATGGAATTTAGTTGGGAGCAGCGGTTATGAAGCCGGCATATCACAAGTAACAGCCAAAAGACTAAATTAAAAAGCAGACAACATATCCTATGAGTGGTTAAATTCACTACTATGGTATCCAAGGCCAGACACTCGACCGGATCAGGTCTTTCTTATCTGACAGAAGCCAACAGGTCATTGTTACAGTTTTTAAGGGATAGGGCGGAGAGATTAAAGGATATGGGGTTAATTAAGGAGTAGGGAAAAATTAGATTTTAGAATTAAGGGATATGGGGAATATGCTCTTAAATGGCCTGGGGAAGACCCTGAAAGTGTAATTGGCTAAGTGTTACAAGGGCTCGAACACCAGTAATCCTCGACTACACGCTAAAAGGTCACCAACTTGAAGCTGAAAGCCAGTCAAAGTCCCTTGGAGAGGACATATCCTCCAGCATCTGCTGAAACAGTCACATAGACAGGACCGTGAAGAAGGGCAACAGTATGCTCGGCTTTTTACAAAGGAAGCTGTGTGTAAATATCAGAAAATCAAGGCTTCAGCATACTACACACTGGTCAGACCCAACCTTGAGTACTGCGCATCAGTACCCTCACACAGCCAAATCAAAGAACAAGCTTGAAATGGTCCAGAGAAGACAGGCTGAGGCTCCCGACTTGGTATCCTTCAAGCGGGAGTTATCCTCTCTTAAATTTTAAGATGGTTGGGGTCCAAACAGTAACTAGGAGCGTTCGTTCTCACTGTATTGTATATGTATACAGTCAAAGAAATTACGATTTTTGTTCACTTAAGCCCGAATTATTATATAATCATTTGGACTATTACAATTTTCATAAGCCCGACTAAAGAAATGTTTTAGATTTTTTCAAGCCCTAATTAATATTTACTAGTTTTTCACCTTTGGGCTAGTGCTAATTTCGACCACTGTGTCTAGTGTGTAGGCTATAAATGTTGTACTGAATGTTTAATGCTGAATAAAGTTATTGGTATTGTATTTTCCAATTTCAATGTTCTTGATTAGTTAATTAACTAATTATAATTTGAATAAAGTACATATAAGAAACCAAATGCTATTTTTGTAAGTAAGTTTTAAATTATAGAATAATGATTAAAGATATTAACTCTGTAGTATTAATTTGCATTCTAATTCTTTGTTACTTGCAAACTGTAATATTATCTGATTTTTAAAAGTTGGGCAATTTGATTTAATTTGATAACGGATTAAAGGGGTGTCCCTCCATCACCTTTTAAGGTAACATGTTATTTGATTACTGCGTGCCATTAGTCCAATTAAGGACTATTGGTCAGCCATCTTTGAAAAGAAAATCCAAAATGGATTGGGTATGGTTAATTGAAATTTTCATCCAAATGCATATTATAGGCATGAACAATGTCAATGATATAATAGATGAAAGTAATTCAACACTATTGATGTGAACATAAATCAGAAACAATATTTATTTGGCAGAAATAGTGCCCTTTATATTCGAAAAGTTTAGTACAATTTTACTTGAAAATGTTTTGTTCTTTTTGTTAAAATAAATTTGTCCATAGAATTGTCTATTTATCTAAAAATGGCACACGAGACATCATTTCTAAATAAAGTAAGCCATGTAATATGCATTTGGATGAAAATTTCAATTAACCATACCCCATCCAGTTCGGATTTTCTTTTCAAAGATGGCTGACCAATAGTCCTTAACAGATGTCACCTTGTATCTGAATAAACAAGCCTTGAATGGGCTTGGTTTGGGGTGTGTCATCAATTTAATCGATATCTGTGTAAGCTGCTAATCACATTTGCAATGACATTTACTCTCTTTATATCTTATATGAAAAATGAGAATACAATTCTGGAATTGCTCTGCGCAAAGTAAGAATTTTTAAAATGGCTGCCTTATTGGAATTCTTAAAATGCACGGTTTAATTCTGGAATTGTCCATGCGTAAAGCAGGAATTTGGACAAAGTGGGAATATTTTGGTTCTGGTTGTTAATTGTAACATTGACTGGAAGGGCCTTCATTAATGCTGGAAGTACTTGTGGCTCTGTACATATAAAAGAAAAGCAATGTCTCTTTATCTCCTTATTTCTTAACAAAGGTATATTAATGACCTCTATTTACATAAGTATCATAAGGTAGCGCCGTGGTGTAATGGTTAGCATCGCGGCTTAGTAACCCAGGGATCGTGCGTTCAATCCCAGCCAGGACCGGATTTGGGTTAATTAACGAAATATTTCATAAAAGTATTTCCTACCTTACCAGTCCTTCGGATGAGACTTTAAACCGAGGTCTGCTCGCTAAAATGCTTCGTGCAATACAGCGAGGATAAATAAACGCTTATACACACATAAGTATCATTCAAATATGCAAATGTCATTACTAGCAATATCATAAACTGGTAATTTAGTCTCTATCTCTAACAGTCTGTGGAAATGATTGTTTTTAGTACTTTGAGAAGATGACAGGTGTTTTGGATAATTGGGAAATTTGACATTAAATATATTTATATATACATGCAAATGCAATTATTATTAACAGTAGTAGACTAACTGTAGTGCATAAAACCTGTTGCATACATGTATATTGTGCAATTGATGTGCTTGTTACTTGACAGAACCGTCACAGATGTTCAATATTTGACTTTTTTTGTACATAAAAATACATAAAAGGAATATGGCACCAAACCAGGGTCCCATGTTTGTACAAAGAGATATTTTCTTAGCCAAAATGTCTCCTTATTTCAATAATATATATCCGCGCTTTATTGTTTGAAGGCTTCCAATTGTTTTGTAAATAATTAAGTTCATGTTAATCATATAACAAATCAAAACTATGATTTTTTTTATCTATTCACCACAGACGGATAAAGCAAATAAGGCTAAAGCATATAAAATTAGAAATAAATAAATTTCAAAACAACATCTTCCCTTTCCAAACACAAATTCATACTTGGAAAACATTCTCAAATTGCGCAGACTCTAAAATGTGACTTGGTGTATATATTATATTGTTTAACCCCTTGTGCAATTCTTGAATCACTGGGCATTTTAAGAATTCTTACTTTGCCCAGAGCGGTTCCGGAAGCGTATAACATACATAAGCGTGCAGATCGCAGTTTAGCTAGAAATAAATCAAACGTTAAGGGGAAACATCAGGGTTGTATTTCTTTAGAATTGCCACAAAAATGTTTTTTATGTATTAAATAGATTTGTTCTAAATTTATTTATTTATATGGGCTATTTCACGTAAAGTGGTCATTTAATCAAATGTAGGCTGTCACCACTCTGGTATACTAGTTACTAGTCACGTTGGGCGATTCGGTTTTATGGGTATCATGAAGGGCTAGCCACATGAACATTTTTACAGAATTCTTACCAATAATTTGTGTTCAATTTCAGCAATTACATGTGTTTTTAACCCCATTTGTTAGTCTCATTTCATGTTTTGTTTGTGTTCTGAATGATACCATGGGTGAATGAATGTGCATCTATAGTGAATATTGTGGTTACTGATGTAATATAAACTTTCCACAATATTATGCAACTTATTTCATGTAATTTGACCTAGCAATGTATTTTGTGGGCATAATAATCTCTTAAACAACGCATTTTCCGTTAAATAAAAAATGCAATGTCCTCTCCAGAACAATGTATCCATGAACAATGCAATAAATTGAAAATATGTACTAGAACCGACTGTATCATCTGCAGGACATACATGTAACTGATGGATGGAGTAGAGCAAGTATTTCGAGGTGATATGTTTAGTTCATATTACCAGATGTTGTTGTGCGGATGTTAATTTTCTGTTAAAAGTGGATTCAAGTCAATACAATGAGAAGAGTATATTGTAAATGCACATGATATGAGTCAAACATGTAGGATAAATATACAAATTACACAGTCATTGAAAATATGATATTGATTCATTTGTGCTGTAATTTATTCCAGCAAGATTAGCAAACTGAGTTTAATTCAGAAAAAAATCAGTGTTTTATAACTAAGGTTTCGGCTCATAATTTATCCAATAAAAGACATTCAAAATACTGTTTTCCCCCATTAATTTGATTGATTTACTGAATACATAAGTATTGATAACAACAGTGATAATAATAAGAGTAGTATACTATACACAATCCAGGCCAACAAAGTCAGTAAAATGTATAAAAGCTCAGCATTGTCTTCCTTTTTCCTATTTTGATCTTCAAAGCAAAACATTAGAAACTACCGCTGGCGGGTGGGGAGAGGGGGAGGCCAGTATTTTCCTCACCACTTTTGGGTCAGCTATGAAAGTCAGCGAAATAGACTGACATGTCCATGATCATTTTTATATGGACTTAATCTCCAATCTTTTTCTATTTTCGTAAACAAACACATTGTTGGATGAGCACATGTCCAGAGATACATGTACATCGTTGAGCGTAAATGCTCAATGATTGAAATATTCAGAAAAATAAAATATCGCAATATTAGAGAGCCCACGATATTGGGAGAAACCACTATAATCTAATTTGAGAAGTTTATTTGACATTAACCTGTTTTTAAGAAATTGTTTATTTTTTGTTTTAAAAAAATGTTTTTGTGATTGGGATTTTTGTTCCCAGAATTGGGAAAACATAGATTTTTTTGCAATTGGGAAAGATTTGTAAGAAGCAAAAATCCCACTTAAAAAGGTTAAAATGCCCTGACATTGGTATTGCAACTAAACCATGGACAATTTTGTAACACATTACTAGACATGCATCTGCATGCCTGATTTCAAGCGACTGCCACCTAAATCATATTGCATTGTAGTAATGTCAGTTTGCAAGTTGGGTAGTTAGTTATTCACAGAACTTGCGAATGATGCACAATTAATAACAAAAGTTGAACTGTTCTTATGTTTTGATTAAGAGATAAACTTTGTTTTGGTTATGCATTTCACTGATGAAAAGGTATAGCCAGGTGAAATTTGTATTGGTTAGTGAAGTATTGAATGATGCATTTTTTTTGGAAATTGTGTATCACTTGCATTTTTGTGTGAAATTTAACACTGCTCCGTGAAACCATACATGTGGTTAATATGACAGCATTTACATGTATTGTATAGAAAACATATTCCTTTTAAAAAAAAAGCTATTGTTTATGTGTTGAAATATCTCATTCTGTTAGAAAGTCTACAAGTTCGTAAATCTTCAGAAATTAATGTTTTGGTTTTGATGTTTCAGATATTTAAGCAAATGCTACCTTGATAATTGTTTTTGTAATGCCATTGTAAATGAGGTTGAATCTTATAAAGCATTGCCGTCACTCGTCATTTTGATCACATCTCCATTTCAGGTGGCGATACAAAAATGAAAAATTCAGCAAATTTGCGAGGTCAACTTGGGCTCAGAAGTGGTCGTAAGTTATCTTTTATCTTAAAGTATAGTAGGTTATGACTTATCTGTCTTGTGTTAATTAAAATTTAAAATGTGACCGGTTTAAAAACCTAAGAATCATCTAAGAATTACATGTAAATGGACTGGAGGTGATCAGGAGAGAGATATTGGTGTCAATCCAAATGGAAAAAAATGTGCGTGCTTCAGTTTCATATGCAATGTGCATAATATTATGCCTTAAATTAATCTGCATATTACCTTTGATTTAATAATTGTTAATGTTGATGAAAATGTTTGGTCTGGACAACTTGACAACTCAGCCAGTTCTTGTTGCAAGATCATCAATAGTAATTCAAATAGGGTTTGTATCGCTAAAAGTTGTTTATGTAATTCAAATAAAGTGTACCCTGCTCACAAAACGATAATAATTATAAACGGGTTCTTAAAATACCTGTGACTGAATATGCGTAAAATGAATTATGAGTTGGTAACTCTTAATTCGACGCTCCAGTTTTGGGGTTTGAAGTCTTTGAATTAAATTTTTTGCGTCACTAGCCCGAATTCTTATATACTCAATGAAAACCCATACTTTTTCCTTTAGCCCGACTATATAAATTAAATTCGAAGACTGGGTTTGGCTTGGATGGTTAACAAAATATGCAAGTTATATATATACCTGTCATCAGTAGGTTTAGAAAAGGTGAACCAATAATTAAATCTCAGACAAGGTGGCCTAGTTTAAAGCAGATGCTCATTAAATATGACTCTGAAACCCATTATGACTGTTTTATTGGTATTTGGATTGACACCCATAATTTTTCCAGGTCGCATCCATCTCTAATTATTAAGCTTGTCAGAAATAGTGTCGTATAAAGCAATAATCACAGTACAGAATACATGTCTGGAATAACTTCCTTTGGTCAGTTATTTTATGATTAAAATTTGAGTAATATTTTTAATTGATATTTGTATTTGTAGTCTTTATATACAAATTGTTATCTTAAAGAAACTATCCCACCAAATAATGACAAAATAACACTTAAAAAACATTGCCAAAACTCATCCAGGTGTTCAGGTCATATAATAATGTATATGTGCCTATTAAAAGTATAGCTAAAATATTCTTAATTTGACGTTCCAGTTTTGGATTTTTGCCTGCCTGGTTAAAACCGTTTATATTGTGTCTGTAGAGTGGATTCTCAGAATATATACATCTGTTGTAAAATTTGCCTGTTGATGGCGGGATAGCTATTTTAAATCTCTGTAACTGTTTTTGTACAGTAAATACTGTCGCTAAGTATTTGTTTTACATTATATTCCACTTATTAGCTCTGGCCCCTACCTCTGCCAAGCTAACCAACCAGTATCTGGTGTTGGACCACATGAACAATCACTACAGTAAAATAACAAAGGCAAAACGTAAGTATTATTTACAAAATTAATTATTATAATTTATTAAAACCAGACACATAAGCTGATAATCTTTGGAGGCCTATCTTTTATATGTTTATTACTCATTTTGATCAGAGTGGTGTTCTGTTTTAGATTAAAGAGACAACAGCAATCTTGATTTTTCTACATGACATGCATTTGTTCAATCGTATAAAGCAAATTGCTGCTGCGTCTGAACCTTTGTCACCTCTTACTGCTGCGGGTTCGAGTCCCACTGGGAGCTCGACCTGTCAAGTGAGAAAGTGTCGATTCTTACGGATGGCAGTAGTTATGCTGTAATGGTTCTACCCGAGAAAAATGGTGTGGTCTGCCTCTACCACAAAAGATTTGACCGTCATATATGGCCTAACATGCGGTAACAATTGACTCTGTAACCATTATGAAATGCTATTGAGTCTGTAACGGTATGAGATGAAAGCTTTTGTTTTGCTTGCAATATAGACATTTACTTCAGAACCAGGCATTTTTGTTTGTTTCATTTATTCTCTGCTACTCATATATGAAATAACATATGTTTTACTGTAGAGCTACATTTATTATTCTTTTTAATAAAATGACTGTAATCATTAGAAAAGGAATACTGGTATCTGTTTTTTGTGTGTTTCTGAAATACTGAAATATTGAAACTGAACATTTCTTCTTAGAAATGTCAGTAAAGTTTGGTGAGAAACTGTCCTTGTTTGTTTAATTACAGTGTTTTATATACAGGCATACAAAGCCAAATTTACAGCGTTGAAAAATAAGAATTAAAAGAAAGGCTGAGCATTTTTTTCTCCCTTAATTTGTTTTTATTTAGAATTCTTATTACTTGTATTTTAAGCATCCATAGACAACAAGCCACCCAAAACAATGACCACAAGTCAAAAAGGTAAGTCTTATGTCTTCTATTTCTATTTTATATATTATTATTGTGTAAGTTTCAGCTGGGATTTGTATGGTCATTCAATCATTATTCCAACCTCATTAAAATCAAATCCTATTTACGCTTTGATACTCTCCATTTCTAGGATCTGACAACACTGCCTTGGAGTTCACGTCCGATCAACCTGTCATGTAATCAATATTCATGAGAAGATCAACTAAATTCAACCAATGAAATGGCGTGTTTCATATGCACTTCAGATGTTGTTCGAGTGAACTGAAGAAACAAAAATCCATATAAAACGCATAATTATATCCGAAAAAAGATAAAGTCGCCGTGTGTTATTGCTGTGGATTGCACGATAAATTCAAAGAAATGCACTAAATGGCATGTTTTACATCAAGAATACAAAGAAAATCCCGGGCGCGGTCATGTTTCTATGAAAACATTCGGAACATTCCATTTGTATCTGAAAAATATATATTCTACTGAGCTTATTGTTACGTTAGGTTTTCTATATAGTACGTTTACGGAATATGTCCGGCCCGTTTAGCTCAGTAGGTAGCAAGGTACTTAATACGTCTGGCCCGTTTAGCTCAGTAGGTAGCGAGGTACTCAATACGTCTTGCCCGTTTAGCTCAGTAGGTAGCGAGGTCGGCTATTGTTACGTTAGGTTTTCTTTATATACTCTGTAAAAAAAGTTTTGGACCATGGCAGTTTTCGAACCCGTACAATGATAGCTGAACCATGACATTCGACCATAACCCTTATTATCTCAGTTGATAATTCACAATAGATCCCCAATCAACAATAATTTTCGTTTACAATGAAAGTTTGCGAAAAAAAATAAAAAAATTATTGGTTATTCGAATGTGTCCGTAACTGTTACTTTCTATGGACTTTGCAACATTTTTTACAGACCCTTTGTGTGTTCGCGATATTTTTTTAAAATCAAATCTTGTTTGGAATTTAATGTTTCTGGTACCAAATTAACCGGGCAGGGTAGACCTTTACTAAAAAAAGATACTTAAATTCTGTCCACTATTTTTATTTTAATATGACTTTATATACCCTGGTCCAAAACTTTTTTTACCGAGTATAGTACGTTTACTTAATGCGTCTGGCCCGTTTAGCTCTGTAGGTAGCGAGCTACTTAATGCGTCTGGCCGGTTTAGCTCAGTAGGTAGCGAGGTACTAAATACGTCTGGCCCGTTTAGCTCAGTAGGTAGCGAGGTACTTAAAACGTCTGGCCCGTTTAGCTCAGTAGGTAGCAAGGTACCTAATACGTCTGGCCCGTTTAGCTCAGTAGGTAGCAAGGTACTTAATACGTCTGGCCCGTTTAGCACAGTAGGTAGCGAGGTACTTAATACGTCTGGCCCGTTTAGCTCAGTAGGTAGCGAGGTACTTAATACATCTGGACCCTTTAGCTCAGTAGGTAGCGAGGTACTTAATACGTCTGGCCCGTTTAGCTCAGTAGGTAGCGAGGTACTTAATGCGTCTGGCCCGTTTAGCTCAGTAGGTAGCGAGGTACTTAATACGTCTGGCCCGTTTAGCTCAGTAGGTAGCGACGTACTTAATACGTCTGGCCCGTTTAGCTCAGTAGGTAGCGAGGTACTTAATGCGTCTGGCCAGTTTAGCTCAGTAGGTAGTGAGGTCGGCTATTGTGACTTTATTTGTAATTTTAGTTTGGGTTACGAGTTCAACCTCATGAAGCGGTACTTCTTTTTTTTGTACCGCTATTGAATTCTGTCAAACAATCTTGGTTTTATTCAGTAAATATTCAATAGTGGTTGGTGTGTTATATTTGTCAATGCAATTATTTGTGTTTTATAAGCTAAAAGTTATGGACATTGTCCCTTTCAATTCCGAGCGTAAACTGCTCCACAGCATTTGACTGAAATGTGACATGCGCAATGAAGCCGTCTATGCCGAGCGATTTTGTAGGCTGAAATTTGATTGGCTAATCGTAAGGTCAATCTGATATGACCTCCAATGCAGTGTTGTCAGTTCCTTGTAGCTAGAGTATCGTCATAGTCTGATAAAGGGTCTGATTTTAATGAGATTGTTATTGATTCTATCTGATTATGTGCGATTGGAAGCATATTTTCTTTATGCCCCTGTCTTGGTGAGCAGCCAGCGTATGATGTTTGCTCTCTGACCGTCCTTCCGTCATTTGTTAATACTTTCTACTGCTCATCCAGATTCACGTTTCACATCTTTGTGAATATATCTACCTTATATATTTTAGCACGAGATCGCAAGGTACGTGATCATGTACAGAAGACTGGTCAGCGACCAACATCGGCTATGCAGACGAGACGACCTCACACAACCACTGGTTATTATCAGGACGACTTGTATGATGAACATTTATGGGTCAGTTGTTATAATTAATATCAAACCGAAATCACTTATTTACATAGATGCTAAGCAATTTAAATATTAAAGTTTGGAAATAAATAGCTGTCTTATTTTGAAATTTGTTTGCGTTTGTTGTTTTAAATGATTGATTTATGTTAAGTATATGTATATGTAATGGATGCTTGATTTAGTTGTTTGATAAAAGTGGCGATTATGTTTTGCTTATTTTTTGTTCTGCAGCCCTTGTCAGTGATGGTTGTATTAAATCTGTTACAGGGAGATTCAGTCATTTTTCATAATCACTATTACTGGAGTCACCGTCTATGTAGAAGGCACTTAAAAAAGTAGCGCAGTTTATTTGATAGTGGGGGTTGCGTGATCTGCAAGTCTTCCTCTCCGTCGTTTAAGAAAGGGCTGTAGATTATGTTTGATGAGTTGTTTAACAACGTCAGTTCAATAAACATGCAATTTGTTGTTGTTATCTGTTTCAGGGGGAAGTAGACCCAGAGGATGAAGAAGAAAAGCTTATCCATAATATCATGCGCACCACGCTACGAGCGACCAGCGATCCCAACAGTTACAATGCCGCGTATGGGTCAGACCCTAACAATAATCCACAGGCTAACCAGCCTATCAGACAACGTCCTGGCTCTGCTCGTTCTCACCGATCTATGGTGAGCGGAGTGTCACGCACAATGATTCAGATCCCAGGCAGGAAGAATGCTAATGATTGTGACCTTCTGCAGAAGAGGTCACATGTCTTTACCGAGGAGAAGCCCTTCACTCCTAGGACTCTTAAAACTGACAGAAAATCACGTCTGAGTCAGTATAAATATTACAACAAGCTTCCACCGAAGGAAAAGAAGGGTTCCCAACAGCAACAACAGGAACAGCAAGAACTGCAGCTGCAGCTTACACAGACAGACACCACCAGACAACAACAAAACACGACGATGTCTTCCGAGTCTGCTCCGCAGCCAAAACCACGTCCAAGCAGACGGCTAGATAAAACGCGGGAAGGTCCGGTGACCATGAACTCGTTGATGTTTGAAACGCTGCACAGTCGCGACTTCAGTCAGTATGACAAGGATGGGCAAAATAATCCAGATGTCCCTAAACTGGACATTTCCATGGACACCGATCATCTAAAATGGATCAAAGAGCAGGCATCTAAGGCCCACGTGCAGGCCGGCACGGACACTATGAAATCCACGTTGCGCGAAGAAGACCAGTATGATACGACGGTAGATTTCGGGAAAACGGGTGAAATGTCTCTTACGTTTGGGACATTGGGTAGTACTAAGACAAGGTAAATCTCACATTCTGACATATTGTTGAGTTTGGGAAACAGTGGCTTTTGTAGAGAAAACCTCTTGGGTTGGAGGAGACAAACGGCTTCTCTATAAGGAGCCTTTTTATATTGACACCTTTTAATAATTGCTGAACTGTGATATAAGTGTTGTTATTTTTTCATAATTTAGTATAAAATTTGATACAAAAGCTTGTTTTTGTAGATTCTTTAGTCGTTGACGTGCTTAAAAACGACAACATGCCATTGCATAGTTAGTAATCATGTAAGCTGTCATAAAAAAGTACTTATTCGGGACTGGGAAACATGAAGACTGGCAATGTTGACAATACACTCAGGATAACAGCACGGCTTGCATGAGTTTGTTTGACAATAAAAACATACAAAGCATTTATCAATACAAGAGGTGTCAGTTCTCTATTTTTGTATACAAGAAAGGATTAATTTTGAATTGTTGTATTTTTTGAGAATCTCTGACTGATGTCTATCATGCATGCTGTTCCACCAATGTCACACCCATGTCGATACAGATTCTCTTGCATGTATATGCTGCAAAACGAGCTTTGATCAAAATACAAACACCAAGTATTAAGGAAAAATAATTTTGTGCTTGTCTGTGAGTTTGAAAAATAGATTTTTGTTTATAATACCTCCACTAAAAAAAGATAAAGATACAATTTGTTAAATTTGAAGTTTGCGAACACTTTAGAAATATTAATGTCTCTTTTAAACTGGATTGTTTCAATAAAATCACTGTCCAATAATGCAATGAATTCTTTTATTCAAGGTCACTTTATTGTGGATCAATATTAATACACGCATAAATAACATCAATACGTGTTGGAGGCAAATGACTTACTATCCCAATCAATAAATTTACCTTTAAGTTTTATAAAAGTAATAATCATAATAATTAAAAAAATGTGTGTTTGTATTTTTTGATATTGCATGTATGCATGATATTTACATGTGCATGTTCATTATATTTTCTATTATATATTCATCAACAATCACAGGAATGCGTGGGACAGTATCACTAGGCAACTTCCAGAGTGGTTTTACTAGAGTTGTGATTTGTTTTTAAAATTATGTTTTAACCTTTCATTTTTTGGTACTATGGTTCTGAAATATGGGGGTCTAAAAGTTGAGAAATAATTTCTCTCATAAAATGTAATTATTGTTTGGGGTGCATGTTTCAGCCAAAGGTTTATCAGCATTTACTTAAATTATATTTCATTGAAACCAGTACTTGTATTGATATTAAAAATACCTTATTTTTTTGGGATGAAAAGGTTCAGAAATAAAAAATGTCATTCAAAAATACTTTTTGGATCGGATTTTCTAATGTTCGACTAGATGCAGAAAATTAAAAAAAAATATTATCACTTCATTTACCTTTATTTTTTACAATAGAACGTTCAATATGTCTTAATTGTGATTTATCCAATACATTGAAATAAGTTTTTTTGTTTTAATTTTTCATTGAGTAGAATTTTGCAAGTAAGATATTTTTATTAACCACTAAAAATGCCAGTTTCACCGATATATAAACTTATTAAGGTAAAGTTCTGAAAAGTTAAAAAAAACAAGCAACCCAGGCAATAGGTCATGTGCCAATATCGGTTTTGTGCTCACTGTCAGCATGTGCCAAAACTAACTCTTTATGCTCTTTCTTTAAACCAACTGTGCAAGTATTTATTATAACAAACACAATTGCTTTATAATAACAATTAATAGTTATATTATTTGTAAACTTAACGGGGTTTAGTGTTGCCTTGTGATATGGTAGCCTAGGACTTCATATATGGTACACTAGTGTAATCAACCCATATATATATATTTACCCTACAGACCCCCTCTAGGATCAAGTCAAAGGATAAAAGACAAGTGAGTACTAGCTCTGTGTTGTATCCCTATACTCTCTGTTATTTTAGCTCTTTTATTTTACTATTTTCTGTTGTGTTTACTTTTGGTTCTGCCATTGCTTTCTATCATAGAGACATTTCCCTTATTTATTTTTTTTATCTAATTCAAAGCGTCCAAATAATGCATAGTTTATATAATATCACACCGTGTGCAAGCCAGATGATACATACTTGATATATCACACTGTGTGCAAGCCAAATAATACAGTTGATATATCACACCATGTGCAAGCAAACTAATGCATAGTTTCTTTTATTTCGCACCATGTGCAAGCCAACACATGTAATCTATGTATCTTGCAAAACTGCTAAACATGAAACCAGCTCGGTAAAATGTCCATTTTGTTACTTCCGCCTGACCACCATATTAAAATGAGTTTCGCCAAACCTGGTATAATGGCTCGGTTTTGAACTTTGGCACTTTTTTCGTGTAGGAATTTAGTAAGAATGTTTTCAATTGTATCAAACTCAGAAACTGTTGCAAGTTCTGACCACTTAAGGTCAGGTTTTTCTCCTGCATATTTTTTTCATGAACAGGGTTTGATGAAAACAAAGGCAGAAACCTGTATCTATTTCTTTTCAATCCCAATTCAATTCAATTCTTTTCAATCTTTACATACAGTAGTTGTGTTCCAATAACTGAGTTTGCTATTAATATTGTGGTATGGGTTATAAATCCTGCTGGCCTCTTGACCTAATCATCACACAGCTTTTACTCAACCATATCTGTTAACATGTTTTCTTTTCTAGAAAGAAAATCTTCTGATAACTATCAAACCTGTCTTCCTTTATATAATGCATGATTGTTAAACATATATATTTGCATGCTTTTTCCATCCAATTTCTGACTTAGGTTATAGGTTTATATACTGGCACCTCTTTTCTCAGTTATTCTATTGCACCTAATGTTCAGTGTATTTTTTGTTAAACCATGTTTATATGATAACCATGTTTAGTTCATATGATAACCATGTTTATATGATGCTCAGTGAAATGATATGGATGTCTAGGGCTCAAAACTACTGTACCTTGTTCTTTATCTATATATAGCTACAGTAGCTTTGCGTTTACCCCTCTAATCAGGATTTACTTCTGCTTTTTATATAATATCAAGTAAACATGTGTCTAACCTATTTATTTCTATTTCTTTTACCTTAAAGTTATCAAACTTACACATAAACAATTTACGGTTGATAAACAACGCACTTATGTGTGTGCAGTTATTATGGTGTGCAGTTTTTACAGACAAGATTATAGTTTGCTTGCACTTGTTTAGGCAGCAATGAATATCTGTTTGGATTATACATAGACAGGGTCGTAGCCTTGTTGAGGCTTAGTGCCTTTTAAAAATAACGCAGAGGCAACAAAATAAACAAAACAGTTTAAAGACCACTATTCTCAGATAACACAATACACAAGTTGGCAAAAAAACACAGAGGCGTCTGAATTATGTTTCTTTTATTATAATGACTTATTTTCAAGTCTCAGTTTCTTAATATTCCACAATTTACATGTGGTACGGAAATAGTATCAACATAGCATGATATTACACTTATCACAGACACAGAATTTGAGTGCGTCCAACAATCATTCACTCTGCAATTGTCCGAGAAATGAGACTGGCCACTTCCCAGTAGTTTGATGACTTTGACTCTGTGTTCTGGATAAGCGCTTTTCGTGATGACGTCATATTTATCTATATGTTTTTACTTTCACAAAAGCGTAGACTGGCTGATGATTGTTTTTCGACTCAATTTCTTTCTCATGATAAATAACACCAAACAAGTTGATAAACAGAATTTTTTTCACTCAGTAACAAAAGTAGCGCATCTGTTGCCTGGATAGTAAAGACGATGCATTCTTCAAAGTTCTCACCACTCAACGCTGCAGGTTCTAATGCCACTGGGAGCTCGACTTGTCAAATGAGAAAGTATCAATTCTTATGGATGATGGGAGGCATATAGTACTAGTTCTACCCAGAAAAAAATTGACTGTCAAATATGGCCTAGCATGTTCTAAAAATGACGTAAAACACTATTCAAACAAAGATCAATAACAAGAGTTAGTAATCGTAACTCAATCAGAACAGCCAAGAAAATTAAAGCTATTATTGGTCGTCAACGCCAGTCAGTGTTTGTACAAACCTAACATGTGTTGAAAATGACGTAAAACACCATGCAAACAAACAAACAAACAAACAAACAAATTACCTAGTCACATAGCAATGAACACTTGTTAGAATTATCATGCGATATCTCACAAAATCTCGGGTTGCCTACTTTTGTTGTCTATTGACGGTGACCGTTATAATTGATAATTGGACTCAGTTTCACCGACCATTGCACTTGTTATCAGCAGGGCTTGTTATGTAAAAGTGAGATATGTAGGTAAATGTATTGGGAGGATCATAGACTGACCGTTATGGCCAGGGTCTCTCTATAAAAAGGTGGCTGTTTGTACAGGTTTGACTGTATGTGCAGATAATCTCTCAGACTGATATATAGTAGTTAATTTTAAAACAGATGCTGATTTGTTCTCTTGCCATATGTAATTATATATACACAATAACTTGTCAACATCATGATGAAAGTTCATTAAGTCAAATTTATACTATTAGATGTACATTAGGAGACACCATAAAATGTTCTAGGTAAATAAATTTGACAAAATTTGCTTCATTAAAATGCAAGTCACTACTGCCAGTAATTATTGTCTTACATTGTGTGTATGACATTTGTTAAATATGTGTTTAAATACCTAATTGACAGTGATTAATCAATTGAAGCACACATGTCTGAATTATGATTTAGAGATGATGTTTTTCTCTGTTTGATGTCATGTAAATGATATTATATTAAATGAAGCAGGTATTTAAAAAATGATTTGAAACAAGGAATTTAAATGTTTTTTTACATCCCTGTGACACATCATATTAGGTTTTCTGGGGACATTAACCTCTGGGGGAGATGAGATGATTGATAAAGTTTTCCATCAGACATGCCTCCGCCAGGTAGTGAACCCGCGCAGGCAGATTTCTGTTGCTGTTTCCCATCAGACATTCCTCGGCCAGGGAGTGAACCCGCGCGGGCAGAGATCTGTTGCTGTTTCCCATCAGACATGCCTTACTGTTTCCCATCAGACATGCCTCCGCCAGGGAGCGAACCTGCGTGGGCAGAGGTCTGTTGCTGTTTCCCATCAGATATGCCTCCGCCAGGGAGGGAACCCACGTGGGCAGAGGTCTGTTGCTGTTTCCCATCAGACATGCCTCCGCGAGGGAGCAAACCTGCGCAAGCAGAGGTCTGTTGCTGTTTCCCATCAGACATGCCTGTGCCAGGGAGTGAACCCAGGCGGGCAGAGGTTTGTTGCTGTTTCTCATCAGACATGCCTCAGCCATTGAGCGAACCCACGCGGGGCTGAGGTCTGTTGCTGTTTCCCATCAGACATGCCTCAGCCAGGGAGCAAACCCAGGCTGGCAGAGGTCTGATGATGTTTCCCATCAGACATACCTCTGCCAGGGATGAACCCAGGCGGGCAGAGGTCTGTTGCTGTTTCCAATCAGACATTCCTCTGCCGGGGAGCAAACCCAGGCGGGCAGAGTCCTATTGCTGTTTCCCATCAGACATGGCTCTGCCAGGGAGCGAAACCAGGCGGACAGAGGTCTGTTGCTGTTTCCCATCAGACATACCTGCACCAGGGAGCGAACCCAGGCGGGCAGAGGTTTGTTGCTGTTTCCCATCAGACATGCCTCAGCCAGTGAGAGAATCCACACGGGGCAAAGGTTTGTTGCTGTTTCCCATCAGACATGCCTCCGCAAGGGAGCGAACCCAGCTGGCAGAGGTCTGTTGCTGTTTCCCATCAGACATGCCTCCGCCAGGGAGCGAACCCAGGCTGGCAGAGGTCTGTTGCTGTTTCCCATCAGACGTGCCTCAGCCAGTGAGCGAATCCACGCGGGTCTGTTGCTGTTTGCCATCAGACATGCCTCCGCCAGGGAGCGAACCCAGTCCGGCAGAGGTCTGTTGCTGTTTCCCATCAGACATGTCTCCGCCAGGGAGCGAACCCAGGCCGGCAGAGGTCTGTTGCTGTTTCCCATCAGACATACCTATGCCAGGGAGCGAACCCAGGTGGGCAGAGGTCTGTTGCTGTTTCCCATCAGACATGCCTCTGCCAGGGAGCGAACCCAGGCGGGCAGAGGTCTGTTGCTGTTTCCCATCAGACATGCCTCTGCCAGGGAGCGAACCTAGGTGGGGCAAAAGGTCTGTTGCTGTTTCCCCATCAGACTTGCCTCTGCCAGGGAGCAAAATAGAAAAACAGTTTGAGTATTTTTTCAGAATTAGACCCCTTGAATATTTTCATAATTAGTCATGTATTTTTACTTAGAATTTGCTTTTAGTTTACCAGTTTGTCAGTAACTGCCCCCACCCCTACCAAAACAAATAGATAATTAAAATACCACTCATCTTTCACATTGTGGACACCTGGCTTTAACGCCAGCAGGCGTTTCTCTTGTTCTCATTAAACCAAGTAGCTCAAATGGATAATAGGCGGTTTTAAACATATGGGTAAATACTGTATTTCAACTGTGTTTTAGCAACCGGCTAATGTCCATCATTATGTAAGTATTCCACTAGTTATGGCTCGTTTTAGCTCACCCGAAGCCGAAAGCTAAAAGTGAGCTATTGTGACTGCTTTTTATCCGCCTGACGTTGATAGATTTTGCTTTAGGTCAAAAAAAAAGTTTTGTTTCTAGTCTTCCGACCGACCCTATTTTTAAGGCCCTAAACTTTTTTTTAGGTTTTAAGGCAT
Organism: Cyrtodaria siliqua; assembly: GCA_037043455.1. Classification (NCBI taxonomy): domain Eukaryota; kingdom Metazoa; phylum Mollusca; class Bivalvia; order Adapedonta; family Hiatellidae; genus Cyrtodaria; species Cyrtodaria siliqua. Next base: position 322,082 of record JAWPHD010000752.1, on the reverse strand, counting down.
GTTGCGGAACACCCATATAATGTTATTCATTCAAGAAAACATGCTTTTGATGTTCTTAATTTGAATTTAGTATAGTTAGGATTAATTTTTAAAAATAAAAATAAAAAATGTCCTACCTACATACCCTTATTTTTGTGGGGAAAAGACCAGAAACAGACACAATTGACTGTAGTCTTCATAAACCACATGACCCATTTGACCGACTCCTGGGTGATATTTAGATCAATATCTTCCTTTCAAAATCATGCATCCAAGATGGTCACCATTTATAAAAATAGCCCAGACCTTAAACTATAATGTTTTTTTGGATTTTCTTTCAATTATACTTGACTTGGACCTCAGTTGTTTACTTTAGATGAAAAAAACAGCATACCCTTATTTACTGTAACTCAGATGACTACCTAAAAAAGTACCACAGCCTCCAATTCTTCAATTTTCTGATTAAAAGAAGCCTTTTAGATTGGACACTCTGACAAGGTTGCATTTGAATTGCATTAATTTTAATAAGTGAAATTGTACTGTTGTGGTCAACCGAACATCATTAAAAAAATCAAGTCCCTGGGTGAAAATGAACCCGCCCGGGTGTTCCATGATTTGATTGTATATATCGAAATATAAGGGGGAAAAAAATAAAAAGTTTTCTCTCAAGAAACATTGCACATCTTTTGGGCAGTTGTGTTCATAAACAATTCCTTTATTAGACTATCAAGTTTGTTTAAATGAAGATACCAGGGCTCAAACATGGCAAGTCCAGGGGCCCAAAGTTTCATATACAGGTAGAGATAAATAACGATAACTTGGAGAAAAAAAAATTCTCAAAAATCATTGAGCGTCTCCGTGGCCGAATGGTTAACAACGTTGTGTTGTAAACATTCGCCTCTCACCGTTGCGGGTTCGAATCCCACTGGGAGCTTGACTTGTAAGTGAGGAAGTGTTGATTCTTACGGATGGTGGGAGGTGAACAGTACTGGTTCTACCCAGGAAAAGTGGGTGGTCTGCCTTCACCACAAAAAATCGACCGTCATATATAACCTTACATGTGCTGAAAATGACGTAAAACACATACAAACAAATCAAAAATCTTTGGATATATTTTGAGTTGTTTTTCAGAAATTATCAGTAAATCCTAGACTCAGGTGAGCGGTTCTTGTTTGTTAATTTATTTCCATCCAATGCATGCATTGTCAATTTTGACTATTCATTCAGTTAAATACTTTCTTTCATCAAGTTTAAGTATTCAGTTCACACAGCTTCTATAGCACTCCACCTTTTACCAAGTTTGCAGTTTGCAGGGGCAAAGAAATAGCCAACTGTCATTCCCTACTGTGAGTAGAAATCCCCAAGTGGGAAATAGAAACTGAATGCATGTACCATGGTATTGAATTGAAGGAGGGTTGACAACATGATACTCATTTCCAGGAATCCTCATCTGCATTATTGTCATTGTTTGCCTATCACCATTCCGCATGACCTAAGCTGTTAAAGGGTTTTAAAACAGCATTCATTCATTCTTCGTGTATTTGTTAATAGTCAACCGCACAAAACTATTTAAATAAACACACATACAAGATATTTATAATTATTGAGTTATTTGACAAGGATTCAATGCTTGAGCACTCAGAGATAACCTTGCCTATAAGACTTTCAATCTGGGACGCTCAACGGTACGTGAGTGGTTTTACAGTCTGAAAATTTCATTTTACGTGAGATGTAGATATAAATTCAGAATCGCACAGTACCCAGTAGATATAAATTCAGAATCGCACAGTACACGATAGAAATAAATTCAGAATTGCACAACAGTACTCCATAGAAATAAATTCAGAATTGCACAGTACTCCATAAAAATAAATTCACAATCGCACAGTCCTTTGTAGAGATAGAATTGCACATCGTAGAAATAAATTCAAAAGCACAAGGTACTCAGTAGAAATAAATTCAAAAGCACAAGGTACTCTGTCGAATTAAATTCAAAATCACAAGGTACTCAGTAGAAATAAATTAAAAATCACAAGGTACTCAGTAGAAATAAATTCAAAATTACAAGGTACACAGTAGAAATAAAATCAGAATTACACATTTCTCCATAGAAATACAATAGGGGGAGTGTATTTCCAAAGAATTGGCCAAGATTGTACATGGAGAATGTTACTCCTTTATTACAACTTTAGCAAACATTTTTCATAAGTGTCTTGTCAAGAATGGTTTTGTAAATGTAAGTAGTTAAACATGTACCACTAACTGGGTTATACCTGGTATTAAGATATAATTCAAATTTTAACTGTTAACCTATAGATTTTGAATAAAATATAAAAGTTTTCTTCTTTTCCTTGTTACTGTTTCATAACCTCTGTTCCGCTTTTGATGTGTACAAATCCAAGCTCTGTATTTTATGTTTTATAAGTTTGGTTTTGGTATGGGAGGAAGTATAGGTTTGACAGTATTTTAGTGTCCTCGGAACAGTCCGATAAAAACACATGCACTTTACTGCCTAAGGAAGGGGTGATGTAATAAATTTTGCTTTATTAGGCACTGATAATAAATTTTGCTTTGTTAGGCACTGACGTCATAAAACAAACAAAAACAACAACATGGCGGCATCCTCGATAAGCTCAACATTCTGAGAAATAAGTAATAATAGTAATTTATACAGAAAATGTGGATAATCTACATGATAAATTGAATATTATGTCAGTGCCTTTTACTACAAGTTTATTAGGCTTGGCACGGAAACGAAGAAAGGCTCGGCCGAGCCTTATAAACTTGATAGTATGTAAAAGGTACTGACATAATATTCTCTATATATTTCTCATGTGAGTTTTTGTGTAAAAATTAAAGCAATAATCTTAATGTATAAGACAGGGGAAATAAAAATTGTTGATTCCAGGCTAAAATTTAAAATTTGCTGTCTTTTGGGTTTTTGGAAATAAAAACTTAATTTAAAATTGCCTAAGTTTCATTCATTGACATCGTATGCGAGTGAGGCTTACATCATTATTAATGATAATCTTGTGCAGATATGAGTGCACCAGAAGGGGCTTCAACCTAATTGTTTAAGTATATATTTTATTAGATTTATTCTGTTAAAACAAATGCAATTACATATGCAAATTCTTCAAAACATGAATGAAAGAATTACTTCATACTTCATAATTTTCAATGTAGGAAAATGTGAAATCTATATATTTATTGAAATTTTCATGATTTGAATATGTTTTTAAAACTTTTGTTTAAGTGTTATTAGTGTGTTCTTTTCAAGTGTGGAAAACAAACAAACTATGGTACTGAATAGTTCACTTACAAGGGGCATTTGAAAAGTATGAATCTGTGTGGGTCTCAAACAAGCAACCTCTCAAATAAGCATTGATGTAGGGATTATAGTCAAAAATTACAGGTCAGGGCTCTATGAAGGATTTGAAACAGGTCTCCTCCAAATTGTCAATAATTGCAGCATCCCTGTGTGCCAGCGCAGTGTCATGTAGAAAATGAATGCCAGGGACTCCTGTGCATGGTTGCGCTGTAGCATAGTGCTTATTAATAGCAGATAAAATGTCCCTATACAATAATCCATTTATACAAGTGTTCCCTGGGACGGAAACTCGGGCAACAATTCCATCACTGTATGTACATGTAGGTATGTGTGTATGTATGTGTGGGGTATCATAGTGATATCTTCTTGTAGCAGTGAGACCTACGCTCAACTTTATAGTGTTGCCACACTGGAATACCACACCATAGACATGATAATGATATCCCACTCAGTCATATACGGACACCAGGCCGACCAGTCTTAGCACTACTTTTTTATATGCTGATTGTCAATCAAGGGAGCTAAAAGTACCATTTTTATGAAGTCTTTGGTATGTCCCTGTCATGGTTTGAACCCACGACCTCCTGCAAGCGAGGCAGACAATGCCATTACCACCACGCATTCCCGTCAGTCAAAAAATTACTTGTACATTGTACGCCTAAGTTACTAACTTTGTCCTTCATGCTATTTGAGGTAGACCTCTGATCATTTTGGCCAATGCAAACTGTGTTGGTCTCTTTACATTCAAGTTCATAGAAATATAGCCACATTTTGTTGACCTAACAACTTCAAAAAGATGTTTAGGATTAGCATTTCTGTAATTTGCAAGTGAATGTAAAGCTTTTTCAACACATTCCCTCTTCCCGCTTTTGTCCAGGAGTTAACAGATGAGGGATCCATCTCGCCCACTTTTTCCTGAGCTTTAAAGGGCACACAACATTTTTGGTTTATTTTCACCCAAAACTATTTTGAAAGCAAGAACCTCTCCTTGCTGTTATAGAGGAGGGTAAACACCATAGAGGTTTTAAAAGAATGTTTTATTTCAAAACGACCGATAACTGTAAAGGGAAATCCCATTTATACTTTTCAAATTGCCCTTGGGGTGTTTCAAATTGCCTCTGGGGTGTCCGTCGCCTAGTGGCTATCAATCTGGCTTGCGGAACGTCGGTGGTTCTACCCAGGTGCCCTCGAGTGCACGAAAATTACCCCGAAAGGCACCTGGGGTATCAATGGAAGCTGGAAAGTCGCCATATGACCTTAGCTGATGATGCGACTATAAAATCCAATTCAATTCAAATTGCCCCTGGCATATCACTACATCAGTAGTAGTCCAACAGGATCTTAGTATCCTTTTTATGATCCTTTAACTCTTATAAAAGGACATTTGCTGATTTTATCTTGTTGTACCTGCTAGATGTGTTTCGAATACTACACATCCAAAATTACAGTCATTAAAGCTACATGCTAGTAGTCCCTATAAATATACATTTTTTTTAATGAAAGCAAACAGAGTGTATCATAAGCTAATGTTGCTGGGCTGCGATTATATGTTTCCATTTTTGGATATATACAGGTTTTGACCACACGCTTTTAAAGTAGGAGGTGGAAATTGTTTCATCCAATACACATAAGCAATAAGCTCAGCATCAAACAGGCACAGAAATCAGCATCAAACAGGTGCATGAGCATCAAACATGCGTATGAGCATCAAACAGGTGCATGGCATCATAAAACAGGCACATAAGTATCAGTCACATCAGCATTATTCCTGACTGGTACATCAGCATCAAACAGTCGCATGAGCATCAAACAGGTGCATGTGCATCAGACGCATGAATTAGCATCAAACATACACATGAATTAGCATCAAACAGATGATTTAGAATCAACCAGGTATAATAGCATCAAACAGACGCATGAATTAGCATCAAACAGATGATTTAGCATCAAACAGATGATTTAGCATCAAACAGGCACATCAGCATTTTACATGAAGGGTGTATCAGCATCAAATGGGAATGCATGACAGAACAACATTAAACAGACGCATGCGCACCATCATTAAACAGACACATGCATTATCATCGAACAGATGCACCAGCATTAAACAGACGCATGCATTATCATCGAACAGACGCATGCATTATCATCGAACAGATGCACCAGCATTAAACAGACACATGCATTATCATCGAACAGACGCACCAGCATTAAACAGACGCATGCATTATCATCGAACAGACGCATGCATTATCATCGAACAGACGCACCATCATTAAACAGAACACATGCATTATCATCGAACAGACGCACCAGCATTAAACAGAACACATGCATTATCATCGAACAGACGCACCAGCATTAAACAGACGCATGCATTATCATCGAACAGACGCATGCATTATCATCGAACAGACGCACCAGCATTAAACAGACGCATGCATTATCATCGAACAGACGCATGCATTATCATCGAACAGATGCACCAGCATTAAACAGACACATGCATTATCATCGAACAGACGCACCAGCATTAAAAAGACGCATGCATTATCATCGAACAGACGCACCAGCATTAAACAGACACATGCTTTATCATCAAAGAGGCGCACCAGCATTAAACAGACATATGCATTATCATCGAACAGACACATGTATTATCATCGAACAGATGCACCATCATCAAACAGACACATGTATTATCATCGAACAGATGCACCAGCATTAAACAGACACATGCATTATCATCAAAGAGGCGCACCAGCATTAAACAGACATATGCATTATCATCGAACAGGCGCACCGGCATTAAACAGACACATGCTTTATCATCAAAGAGGCGCACCAGCATTAAACAGACATATGCATTATCATCGAACAGACACATGTATTATCATCGAACAGATGCACCATCATCAAACAGACACATGTATTATCATCGAACAGACGCACCAGCATTAAACAGACACATGCATTATCATCGAACAGACGCACCAGCATTAAACAGACGCATGCATTATCATCGAACAGACGCATGCATTATCATCGAACAGATGCACCAGCATTAAACAGACACATGCATTATCATCGAACAGACGCACCAGCATTAAACAGACGCATGCATTATCATCGAACAGACGCACCATCATCAAACAGACACATGTATTATCATCGAACAGATGCACCAGCATTAAACAGACATGTGCATTATCATCGAACAGACGCACCAGCATTAAACAGACACATGCTTTATCATCAAAGAGGCGCACCAGCATTAAACAGACATATGCATTATCATCGAACAGACGCATGCATTATCATCGAACAGACGCACCATCATCAAACAGACACATGTATTATCATCGAACAGACGCACCAGTATTAAACAGACATATGCATTATCATCAAAGAGGCGCACCAGCATTAAACAGACATATGCATTATCATCGAACAGACACATGCATTATCATCGAACAGATGCACCAGCATTAAACAGACATATGCATTATCATCGAACAGGCGCACCGGCATTAAACAGACATATGCATTATCATCGAACAGGCGCACCGGCATTAAACAGACACATGCTTTATCATCAAAGAGGCGCACCAGCATTAAACAGACATATGCATTATCATCGAACAGACACATGTATTATCATCGAACAGACGCACCATCATCAAACAGACACATGTATTATCATCGAACAGACGCACCAGCATTAAACAGACATATGCATTATCATCAAACAGATGCACCAGCATTAAACAGACATATGCATTATCATCAAACAGATGCACCAGCATTAGACAGACATATGCATTATCATCGAACAGGCGCACCGGCATTAAACAGACATATGCATTATCATCGAACAGGCGCACCGGCATTAAACAGACACATGCTTTATCATCGAACAGATGCACCTGCATTAAACAGACATATGCATTATCATCGAACAGATGCACCAGCTTTAAACAGACATATGCATTATCATCGAACAGACACATGTATTATCATCGAACAGACGCACCATCATCAAACAGACACATGTATTATCATCGAACAGACGCACAAGTATTAAACAGACATATGCATTATCATCGAACAGGCGCACCATCATCAAACAGACACATGTATTATCATCGAACAGACGCACCATCATCAAACAGACACATGTATTATCATCGAACAGACGCACCAGTATTAAACAGACATATGCATTATCATCGAACAGGCGCACCGGCATTAAACAGACACATGCTTTATCATCGAACAGATGCACCGGCATTAAACAGACATATGCATTATCATCCAACAGATGCACCAGCATTAAACAGACAAATGCATTAGCATCAAACAGACGCACCAGCATTAAACAGACACATGCATTATCATCAAACAGGCGCACCAGCATTAAACAGACAAATGCATTATCATCGAACAGACGCATGCATTATCATCGAACAGATGCACCAGCATTAAACAGACAAATGCATTATCATCGAACAGACGCATGCATTATCATCGAACAGATGCACCAGCATTAAACAGACAAATGCATTATCATCGAACAGACGCATGCATTATCATCAAACAGGCGCACCAGCATTAAACAGACAAATGCATTATCATCGAACAGACGCATGCATTATCATCGAACAGGTGCACCAGCATTAAACAGACATATGCATTATCAATCATCAAACAGGTGCACCGGCATTAAACAGACATATGCATTATCAATCATCAAACAGGCGCACCGGCATTAAACAGACATATGTATTATCATCGAACAGATGCACCAGCATTAAACAGACATATGTATTATCATCGAACAGACGCACCAGCATTAAACAGACATATGCATTATCATCAAACAGGCGCACCAGCATTAAACAGACATATGCATTATCATCCAACAGATGCACCAGCATTAAACAGACAAATGCATTAGCATCAAACAGACGCACCAGCATTAAACAGACACATGCATTATCATCAAACAGGCGCACCAGCATTAAACAGACAAATGCATTATCATCGAACAGACGCATGCATTATCATCGAACAGATGCACCAGCATTAAACAGACAAATGCATTATCATCGAACAGACGCATGCATTATCATCGAACAGATGCACCAGCATTAAACAGACAAATGCATTATCATCGAACAGACGCATGCATTATCATCAAACAGGCGCACCAGCATTAAACAGACAAATGCATTATCATCGAACAGACGCATGCATTATCATCGAACAGGTGCACCAGCATTAAACAGACATATGCATTATCAATCATCAAACAGGTGCACCGGCATTAAACAGACATATGCATTATCAATCATCAAACAGGCGCACCGGCATTAAACAGACATATGTATTATCATCGAACAGATGCACCAGCATTAAACAGACATATGTATTATCATCGAACAGACGCACCAGCATTAAACAGACATATGCATTATCATCAAACAGGCGCACCAGCATTAAACAGACATATGCATTATCAATCATCAAACAGGCGCATCAGCATTAAACAGACATATGCTTTATTATCGGACAGATGCACCAGTATTAAACAGACAAATGCATTAGCATCAAACAGATGCACCAGCATTAAGTTATATAAATTATACACATACAGCCTAAGGTTTTACTTTTAAAAAAAATCTGATTTCTTACCTGAAGATCACTGGAAATCTGTGTATCACTTGACAGTTTGTATCCAGTTGTTTTTATGAACTGAATTATGTTGTTAAAGGTGACGTGTAATGTTTCAAGAGCCCAGTATAAGTGCTCGTCTATGAAGCATGAACAATAGTTGGACTGTGAAGATATATTGATAAACAAGGATATAGTCGAGTGTATGTTTAATGTTTAATTGATGTTAAGAATATTTTATGTTGTCAAGTAATTTTTTATCAAGATATGAAAAAATGTTTACGTCTTTCTTATACACACGTTTGTGAAGTATTGTGGTATGTTGTATGTCTGTCTGTACATCTATATGTTCGTTGTCTGTAAACAAATAGTCCTTCTGCACGATGATTTCAAGAGCAGAACATCCACCTTCCTGAAACTGCATTGTTTTTGGGGTAAGTAGGTCAAAGGTTAATGTTGCAATGACCTCATATGGACATGTGTGTTCCGCTGATAACTCTGGAAATATGACACCCGCTATCATGAAACTACATTGCCCTTGGTGAGAGGAGGACCCATTTCTTTTGGGGTCAGTAGGTCAAAAATCAAGGTCACATCGACCTGACAATGACTCCTTCCTGATAAACCTTTTCCAGACTCAAGACGGTTACTTGCCTTTTTTCTATACCGTAGGGTTGGATTTTGATGCACATTGGGCACTTGGGTAAACCTCTTAAAAAGATGTTTGGCATCATGTACCTTTACTTCTGTATTATATGCTTTGTAAGTAGTGAACTTTCGCCCGAAATCATTGACTGTTTTAATTTATTTTTTAATATTAATTTCGTTGATTTAGCCCTATTCAACTTTTGACGGACATAATAATTTTATTATGTTTTTTTGGGTTGCTCTTGTTGTATACTTTGCATGAAGTACTACATATTTATTGTAATAATTGTAATTGTGATATTTCTTCGTCGAGGGTTCAAAACATATCAGGTTATATAGGTACAGGTCACCTTTGAGGTGTGTGGGATGGCATGGCAGAGTTGTGCGTCTAATTCAACCCTGGGGGAGATATATATGTCACAGTCCTACTTGTTTAAAGATCTCCTATGATTTAAATCGGGATATAGAATCTACACTTTACCGAAGTTTGATAGAAATATCCATTAAACCCTCTGGCGTTACTTGAACCACCTTATCCTGTCCACATATTTAATAGCCTTAGGATCAATATTATCATCTCACACACCTTGTATTTTCTAGGACACACTAGACATTGCCATGAAACATCTCTAAAATGTATGTATCTGTAAGTGAGGGAGTGTTGATTCTTACGAATGGCAGGAGGTGTACTGGTTCTACCCAAGAAAAGTGGGTGATCTGCCTCCATCACAAAAAAAACAAAAAACAACCGTCATATATAACCTTATGTGTTGAAAATGACGTAAAACACCATATAATACCAACAACAAAGCATCTGATTAAATGTATGTGAACTTTATGTGACAGATTGAATTGTTGTTGAAAGGCTCATTATATTATCTTACGAAATTTAGAACTGCTCCTATTAAAGAGAGAAGAACAATACATAGGTATCTGGAACCGTGCTGCACTCTTGCTATCAAATAGTTTCCTGTGGATATACAACAATGCTGTGAGGATAGATTTCGATACAAGGGAGCATTTGGTTTACATCCATATCAGAAGGATGTGGCAAATGGAAAGTGTCTGGCACAAGGAGACACCGAAATAGAAACGCAGTGGCTCCAGTGACGCTCGACTAACAAAACAGGATTACACAAAAAGACAAGTTAGTTGTGATTGCTTGGTGTGGCACAGAGAAGACCCAAGCATCGTACGACACTTGATATATATGTAATGCCCAAAATAAGAATATGGACAAATCTGGAATTGCTCTGCGCAAAGTAAGAATTTTTAAAATGCGCGGCATTATCGGAATTCTCAAAATGCGTGGTTCAATTCCGGAATAGTCCGTGCGCAAAGTAGGAATTGGGACAAAGTAAGAATATGTTCGTTATCGTCAGTGCGCAAAGTAGGAAATGGAACAAAGTAGGAATATTTTTGTTAATCATATTTGCGAGTATACACTTTGATTTTTGTTTGCTTCATTCAAATAGTCAACATATGACCAGTATATTAGTATAAGAAATTCTGAAGTAAAATAGCTATTTAATCCAGAAAATATGACGCGTCAGTAGGTAAAGCTAAAACAATTTTATTTTGAATCATGTGTACGTATAGTTAAAATCACTAACATACTGTGATTTAGTTTGCTAAATGCGTTTGACAAAAGAGCATACAATTACTTAAATGTGTGTGTTTATTTTAAGCTGACAACCGTGGGTGTTCTTACATACCGATTAGGATATCCGCGTTTTACATTCCGGATAGAAAGTATTTTCTTGCATTCGGGATAAGGCTTTCCACGTTTTACTTTGAATTGAATTGGTTTTTTAAGGCGCACCATCACATGGAAGGTTATATGACGCCTAACAGGAAGGAAAATGCCAGGCTCATCCTCCACTTACATCAAGATAAAATATGTAGTATGGGCCTAGAACCTTCTTACCTGCAGAACTGCAGAGTTGCTGCCATTTACGATTGAGCCACATTTCCACGTTTGCGTACGCGGTGTCATGACCTTGAATGAGCATGGTAAAAAATGAAAAAAATAATATGTATATGTAATAGTATTACACGGTGGATGGATGCAAGAATATTCATAATCGCTAAATATTAAATTAATAACTAACTCAGAACACAATAATAACTAACGTTGAATGATGGCGTCCGTAAACTGACTTAAAATGTAATAAATAGATTAGTTAACTGCCCGAATCGATTATTGGGTAATCCTTCACTCGATGGTAGACGTGTTTTGTTTTTTCACTCACTCTCATACGCTCGCATTTCCCTATAATCCATTCCAGCATTTAAATAATCTCTATATATCGATGGTCTAGAATTATAATGTCGTAAGTGAAAAATCATAGTTTTCGGGAAATTGAAAAAAACAGACTGACAGTAACAACTGTGTGAATTCTCTCAACAATCTCATATGACATAAGCTGTAGTTTGCTTTCTCATAAAACAAAGTATTTGTTATTTCAAAAAATTTAATTTTGACTTTGTAATCTGAGCAATTGCACTTACGACCTTATGTTATTAAATATTCGGAAAGGAAGATGTTCATAAAAAAGTTGTATCTGGCAGTTAGACCTTTTAAAATATGGTAAAAGCGATTATTAAACCACTGTTAGTGTCTTATAAAAGTTTGCTGGTTCATGCTACACTGTTGGTCGAAATGTAGAATGCATATCAGGGCTCAATCTACTGGGCGATTCGGGCGAAGAACGCGCCCGCGATCTCTTGACTTCGCCTTGGCAGTACATCAAAGCGAAGTTCAAGTCACCGAAATTTAAAAAAAATAAATAAAAAAAATTAAAAAATATTTTTTTTTTTTAAAAAGGTACAGTATAGTAATAAATCCATTATCATAGAAATTTGCATCAATATTTCAAGCTCATATTACAGAGTAAAAAGAATTAGTGTGCATTACACTGTATTCACTGCACTGCGATATACATGGTGATGACTATTCAACCGTTGTCTACGTATACACGTCGCGTGAAGTCTCCCTAAATTCTCTCCACTTCTCCCTAAAATCACTTGAGGGAGAAGTGACTTCTCCCTAAATTCCTGGCCTAGATTGAGCCCTGCATATGGGAACATGCATGTGATGACAACATTGCAATATTATATATTTTTTTTTTCTCTATTTTTTAAAGTTAAATCAAACGGATATAAAAAAAACATGCTCTTATTATTATAAATTTAATTAAATAGTAATGGTCACTTAACATACAAATAGTATTAATTTAATTAAATAGTAATGGTAACGTAACATACAAATAGAGAAACGAATTATGTTTCAAATTAATTGTTGTAACAATTATAACATTTAATGAGTTGTATTCACTAATGAAAAGAAAACTAATCAATCACGAACAAACACTAACACATGGTCCTATACCCTCTGTAGTCTATAACGTTACATTGTATTTACCGACTATCTTTTGAAAATGTAAAACTATTCAATACGTAACCAGACATTTAATTTTATATGTCTGGCTTTAAATTAGCAGAGCGACATAATTAATGCATATCTTTTAGTGCATTTTGAAAGCCCCATTGTGAAAAGATCTGGGTGCAAGAGATTGTATTACCATCAAAATAATGACACAGGTTACATATCCACAAACACTTTCACTTTAAGGAGATTATATCATAATTATCATAAACATTTTCAGTTCCCAAAATAATAAATGTGACTAAAATATTTCGCAAGTAGCTTAAGTCATATTAAATAGTTTGAAAACTTAAAGTTGAAGACCAGAATAAGACCAACTTCTCTCTTGTGTTAGGCAATTGCGTGTAGACAACAGTCAGAACTCGAATTGACTCTACTGAGTTATGTGGGTGAGAAAGCTCCGTATGTACGTTGTGCATTCCATATCTCATACATATCCTTATATAATATGTCAACGCACTCTCTATATACTTATCATAATATATGTTATCCCCATACCCTATATATCCTTACATATCATATCCCATACCTTATATATCCTTATGTAATATATCCCGATACCCTCTATATAATATAGAGGGTATGGGAACATATTATATAGGTGTGGATATTATACTTACATAATAACTATATCCCCATACGCTATATGTCCTTGCATAATATGTCCCATACCCTCTATATCCTTACATAATATGTCTCCGTACTCTCTATTACCCATGAATACCCCTTATATCCTTACATAATATGTCCCCGTACTCTCTATACCCCATGAATACCCCTTATATCCTTACATAATATGTCTCCGTACTCTCTATACCCCATGAATACCCCTTATATCCTTACATAATATATAATATGTCCCCGTACTCTCTAAATGCTTTCGTAATATGCCTACGTACTCTCTATATCCTTCATATTATGTCACCGTACCCTTTATATATTTACATAGTATATCTACATACTCTATGTATATTTTAAAACACAATATTCCCCCGTATCATTTGTATGTCCCCATACCTTTTATATCTTTACATAGGATGCCCCCGTACCATCTTTACATACATTATATGTCCCCATGTCCACGTCATACCCTCATATACGTGCATATTATCTTATTTCATTCGATAGAAGTGGAAAAGAAGGTCATAGCAGTTGTACATTTACATGCAAGCTTAAGAATAATAAGGTCGTATCTACCAGTTAAGACCCAACTGTTTATAAATATTAAAGTCGTATCTACCACTTACAACCTTGTATGATTATAGCCTTGTAGTTACGACCTTTTGCAAAATATAGCACATCTGCTACACTGGGAGAAAATTAATCCATCATGAGTTATCCACGTGAGATAGGGAAATCTCACCCTCAAGATCAGAACTGTAACCAGGAACTCGGCAGAGCCTCCTCCCTGGTTGCCATTCTGACCCTCGGGTGAGCTTTCCCTATGGTACATATTTGCCTGTGATTTGTATAGGAAATACTGGGAATAGAAAAGCTATAACCAGTGTTTTGAGATACGGGAAATATCTCCTCTGGATGGATGGATGGACAGACGGACGGACGGTCGGGATCGATCGATGTTTCATGGCATGGTGTTTCATGGCATGTTGACAGATAAATAGGTTATATTTTGCACAAAAATCGACGAAAGATCAAGAAGTGAAATAGTAATTCAGAAAATAACGTAATATCGGCTGATTATACTGTGTTCTAAGTGTTAGCACTAACATTACATCAAAAATGTAGTTTTCGTATGAAACAATATTCGTAGTGTACTAAATATGTTAAATATGTTTAAATATATTTCGAAATATTGCAATATCGTATAACATAACATAATTATATTCAACATTAATATCATTACGTGGCCGGAAATTAACTGTCATAACCCGTCTAACACGGGGTATGAAATAAAACCTTAATTTCGGTTTAAAAACCTGCATATTTTAAAATTAAAACATTTAACTTATAATTTTAAACAGGTTATCGATTTTTGTTTCAGTAAAACATGTTTTATGTATGTTTATATTGTCGAAAATATACATTGTAAAACTGACTAATATAAGCTTCCCCATCGCTTAAAGGAATTAATGCATGACCATATAATGTAATAATAGTTAAATACAACGTTCAATATCAGTCCTTTTGTCGATTTATATATGATTGGTATATAATGGACCAAATTAAACAAACTTCACACTGTTAAGAGAGCGTGCGTGTAATGTTGCACAAAGGTGTGAAGGAGTTCACGCGCCGCTCCGTCACGCTTCCTATTACTTGTGGCCCTGAGACACGTTGGTCAATCATATTGTTTAAATGCAATGAGATACACCCTTTTATTTAGTTAGCCAATCACAGTAAAGGAAATAAAAAAAAATGAAATGGAATATGTTTAATTCAAATATAATTATTTCACCATAAGTTATTGATATATTGGAATCGGTGAATGTTAAATAATTTAACTAGCTAGAAGAAATGTTAAATAAATTTTATCATAATAGAAGGTGCACGAAAATTGCCCGGAGGGGCACCTGGGGTCTTCCTCCACCAGTCGAAGCTGGAAAGTCGCCATATGACCTTAGCTGTTGGTGCAACTATAAAATCAAATTCAATTCAATTCAATTAATTGTTCAATATACAGGCCTTTTAAACCGAAATTACGGTTTATTTCATACCCCAGCCAACCCCGTTTTTCTTGGAGAACATTTGGGAAACGAAGGCCTGACCTAAATTATAACAGATATTTCCACAATAAAAACATACTTCAAAACATGTTTTACCGAAGAAAAAAAGATTACATGTTTAAAACTACCACTTAAATCTATTTTTTCTTTATTTTTATTTTTTTTATATAAGATTAACGCATAAAAAGGACACACAAGCAATAAGTGGTTTATAAAAAGGATGCACGAGCATTAAAGTTTGCATTATTCTTTCCTTTCTATGATTTTCTTGGTTTCCTCTTCCTATGTCGAGGTTGTGTGAAGACAAATCTAAATATGCCGAGAATTATTTTCATTGTTTTCTCTTCATCGATATCTAAATAATGTTGCAAGTCAAAGTCGCGTTTTAAAACGACAGCAACAGGTTGATTATATCTATACCAACTTGTTTTTTTCATGTAAAGCCTTTTCGATTCAACAGATAGAACCGTCTTACTTAATTATTCCGACATATTAGGTAGTATTGCATAGTTTTCTTTGATAAGCAGAAATTTTAACCATACTCACGGCCTGTGTAGGCGAAACGTAATTAAATGGGCAAATAATGTGCTTTTAATAAAGTGCATTGCATTGTCATGCAACCTCGTTTGAAATAATTAAAAATAGTTCAATTGAATTTTCTTACCAAATATTATGGAACCTGGAAAGTATTGTTGAAGTTAAGGACTTCAAATTGTTTTGTAAATAATTAAGTTTATGTTAATCATACGCGATACTTAACTGTAAATTATCTGTTCGTCGCAGATGGGTGAATCAAAATAAGCATATTAAAATGAAATATAAGTAGGTTTAAAATTAGCATCTTCCTATATACATAATAACACAAATTCTTACTTTGCGCAAAATATTCTCAAATTGTGCAGAGACACTTAATGCGTGGTTTATATATTTAACCCCTTGAGCAATTCCAGAATAGTCCTGCGCAATTCCGGAATCGTTGCCCATTTTAAGAATTCTTACTTTGCACAGAGCAATTCCAGAATCGTCCATATTCTTACTTTGCGTAGAACATATATAATATTTATGCATTAATAAATTTACGTTATGTGGCATTTTTGGAGTAACTTGGTAAAAAGAACCTCACAATCGTTTTTATTGGAGGGGCTGGCATGGCCCAGTAGATAGCTTGGTGGATAGAAACTGGAGGGCCCAGGTTCAAACCTCATTGGTGTGTTCTTAAAGGGACACATGGCAATCTTGATTTTTTTTAATGTAACCAGGGTAAAAGTAAAAATGATACTGGATATATAAACCATTTTAAATACTTCAAGATTGCCGTGTGTCCCTTTAAGCAAGATACTTTCCCTTAGCCTGATCTTTCAGATGGGGTCATAAACCGAGTGGCCAGTATATCGGTCTTTCCACCAATCATGTTAAAGAACTAAAGGAAACTATTTGTTAGTAAGAGTAGGACAGGATTCCGTATCCTCCCCCACTATCTGGGGTGGCTTTAAAGGGAGTACAGCAGGATTTTCATGGGGGTCTAGGTGGCCGACTAAAAATTGATACTGAATGTCCTAAACATAATGAATGAGCCTAAAAATGAGCCCTTATTTGCAAAGAAATTCATTCTGCACAGTAATACATGCTATCCTAGGTGACGCACCAGGGTTAATTTCAGCATTTTACGTCATAGCTATATGCTGTTTTCAAAGTTTAGATAGTAACACAATGGTTCTAACACCATATTTTGATTGACATAAGTGTTTTATTATGAACTGGAACAATTTAATGATTTAAGATGTTTCATGAAAAATCCTGATGTACCCCCTTTAAATAACACATTAAACAACATTCAATTTAGTTACTGTTAAATATTATATGTAATAAACTCATTAGAGGCACAACCTTGCATCATACAATTTTATTCAACTTGTTTGTTTAATAAATTCAGTATTGATGTATTCAGATCCTTTATTTTTTATTGTGTCAGTATATTAATTATCACATTTATATATCCTGGTATATATCCCCAGGGCTTATGAAAGTTTTATATACTGAAAGGAAAAAGAAACGCATAATCAAAAAATTGCATATACTACATTATTATATAGTTACGCCCAATTCTGTGTAATATTCCAGATATATCTCAACGTGTTTTGTACAAAAGGGGCTACAACTAATTACAGAAAGGACAACTTTGTCATGTAGTAGACCTTTTAATCAAAGTATACTTTGTTAGACGAAATTCATAAATGTTGAAGTTTCGTTTGAAAGAGTCGAGCCATTTCAGTATTGTGTTTAATGTTAAAAAATGAAAACGTTTAAAGCCTAAGTTTGCTCACCTGCTTGGGCCAAATGTGTATTCTGTCGATAATGAAACTTTAAAGGGATAAGCATTGGTGTGTTTGGTGCTGTTTAAACTTTCTTTCCGAAAGGACAGGCCTAATGTCGCCCTGTACCAATCAATTAGCAGTAGCATATTAAACATACAATATATACGTTAGTGGAAATACCCATTATGCGTTTCTTTTTCCTTTCAGTATATAAAAACATCCTTGTTGTTTTTTTTGTTATTAATTGTTTGACAGTTTTATATTCACAATCCATGACCAGATGTCCCAGGTACAGTTCAAGGCCCTATATTTTTGAACAAATGCCAGATATACATTATTTTGATATGTACAGATTATAATAAACAAATCACAATATAGATCAGCTGTCTAAGCTGTTAAATGGACAAATTATATTTAAAATGATCAAAAGCACAGGCATATATACACAGCAATACTTGTAAATATTGGGTATTATTGGCTGATAAAAATGTACTACAAAATTAATGTATTAACAATTAATCACGTAATGCATATAAATGTGAAACAATGTTAGCATTTCATAATCTGCAGAACTGATTTGTTAACGAAAATTCAATGGAGTGAATTTAATGTAAATCCTCAATCTCTACCCAGAGTACACTCGTTCCTCATTTGACTCTGTCAGCGTCAAAGGAAGTAGGGCGAACGGTTAGGTCACGTGATTATTCAAAAAAGTTATGACGATGTTTATAATAAATCCTTTTGCGTGATCTGCAAAGATAAAATATAGACCTACTATTAAATAATTTCAATTTTTATTTCTATGAGTCAATTTTTTTTAGTAATTTTCTGCTATCGAGCTTCGGTTTGAAATCTTTAAATATACGTTTCGATTGAGGAGACCTAAGTACGTATTATTTTAGTAGTAAAATAGTCCCGATTAAAACTAAACTGTTTTCATGCGTTATTTCAAATCTTGCAACGTCTAATTTGTAGATATTCTGAAAACTATATTTACACAAGAAATAAATAAGTTTCAGGCAAACATATTCCAATTTAACAGGTTTTACCAAAATCTTGTAATTTAGTAGTTAGCAGAGATATATGTGAGTGCAAGGAACGATAACTCTGCGTGGAGACTGGTAAATCCTTTGGAATTCATTTTGTTAATTTGAAAATTATTGAAAATTGAAATACTTGTACTGGGTTCTAAAATTGACTAACTATACAGATAGATGTGTACATTGATAACAGCTATGCGACATTATGTGTACATTGATAACAGCTATGTGACATGTGTACATTGATAACAGCTATGTGACATGATGTGAACATTGATAACAGCTATGTGACATGTGTACATTGATAACAGCTATGTGACATGATGTGTACATTGATAACAGCTATGTGTCAGGTGTAAATTGATAACAGCTATGTGATATTATGTGTACATTGATAACAGCTATGCGACATGTGTACATTGATAACAGCTATGCAACATTATGTGTACATTGATAACAGCTATGTGACATGTGTACATTGATAACAGCTATGTGACATGTGAACATTGATAAAAGCTATGTGACATGATGTGTACATTGATAACAGCTATGTGATATTATGTGTACATTGATAACAGCTATGTGACATTATGTGTACATTGATGACAGCTATGTGACATGTGTACATTGATAACAGCTAGTTGACATGTGAATATTGATAACAGCTATGTATCATGTATAATTACAACATACATTGCAAATTTCAACAGTTTCAGAAAACAAACTTTTAATTATTTTTTTAAATGGTTATTCTTTATACAAACCCAATTTTAAGTTGACAGAAGTAAACTTAACTGTGTGGTTAAATGTTGTGATAAAGACGATGCCTGGACGTTAATCAGGTAATTAAACGATCTACTGGTAAATAAAATAAAGTTTCCCTAAGGGCCAGTGATTAAGGAATGTTGCATAACAAAGACTTCAACTTACTGTTAAAATGTTAAAATTCCTTTAATAAGATAGATAGATAGATCTTTATTTCCAATTTCCAGTCCATGATTTGTATTGAGGATACAAATCATGGCAACAGTGTAGTTACTACAAACAATACATGTCCAAATATGCAGTTATCTTAACTGAGCTGAACTGGGCTGATACAATTATAGGAGAGTTAAAAAAATGTTCTAATTTCAGCTTTGCCATAACATGGTTCTGCCTAATAATTCCATTAAACGATGGGAAAGCTAATATTAGCAGGATTTTTTAATGGATATTTCGACAATAAATTAGGTTTAAAACATTTTTTACTGAAAAACCCTGTTTGAAATTACCTAGTAAATATTTTAATTTTACAATATGCAAACTTTTTAAGCTAACATTAAGGTTTTAGTTCAATCCCCAGCCAACTCCGTTTTCGCTTTTTAATTAGAGAAGGTGTTGGATGGGATATGAAAGTTAATACTCGGATGTAATGGGCCAATCTGGTGTCAGAAAAAAGACAACAAGCAAACATAATAAAAAAGGAATGTAAAATAACAATATTGTGCCATTGATTTCTAGACAACATGACCGGTGTGTTCCAGGTTAGAAATCTAGTTGTTTGACAAATTCTGTATAACAGTGAATTATTTATTAATTTGTGACTTTTTCTCCTCTAAATTGAGTTGCATAAATCAACTGATTGACATGTATTTCTCTCTTCTTTTCGCTGATCAGGGATAGTGAAGAAATGTATGTCAGATTCATGAAAGATATCACCAGTGAAGTGCTCAACAGGGGTATCTACACAGACAGGTAGGTGGCAACCAGTTTATGAATGAGGGGTTAACAGATTAACTGGAATGATAAATTAATGGTTTAGAGATTACTTGTAATGATAAATTAATGGCTTAGAGATTACTTGTAATGATACATTGAGGGGTTAACTGATTAATTGTAATGATAAATTAATGGTTTAGAGATTAATTGTAATGATAAATTAATGGCTTAGAGATTACTTGTAATGATACATTGAGGGGTTAACTGATTAATTGTAATGATAAATTAATGGTTTAGAGATTAATTGTAATGATAAATTAATGGCTTAGAGATTACTTGTAATGATACCTTGAGGGGTTAACAGATTAATTGTAATGAAAAATTAATGGTTTAGAGATTATTTGTAATGATAAATTAATGGCTTAGATGTCAATTGTAATGATAAATTAATGGCTTGGAGATTACTTGTAGTGATACATTGATGGGTTAACAGATTAATATTAATGATAAATTAATGGTTTAGAGATTAATTGTAATGATAATGGCTTAGAGATTACTTGTAATGATAACTTAATGGCTTACAGATTACTTGTAATGATACATTGAGGGGTTAACAGATTAATTGTAATGATAAATTAATGGTTTAGAGATTAATTGTAATAATAAATTAATGGCTTAGAGATTACTTGTAATGTTACATTGAGGGGTTAACAGATTAATTGTAATGATAAATTAATGGCTTAGAGGTTAATTGTAATGATAAATAAATGGCTTAGAGATTACTTATAATGATATATTGAGGGGTTAACAGACTAATAGTAAAGATAAATTGAGGGTTTAGAGGTTAATTGTAATGGTACATTGATTATATAGATGAACAGGATAAATCCATTTCATATTAATTTGTTGTATTAAACTTGTGTAATACAGGTGCTCAGAAATGCATGTTTAGCTCACTTGAGTCTTTGTGAGCTTAGAATTCCCATCACTTTTCATCCACCATCCATCCGACTGTCCATTTACGGATCTTGACTTAGTGTTCACAATGTTGTCTGGGTGTATATGTGTGTCAGTTTGTTTGTCCGTTAGTCAGTTCATTAGACTGTGAATCCGCTTTTATTTTAATATGTCTTCTTCATTACTTCCTGGATTTTACTAAAGGGCGCCAAAATGTTCCTTATATGTATCTAACATCGTGTAAAATTTCGGGTCGCTGTGACCTACTTTGGACAAAATATAGGTAACGTTCGGTCTCTTCTACGACATGCGTATCTTGCTTCTTTCTTGCAGGATTTTCACCAAACTGCACCAGAATGTTTCTCACATGCATCTTACATCAAATGCAATATTTCGGGCTACAGTGACCTATTTGGGACGAAATATAGGTCATGATCAGTCTCGCTACAGGATGCATATCTTGCTGCTTTATTGCAGGCCATCTTGGGCCTTATTTAGTAGTTAATTAGTGTGTGCTAGATAGAAATGTGATATTTTACGCATCAATTTCTGGCTTATATGCTGACTTTTTTGATATTGATCAAATTGAAACTAAATCATCAATGACTCATTTATATTAATGAGTTCGTACCATTTTAAAAATAGGGTTTGTAGCTTTAAGGAATAGTTATAAACTTGTGACACTCCATATATTGTAGATCCCTGAGACAGGTGTTTAAGACGCATATTTCAAGAAATAAAGGCCGACTTGATGAGGTAAGAACAACACAGACGTTAGTAAAAAAACACATTAAATCATGAAGATGCCCTTTTTGCGTTACCTGTGTAGCAATTGGCAGACATTTAGGGATCACATTGTCCGCCATCTGTCATCGTCGTCATCCGTCGTTGTCCGTCACACTTTAACCTGCAGCCTAACCTTGGCCATAACTTGAAAAGTAATTGACTTATGTTTATAAAACTTCAGTTCACATGCATCTATATCTTACCTCAAGAAATGTCGTTAAACATGTCGTATAACTCTGAGTTTCATTTTAGCGGAGTTATGCTCCTTTTCGTAAACTTTAATCTGCAACTTAACCTGGCTCATAACTTGGCAAAATATTGACCTATGGTCATGCAACTTTGTATAGTTTTTCTTTTCAATGCCATTGACATGTCCAATAACTCTGACTTTCATTTTGGCAGAGTTATGCCCCTTTTCATAAAACTTTAACCTGCAGCCTAACCTACTCGTAACTTGGCAAAATATTGACTTTTGGTAACGAAACTTCTTTATGCAGTTCTTCTTTATTAATAATCCTATGTGGAGTTATGCCCCTTTTAATAATTAAAAAAATCTCCATCACACATGAAGGAACGCACCCCCTGTCTTCAAACTATATATAATAAGATTGTCCTTGCTGAAATAAGCACATGGCAGGTAACACAAGTGTTAAGTTGAACACCATTCTAGTTTTTAAATTAGGTTACCGGTAAATGTGTGTTTGTAGTATTTATTCAACGTAACATTTAGATTTGGCTGGATGTTAGAATGGCAGTGTTTTAAAAATGATGTACCATTGCAGAAAATAAATTGAATCAAACTGGTTAACTTTCCATAAAAAGCTATGATAAATACAGTGTATTCCGAAATTTGTATCTTGCATTTCTTTCAGTCTGACAGTTCATAATGCTATAGTCTCATATTTTACAGTTGCGAATGCATCACATCACTGACGAGATCCGTAAAGAACTGAACATTCCTCGCTATGACATTGATGACGACACAAGCTTCTCGATGACAAGAGAGACAGAACAGACATACACTGACACAGATGACAGCCTATACAACAAATATAGAAGAGTCCAAGGTCATGGGGAAACAGAGGTTACAGTGAATGGTACTGGTGTCATGGAAACAAGTCTGAATTCAAAGACATCCAAAGCCAGCACGGAACACTCGCACGATACGTACAACTTTAAAAGTGCGGAAGATGATGATTTATACAGTACTATTAGATCTGACATGAATAACACACTGTCAGACACACTGGCATTGAAAACGTATCAGGCGAGTATAAAGGAACAAGAGATCGATGAAGATATAGAGGAGGGAGAAGTGGTTGTACAACACCAGGGTGTAAACAGACATGACCTACAGAACGGAAATGTCAGTAATGGGGTTAATGAAAATCAGAGGCTTGAACAAGGTCATAGCTCTGCACAAGGTCATAGCTCTGTGCAAGGTCATAGCTCTGCACAAGGTCATAGCTCTGCACAAGGTCATAGCTCTGCGCAAGGTCATAGCTCTGTACAAGGTCAAAGGCCCCCAAGTCCCGATGAACACACTGTGAATGAGATGAAGGAAAATGATGGATACGATGATGATGATTACGAAGATGATGATTATGAAGATGATGGTGATGATGAGGAGGATGATGGTCAGGAGACCACTGATCAAACCGCGACATACAGAACTGAAGATGATGATTTTTGAGTTTGGATTACTCAGGTTTTGAGGTAGGAGAGAAACCTAGTAAGTTCTAAAGGGCACGGGGCTCTGTATGGGCTCCATAACACTCTCGATAGATTACAGCAATGGAAATATAACTGAAATATTCGAATATCATTTAAAGATTTTTTTATTTAAACTGCGCTGTCAAAAAAGTTCCAGTTGCGATTTTTTAATATTACTATAAAAAGACGTGTTCATATTATAGTGTGTAATCATTCTGCATGCAAAATGGTTATGGGAAAATTAGTATTTGTATACATACATTTTTTATTGTGATACCAAGATAACTTGCACATGTTTTAATCATGTCTATGTAAGAAAACATATTTAGCTGCAATTTATTCATTTATGTATAGAGAATAATAAATGGGTATTTTCATATCAAACCCTATATCAGGCCTGAGACGCCATATCAGCCCGAGAGGGCCTGATATAAGGTGTGATATGAAAGACATATTTTTTATTCTATTTATCATATACTTCAGTAATGACTGTTGAAATGTCAACTTCAGCTCACTACGCTGTTTTCCAGGGAGAAAAAAGTAATTTTATTAGGAGTTAATGTAGTCCATTCTGATTTATTCGTGTCTGTTGTGTTAGTGGTACAAAATATTCTCCACTGCCCCACACCCCCAGAAACTTGATTTAAAATAAATGCCATTTAAATTGAATTGACTAATCAAGACAATGAATGGTCATAACTGTTTATTTCATCCACATATAATGATTCTATAGCCAATAACCTGGCGTGAAAACAGCGTGGAAGCAACACATGAAATGCAGAAGAGAAAACATAAGCTTGACAAATTGTATACAATCGTATTTAATCAGTAATTTCCGTATCCGGTAAACGAGTTGATGTGATACGAATTTGCCCAGACCAAAATCGGAAAAATAATTTGGTTATTTACTTTGTTTTCCATGATATGACTTTTTTAACCCTTTATTTCACCCGTGTGATACAGCTTTGTTGCCCGGCAACATAATCCTGATTGTCATTATATGACTAGCTAGGTCTGTGTTATACGGTATTTCAAAAACAACGTATTTATAGGCAAGTATGTGATAAATACATGTATATATCTACACAATGTTAATGTATTGCTATGTACACTGTACAGGTACGTGGTCATTGGGACATGGTCATTGGGACTGGTCATTGGGACATGGTCATTGGGACTGGTCATTGGGACTGGTCATTGGGTCTGGTCATTGGGACATGGTCATTGAGGCATGGTCATTGGGACTGGTCATTGGGACATGGTCATTGGGTCTGGTCATTGGGACATGGTCATTGGGACTGGTCATTGGGACATGGTCATTGGGATAGACCTTTTCATTTTGCTTTTTGGTTCCTGAGTTTGTCTGTATAGACCGTGTCTATGTAAGAAAACATATTTAGTTGGAATTTATTCATTTATATAAATCTGCATAATGTAAAATTTAATGTGTTAATGTGTACAGGTACATGGTCATTGTTTTGCTTTTAGGTTCCTGACTTTGTCTGCATAGACCTTTCTATAGATTCTTACATTACAGCTTGTTAGATAATCATATGATCTGTGGAATTTGAGATTCTGTGGTACCTGTATTACACCAAAGTGTATGCATGCTTTCAGGATGCAATACTCTTTCTAAACTGGCCTGAACAACTGTTATAAGATTCAGAATATTGTCTATGTATTTAAACCATTGCATAACACCATTCCGTAAAATTAGAAAAAGCTAAGAGATTTTGTTTTCCGTCCATATGAAATATTATTTGCATAAATTTAAATTAAAGTTTATATATTGATATATATTGATGCAGACTTGCCTTTGCCAATATACCATAAATCCATCCAAATACAAATGTTTATTTACACATTTTTATATTATAATACCTATTTACACCACTTGTTGTCTCATTGCAAATCCATCCAATATTTTACAGATTTATCATATGTTTACTTCGTTTATTTGTCTTTATTTCCATTGTAGATTACCACCATTTTAACATAGTTGTTTATTTTAAAGACTTTAGTGCAATCTCTTTATGTTTTCTGTGTTTTAGTTGTTTTGTTAAAACTGTGATATAAGTTCAAAAATGTATATATGTACAAGGAAGTATTTGAAAATTGTATGCTGGAACAAATCTTTTTGTCCTGTATTAATTTATAATTTTGATGTTTAATAGAAATTAATTTCATTTATATTATAAATTATAATTTTATTTATATTATAGATGCACGTTAATGTATAGGAGCATGAGAATGCATGATATCAATACATGTGATAATTAACTATTAATTGAATTGGGCTATACTGTGTACCAATGCAAGAAAGGTTATATGGCGAGAAACAGGAAGGAACCTGCCAGGCTCTTCATCAATTTACATCAAGATAAAATATGGAGAATGGGCCTAGAACCGTCTAACCTGCAGAGTTCCTGCAAATTCTATAGTAGACACTCCATTTTAACACTCACAGGGTCATGACTAAGGCCTTTAATGAGCATGACAAAAAATGTACATGAAGGGTGCGGTTCTAACTGATACACTGTTTATATCTGTCATTCATTCTTAGGTTCCTCAGATGTTTTTTTACATTCATTGCTTCATTTTCAGTCATTTAATATGTTAGTGATTGAACAAATATATATAATTTAATGCTGAAATGAAATTCAAGAATGTGATACTCAATGACAAGGCCTGGATCTCGTGACCACCAACATGTTGTTTCAGGTGTCACTCGAGTGGTATCAGAAAACAATCGCCCCCGTGTGGTTGCCGGGGTAGAATACAACCACTGCAAATCCCGCTAGAGGCAGAGGGGTAGGACCTCCCTTCCTGTTCATTTATTCATTTTTTTTACCATGATCATTCAAGGTTTTCTTCATGACACCGCATATGCAAATGTGGATACGTGGCTCCATAGTAAATGGAGTGTCTACAATAGAACTCTGCAGTTCTGCAGGTTAGAAGGTTCTAGGCCCATATTTTATCTAGATGTAAATGGAGGATGAGCCTGGCATGTTCATCCCTGTTTGGTGCCATATAACCTTTCTTGTGTTGGTGCGCCGTAAAACCCCAATTCAGTTCAGAAAACAATCAAAGTGGCTCTTGCATAAATGGAGAGTTTACAACAGAATTTGCAGCAATTCTGCAGGCGAGAATATTCTAGACCTTTCTGAACTATTCTAGACCTTTCTGAACCCATTCTGCATTTGTTTTTGTTGTTGTGAATGTTAGATGAGTCTGGTATGTTCATTCCTGTTGGGGCTATATGCCTTTTTTGTGTTGGTGTGTCATGAAACCCAACTCTACTCAACTTTCCAACAGTGTAGATCTAGGCCCCATGTTCACGTTCAAACTGAAGTACCATTTTTAAGCTTAAGCTCAAATATTTATTTTGGCTATATTACTGTATCTCTTTTTAATTGATGTTTTTCATAGGAAAACTTTCAGGACATATTTTTGCTTTTCTCTATTTGTGTAAAGTTTCAAGTAATTCCAAGTCAGTTTAATATGATTTAAAAAGGTTAGTTTTGAGCTTGAAATATGACTTTAATTTGTTTGTGTTGGGTCCTGATAGCTTATTCTTACAGACACTACTGGCCCAGTTGTTCAAAGATCGGTTAGCTTAATCCTTGGTTAGTGTAAACTTTCAAATTACATTTTCTCAGAAAAACATGTTTTGTACAACTAAACGTTTTCAGTTTGCATTTATTCTTAACGTAATGCTTTAACATGCTCAATTTCTGGTAGAAATATTCATTGATCGGAGTGATTTAAAATTTTGACTTAACGCTCGGTTATGTTAACCAATCTTTGAACAACTGGGCCGCTGGCTAAACTTTAAACATTCTTCCTTGTTTGTGTTACACTTACACAGGGTATTACATAGAATTTATTTGCATATTTGTACTCACCTCATTCCTTAAAAAAATACTGCAATATAATACGTTTTACATATTGTTTGGGTATACCAAAAGAGATCATTACGCTATTAGCGTTTATTATAAAAGTGAAATATTTGTTGAAAGTCACAATATAAGTATTTAATTGTCATTTATAATGGTCAGGATGATCTAGGAATGTACAGCTGATTCTTTATTAGATCAGCAATTTTGTGGCTGGTGACCTTGGAGGAAAGGTCGTTTAGCATAGATTGTTAATCAGCCAAAACACTTGGGCTGGCACGTTATTTCTTAAAAGACAAAATCATGTTGAGATTATGTATCAACTGATACTGTGACGAAAAACTTAGGCCGGATTTTACCAAAAAATATCTCCGAAAATAAACCAGAATTTGCCCATTCCCAAAATGAACATTTTTACTGGGGACCCCTATAGACTGCTTCCTTTTTTGGGCTGGCACATACTTTTATATCTAGCTTATAATGCCACTGCTGGTATATTGTGTCCATGGTTACTTCTTAATACTGAAGCTTGTGCAAGAGATTTCATAAGATCACACAAGATGTTTGGATAGTCACTACAAACTAAGTTTTTCTTAATGTATTTTCAATCTGGCAGTTCAGTGTTGATATATTTTTTTAACACTTACTTGCTTCAAAGACGAAGCAGAATTCACACCCTTACACATGGATGCTGGTGTAAATGTGGACTTGATGTTGGAGATGCAGGGAAATCCTATGACATTGTGTGCCTGGGAGACCAGCTCACTTAAAACTTAAAAGTTGGAATCAAACTTGGTTGTATTTGTGATTGGAGACTGCAGTACCAACTGTGATTGGAGACTGCAGTACCAACTGTGATTGGAGACTGCAGTACCAACTGTGATTGGAGACTGCAGTACCAACTGCCCCGTGTGGTTCTCGGGGGGCCCCGTTTGGTCACGGGGCAAAGAATAGGGCCACTGCAGATCCCTTTGGAGGGATAGGCAGTGGGGTAGAATCCCCCCAAATTCATGTTCATTTTATCATTTTTTGTTCATGTTCATTAAAGGTCTTCATCATGATCCCTGCATTGTTTCAGGTGCTATCTCGCTCGCATCAAAAGAGCAGTGGCAGAAAAACAATAACGTGGCTCCAATTTGCAGCAGCTCTGCAGTTCAGGGTGAGAAGGTTCTAGGCCCATTTTCCATATTTTATCTCGATGTACATGGAAGATGAGCCTAGCATGTTCATGCCTTTTAGGCACCATATAACCTTTTCATGTGTTGGTGAGTCTTAAAAACCCCAATTCAACTGCAGTACCAACTATGCATCCTGAAGACACTTAGTCCTTGTTTGATATAAGATGTGAAATATTTTGATAAACATCTTATTTGATCCATCACGGCTCTGAGGTCCCCCTTTATCACAATATAACATGGTGAAATGCTAAATTGGGCTTGAAACACAAATTTGGGGGGGTGAGCCCAGTTGATGACTGGCCAAAGAAATACCAAACTGTCATTCTCGACAGAAGTAGAAATTGGAAATTAAATACCATCGTTTTGTCCCTTAACCCGCTAAGCACGACTATAATAGGTTTTACGTCCATTGTAAATGCAGATCAGCATAAGGGTTTACAATGTCCAGCTGGTGATCAGTCATTTTCCCCAAAACACCCCTTTGTCACATAAATGGAATGGTCTTAATTCAAAGAAAGAACAGTCCATTATATATATGTAGGGGATTAAGGGTTAAGTTGAAAGGGAATCAGGAACATGATATTTATTTTCGGTAATCATCTTCATCTCGATTATTGTCATATTTGTTCTCATCACCATCACTCACCACTCTCATCACCATCACTCACCACTCTCATCACCATCACTCACCACTCTCATCACCATCACTCACCACTCTCATCACCATCACTCACCACTCTCATCACCATCACTCACCACTCTCATCACCATCACTCACCACTCTCATCACCATCACTCACCACTCTCATCACCATCACTCACCACTCTCATCACCATCACTCACCACTCTCCACTCACCACTCTCCATTTTCCATTTCAACCTGATATGGCGTAAGCTGTAAAAGGGTTTGTTGTAAAACACCATTGATTTGAATTTTGAACATCAGTGAGAAGTAAACTTAACATTCTAATTCATAGTTATTCACATGCAGGATGCAATGTACATCAGTATTTATGTGGAAAACTGCTGTAGCACGAGATCAAAATGTTAGTTTTCTGAAATTTCAGCAAGCCTCAACTCGTACCAGTATTTTCTACAATATTTGAATGTGTGGTCTGGTAATATTTATGTAATGTTAGGCAATATGTGTAATTTCCAGTGGCGTAGCTGTCTCCAGTGGATATGATCAGACTATTACATTTCCAGTGGAGTAGCTGTGACCAGTGGATATGATCAGACTGTATTACATTTCCAGTGGCGTAGCTGTCACCCATGGATATGATCAGACTGTATTACATTTCCAGTGGTGTAGCTGTCACCCGTGGATATGATCAGACTGTATTACATTTCCAGTGGCGTAGCTGTCACCCATGGATATGATCAGACTGTATTACATTTCCAGTGGCGTAGCTGTCACCCGTGGATATGATCAGACTGTATTACATTTCCAGTGGCATAGCTGTCAGATTTTTTTCCCGATATAGTGTTTTGAAGCCCTAGCATACCCCGGACCCCTTTTGCCGCTCAAATCAAATGTTGGGCTTCCACTTTAGTCTGTGCCTGCGCAACTGGAACTATTTTATTTTGACGTGTTATTGAGAAATAACAGGACACTTTTAAGAATGACTAACCAATCAGAATGCAGTAACTGTGTGTATTGTTCGTAGTTTGTAATTATTTTTATCAATCAAACACAGATTGATTTAAAATGCAATAAATAAATTAACTGCTGGGTTTGATTATAAGTAAATCCTTCACTTGATGGTACCATTTATTGAAGGATTTCGCTATAGTCAAACTTAGCAGTCAAATAATCTCTTATCCTTTTATGAGATGGGATAAGATATATTATTAGGATTTATAATCTTAAAACAAGTTTTATTTACAGTAGATGCTTTCATATACAATTGCCTAGGGTTTAGAAGACTGAATCCATATTCAAATAGAGATATATATATTGTTCTTTTGTTGGAAATAAACAATGAATATTTTAGAAAATTGTTTCCTCTTTTGTTCAAGGACCAGACAGATACATATGTACTATATTTCCGTTGGTGAAAGACTAGGATTTATCCTAGAAAGAAAATTCATCATCACACATTAAAGTTAACTAACTCTGGAAGAAAATTAACTAATAATCTATGGATTTATGAAGTGTACCAATATTGGGTCGGAACTACCGTTTTAATCCCATGAGACGTTAAGTCCCCATCCCGCCATAAACAGGTAAATTTTACCATTTCTTAAACTAGTACTGATGACGAGGTATATATATAACTTACATATTTTGAGAATCCACAATATAGGCAATATAAACGGCTTTAACCAGCCAGGCCAAAACCCCAAAACTTCAGCGTCGAATTGGGAGTTGCAATCTCAATTCATTTTTCACATATTCAATCACTGGTATTTTAACCTGTGCATAAACCTATACTTTTAATCAGCACATATACATTATTATAAGACCTGAACGCCTGGATAGGTTTGATAAACAGTTTTGTTGTGTAATTTTTTACATTATTTGGCGGGTTAGTTTCTTTAAAACATAATAAACAGGTTGGGGTTTTTTTATCGGGAATTCTTTCATTAAATCATTTATATATTCAATAGAAAGAGATGGGTAATTCACAATTTCCACTTAGGGTGCGGCTCTAAATAACCAGGCTTTGCATTGATCAGGCCTTGACAACTATACCAATGCATTCTTCTATATTCCGCCAGAGAACGTAGCACAACATGGAATATAAATAGTAATGGTGTTCAAGAATACGTGACGTAAGTTAAACAATGGTGTTAAAATAATTCCTGCATGTAATGTTTGCAATGATGTTCAGGGAAAAGCCTTATAAGCTATGTTTGCAACAGTGTTCAAAGACAAACTGTATAAGGTATGTCTGCAGTGGTGTTCCGGGAAAAGCTGTATAAGGTATGTTTCAAGTGGTTTTCCGGAACAAGCTGTATAAGGTATGTTTGCAATGGTTTCAATGACAAGCTGATTAAGGTATGTTTGCAACAGTGTTCAAAGACAAACTGTACAAGGTATGTTTGCAATGGTTTTCAAGGAAAAGCTGTATAATTTATGTTTGCAATGGTTTTCAATGACAAACTGATTAAGGTATGTTTGCAACAGTGTTCAAAGACAAACTGAATAAGGTATGTTTGCAGTGGTGTTCAAGGACAAGCTGTATAAGGTATATTTTGCAGTGGTATTCAATGATGAGCTGTATAAGGTATGTTTGCAGTGGTGTTCAAGGACAAGCTGTATAAGGTATGTTTGCAGTGGTGTTCAGGGTCAAGCTGTATAAGGTATTTTTTGCATTGGTGTTCAAGGACAAACTGTATAAGGTATGTTTGCAGTGGTGTTCAGGGTCAAGCTGTATAAGCTATGTTTCAAGTGGTTTTCCGGGACAAGCTATATAAGGTATGTTTGCAATGGTGTTCAAGGACAAGCTGTATAAGGTATGTTTGCAATGATGTTCAAGGACATATAAGGTATGTTTGCAGTGTTTTTTTCGGGACAAGCTGTATGAGGTATGTTTGCAATGGTGTTCAAAGACCAGCTGTTTAACAATGGTGTTCCAGAAAAAATCATAGAAGTTTGCAATGATCTAGAATATGTCCCATAAGCTATGCTTCCAATGATTTTCAAGACTAGGTCCTATAAGCCTAAGTCTAGGTCCTATAAGCCTAAGTCCAATAAGTTATGTTTGCAATGTTAGTCAAGAATAAGTCTTACTTGCTGTCTGCAATGGTTTTCAAGAATTAATACTTTAAGATGTGTGTTGCATTGGTTTTCAAGAGTAAGTCCAATAAGCTATGTTCACAATGTTCTAGATTAAATTCCATAAGATATGTTTGCAATT
The DNA here is from genome assembly GCA_037043455.1 of Cyrtodaria siliqua. Classification (NCBI taxonomy): domain Eukaryota; kingdom Metazoa; phylum Mollusca; class Bivalvia; order Adapedonta; family Hiatellidae; genus Cyrtodaria; species Cyrtodaria siliqua. The sequence goes on along the minus strand of JAWPHD010000752.1, from coordinate 288,869 downwards.
GTGGTCAAGAGTAAGTCCCATCAGCTGTGTGTGCAATGGTTTTCTAAGAATTATTCCTATAAGCTATGTTTGCAGTGTTTTTCAAAAATAATTCCCATAAGCTATGTTTGCAACGGTGTCCACGAATAAAGGAGATGTGTTTGCAATGGTGTCCACGAATAAGCTGTATAAGCTGTTTGCAATTGTGTGCCAGCATAAAGGAGCTGTGTTTGCAGTGGTGGCCAATAAATAATTGTGTTTGCAGTCGTGTCCAAGAAATAAGTCCTATAAGCTGTGTTTACAATGGTGTCCAAGACATAAGTCCTATAAGCTGTGTTTACAATGGTGTCCAAGAAATAAGTCCTATAAGCTGTGTTTACAATGGTGTCCAAGAAATAAGTCCTATAAGCTGTGTTTACAATGGTGTTCAAGAAATAAGTCCTATAAGCTGAGTTTACAATGGTGTCCAAGAAATAAGTCCTATAAGCTGTGTTTACAATGGTGTCCAAGAAATAAGTCCTATAAGCTGTGTTTACAATGGTGTTCAAAAAATAAGTCCTATAAGTTGAGTTTACAATGGTGTCCAAGAAATAAGTCCTATAAGCTGAGTTTACAATGGTGTTCAAGAAATAAGTCCTATAAGCTGAGTTTACAATGATGTTCAAGAAATAAATCATATAAGCTGTGTTTACAATGGTGTCCAAGAAATAAGTCCTATAAGCTGTGTTTACAATGGTGTTCAAGAAATAAGTCCTATAAGCTGTGTTTACAATGGTGTCCAAGAAATGTCCTAAAAGCTGTGTTTACAATGGTGTTCAAGAATAAGTCCCATAAGCTTTTTTTCTTCAAATATTTATTTCAAAGCATGAAAACTATGAAATTCTGAAAACAAAGCAAAAAACGAATAACAATTATGATAGAGTAAACTTTTAAATTTCAACAGTGATAGAGAAATACAGAAATAATAATATTTAACAATTACAACATATTGCCAAAATGAAATGTAACACATGTGTCTTGCTTTGGAACTGTTCAATTTATTTTAATATAACCTCTGTTCCTTAATCTTCCATTGATTGCACTTTTTTTTTTTAAATAATTAATAATCACTTCCACTGTCTGTACATATGTCCACTCGTGTCATATGGGCAATGATAAGACGAGACAAAATTCCTTTTTAGGTATTACCATTAAATTAACCATACCCTTTATTTATGATTCAGTAACATACACTTGGGTAATTTTAGTAGAACTTCATTTTGAAAAAAAAATTAACAATAAAATATAATAACCTTTCAACTTTCTTTTGTTTTTAAAAGCCTAATTGAATTGAATTGGGGTTTTAAGGCGCACTAACACATGAAAAGGTTATATGGCGCCTAACAGGTATGAACATGCCAGGCTCATCTTCCATGTACATTGAGATAAAATATGGAAAATGGGCCTAGAATCTTCTCACCCTGAACTGCAGAGTTGCTGCAAATTCTATCGTAGAAACTCCATTTACGCTGGAGCCACGTTATTGTTTTTCTGCCACTGCTCTTTTGATGCGAGCGAGATAGCACCTGGAACAATGCAGGGATCATGATGAAGACCTTTAATGAACATGAACAAAAAATGATCAAATGAACATGAATTTGGGGGGATTCTACCCCTCTGCCTACCCTTCCAAAGGGATCTGCAGTGGCCCTATTCTTTGCCCCGTGACCAAACGGGGGTCCCCGGAAACCACACGGGCTTTAAAAGAAAGCCTAAAGGCATAAACGATTTGCATTGACATATAATACTATAATATTGCACATTATACATAAATAACTTAAAGGCATCACTACAACAATGTAAGTTTAAAATAGCTTTGATTCACAATGAGATGGGATTACAGATGTCCTTAATGCTTAGCTTCAAGACAATATGCGTTTACATAAAACTGTTCCTACTGCTTATTACTTAACTTCAGGAGAAGATGTCAATACATATAGCTGTCCCCATTGCTTAGTGCCTAGATTCAGGACAAGATCGGTTTAAATACAGCTGTTCCCATTGCTTAGTGCCTAGATTCAGGACAAGATGGGTTACAAACAGCTGTTCCCATTGCTTAGTGCTTAGATTCAGGACAATATGGGTTTACATACAGCTGTCCCCATTGCTTAGTGCTTAGATTCAGGACAAGATGGGTTTACATACAGCTGTTCCCATTGCTTAGTGCCTAGATTCAGGACAAGATGGGTTTACATACAGCTGTTCCCATTGCTTAGTGCTTAGATTCTGGACAAGATGGGTTAACATACAGCTGTCCCCATTGCTTAGTGCCTAGATTATGGACAAGATCAGTTTACATACATCTGCCCCCATTGCTATGTGCCTAGATTCTGGACAAGATGGGTTTACATACAGCTGTCCCCATTGCTTAGTGCTTAGATTCAGGACAAGATGGGTTTACATACAGCTGTTCACATTGCTTAGTGCTTAGATTCAGGACAAGATGGGTTTACATACAGCTGTTCCCATTGCTTAGTGCTTAGATTCAGGACACGATGGGTTTACATACAGCTGTTCCAATTGCATAGTGCCTAGATTCAGGACAAGATGGGTTTACATACAGCTGTTCCCACTGCTTAGTGCTTAGATTCAGGACAATATGTGTTTACATACAGCTGTTCCCATTGCTTAGTGCCTAGATTCAAGACAAGATGGGTTTACATACAGCTGTCCCCATTGCTTAGTTCCTAGCTTCAGGACAAGATGGGTTTACATACAGCTGTCCCCATTGCTTAGTGCCTAGATTCAGGACAAGATCGGTTCCATACTGCTGTTCCCATTGCTCAGTGCCTAGATTCAGGACAAGATCGGTTTACAGATAGTTGGTCCCATTGCTTAGTGCCTAGATTCAGGACAAGATCGGTTTACATACAGCTGTTCCCATTGTTTACCGCTCAGATTCAGAACGAGATGAGATTACATCCGTTCCCTTTGCGAAGATTCAGGATGCAGAGTGATTAGTGCTGTTCTTGTTGATTACATTTGAAACGAGATGGTAATACAGCTTTTCCCATTGGTTAGATTTAACACAAGGTGGAATAGAATAACATATGTGCCCATTGTTTGGATTCAGAAAGATGGTTTACAGCTATTCTAATTGCTTTAATTAGGAGAGGTGGAATAAAAGCTGTTTCAAATTGCGTCTATTCATATCAATACAGTAATACAGCTTATCCTATTGCTAAAATTCAAAATGAGATTGCATTCCAGCTGTTCTCACTGGTTAAATTCAGAATGAGGTGAGATTACAGCTGTTCCCATTGCTAAGATTGAGAATCAGACAGTAAGATAGCTGTTCCCATTGTTCCAATTCAGAATGAGGTGAAATTAGTTGTTCCATTGCTTCGAATCAAAATAAAATGGGATGACAGCTGTTCTTAGCTTCAGGACAAAATGGGATATTGCTTTGATTCAGAATGAGACTGCATTACAATTGTTCCCATTGGTGTTAGATTCAGGACGAAATGGGACAACAGCTGTTCCTATTGCTTACATTCAGAATGAGATGGGTTGATCACTGTTACATTTGTATGCAGTCATTTTGGCTAACAATTTCCAAAAAACTGAACTGTCATATTTAAAATAACTAAATTGAACTGAACTTTTTACGGCGCACTAACATAACACAAGAAAGTTTATATGATGCCAAACAGAAATGAACACGCCAGGCTCATCCTCCATTTAGTTGCTGCAAATTTTATAGTAGACACTATAGAGCCACATTGCCATGTTTACATGCAGGGTCATGATGAAGACCTTTAATGAACAGGACAAAAAATGAACATGAAAGAGGGGTCCTACCCAACTGCCTCCAGCTGGATTTGCAATGGTTCTACATTTAAGATAAAATATTAGTAAACTTTAAATATTGTTTAACTGGTATTTCTCGATTGTCCAATGAAATGTGAGCATGGTGGGCAGACATGTCTGGTTTTGTAACGAAGTATAGCATGGTGTTCTATGTTATCACGGTACTTAAATAGTTTGACAAAATAATTAAACTGTACATATTATTTAAAGAAAAAGGAAATTCAATTGCTTTCTGCAACCCTTCTACTAAATTGTTATGATGTAATATGTTATCAATTTTACGTAAAAATGTCAGAATTAGATTTAAAAAGAAGGGTACCCTCACTGAGCGTATTATTTTAAAAGTTCTATGGTATCACGGTATGCACATCTTGTGTATCCAGCATTTGTTAGTAACTGGTATAAGATTCAATGAGTGACCATTTCTAGAAACAATAATGTACAATAGACTCATCAGACTAAAAATTAATGAATTTTATAATTGTCACGGTAGTGGAAACTGCATTTAAGGAGACTAGGGGTGATGAATTTTAAAGATCATAAGGAAATTGTCAACATTTTTGCATTATTTTGAAATATCCTTTTATTTATGATAACTAAACTTATATTTTTCAATTATTTATTATATGTTCCTAAAGTCATCACATCTGTAAGATATGCATCACATTTGAGCAGAGATGCATACTGTTTTATAGATTGGACACTACCGTGATACCATAGAGCCCTTGATATCATAGGAAGCTAGTATACATCAATGACATGGACACTAAAACAAACAACAATGGAACTGCAGTTAAAGATAAATATAAGAATTGATTACAATCAATAACTATTCAAGGATCAGATGGTTTATAAAACCAATAATTGATCACTACTAGGATAGCCTGAAAACACGAAATTAAGGTGAATATACAACATGTCCGTACATATGGCTAGTAGGCAGACGTGTTAAAGGGACACACGGCAATTCTTGATCAATTTGTTGTAACTACGACACATTTACAACATCCTGATTTCTTCAGGTATGTTCATTCACAATTGTCTACAATGAACATACATACATACTGTACATTTGAATTTATTGCTCTACTGGTTTAAGGCTGTATGGTGTCCATTTTCATTTTTTAAATGATCATTGATAAAACAAAATTGTTTGACAAATTTGGGGGAAATCAAGTGAAAAATCTTCCTTGTTATAAAAAACTTGGTGGGCAGGTGGAATAGAATATTTTCACATAACTTACAGTGTTGTCAATATTTTCGATAATCCACTAGTGATATCACCATACAAATGGGAATGGAATCACTGATGTTTTTGTATTCTCTGCATTGTCAAAAAATCATAACATGGCTGCCAATACGACATCAGTTGTAGACTGTCCAAATTGATGGAAACAGACAAGGACTTGTCACAAAATATTGTGTTTAGAGGTTTCGGGACATTCTATGGTGAGGCTCTGTGACACAGATTTTGAATTTTAACTGTAAAGATTAGTTGTTCTATTACAAACAACCCTGCTCAGTCCACTGCTACGGGCCCAGTGCAGACGATAAGTGCAAAAATGTAAAGTTCGAATTTGGGTGGTCTTCAATTTATATTAACATTTTGAACAAGTTTGGTAAATATCAGTCAAAATCAGATGAAAAATTAACTAAGCAAACTATAGCATTTTCAATAAATCAAGGGCCATTACTCTTGTGTTACTTATCCGAACTAGCTGATTTTCGAACTTGTCTGAATGAGCTTTTATTGATATGAAGACACTGACAAAGGTTGGGAAAGATTAAAAATAAAATAAAGGCATTTTTCCGTAAAACTAAGGCCATAACTCTGGTGTTAATAATCAAATCTATCAGATTTTCGACCTTGTCCGAACTTGGACTAATATAAAGACCCGGACAAACTTTGGTAAATGTCAAATGAAAGAGCATTGAGTGTTAACAGCAAAAAGTTAACGGACAGACAACGATGGACTGAACGCACCATCCAATAAGCTCATCTGGACTTTGGCCAGTAAGCTTAAAATAGGCCTAGTATGTATACTATTAACCAGATAAATATAACAGTAAAAATAGACTTCTATAATTATCACAAGCATATATACTGAATGGATAAAGAAGAATTACGCATTTTAAATGTCTATATTTGCATACCTATAAATTGAATTGAATTGGGTTTTACGGCATACCAACACCTGAAAGGTCATATGGCGCCTAACAGAAATGAACATGCCAGGCTCATCCTCCATTTATGTCAAGATTATGGAAAATGGGCCTAGAACCTTCTAACCTGCAGAACTGCAGATTTGCTTCCAATTCAATAGTATGATGGAGTCATGTTTCCACATTCGCATACGCGGTGTCATGATGAAGTCCTTGAATGAGCATGATAAAAAATTACAAAATATACATTAAGTGGGGTCCTACCCCTCTGCCTCTAGCGAGATGTGCAGTGATTGTATTCTACCCCGGCAACCACAGTGGAAGATGAGAGATCTAAAACTATTTTGAGAATAAGTTATATATGACAAATACATAGTTATCCCCCATGTCGGATACCAAAGTGTGTTTTTGTTACCATGTAAAGAAGTCTAATTAAATGAAGTTTGTTTATTTGCGTTACCAAAGTTATGTGTTCACCGTTATTAATAGACATTTGCTCTTTGTTGTTCATGTTATATTTCCCTCCATTTCTGCAAAACCATCATACCGTTTCATTACTTCCTCTTAATATTTTTTATAAAAGTAGGCAAGTTTATTTTCAGTTGTTACTAAAACAAAATGTTTCGTACATGTGTCGTATCAGTCTACCACGTACAGGTGTCGTATCAGTCTAACAATCACGATTTAATGAAGTGTAGCAAAATATGACATTTGTGAAAAAACTAAGTTTTCTCACTTCTCACTGAAATCATGTGTTATTCACTCCAAAACCACAAAATCTTCTATATATCTGCCTGCCACGAGCATAACTGTCGTATTTGTAGTTTCTGATTTTTTTTGATTTTTTTTTTTAAATCCTGCAATGTCTTTCATCCTTTGAGTATACAATAAAAGCAGTTTACTTCATAAACTTACATTTATAACAACAACAAACAATAATAATTTATTTTGGTGGTAACATATGTACAAAACAACATCATCAAGTATACAATTACGAAAATCTTAACTTTACATTTATACCATATAGTTTACATTATCTGTATTCTATAGTTTACATTATCTGTATTCTATAGTTTACATTATCTGTATTCTATAGTTTACATTATCTGTATTCTATAATTTACATTATCTGTATTCTATACAAAACACATACATGGACAAATGTACATGTCATGGAAGAAAATACTCCAACATTGAAAAAAAGATATTAAAAAAAATTGAATTTTATACACAGTATACCAGCCTTGAATTCACCAACCATTCTTGAGAGTATTCTTAGACTTAAGCCCAAGTATGAACATTTCAATCACAAATAATTCTATAAGTCTAAAGTCTAAAAATTCATAACAAGCTGCTAAGCTGCTATTTATAAATATAATAAATACTAATAAATATGAACTTCATACGATTGCTTGTCTTTGAAGGTCATGGGAATATTTGTGAAAGAAATTTAAGTACTTGGTCTTAAGTCTCAGAATTTTCTCAAGAATGGTTGGTGAATTCCAGGCCTGGCAGTGGTTTTGTACCATTTAGGCATGTGATAGTTCGAGATAAGTGTTTGAAGTAAAGTTTAAAATACGTCATGTAGAAAGGAGAAATATTGTGAACAGGCTTGGTATATACTCATGATGATACTTTACACGCAGAAGGTGGGTTTGAATAAGAAAATGACAATGATATATCCTAACACATACATATTTTCCTTAAAGGGACACACAGCAATCTTGATTTTTTTAAAACTCAAGGCGTCCCGTTTGTTTTTTTCTCTTAACTTGCATTTGTTCAAGCATTAATATTAATTGTTAGAATAGTTCAAAGCAAATTATTTTTACATATTACTAACTTTTTATAATATTGCACCAATAATATATTTCAAAATTTGGTCAAATAGTGAAGAAAATTGAAAACTCGATTATTTATTTAATTATATGCAAGCAGTTTTAAAGTCAAAATGACGCAGGATAACTAAATCGAGGAGCAAATTTTCATGTTTGAATAAAACTCAAGATTGCCATGTGTCCCTTTAATATTAACAATGTACATATGGTATAAAATATTAAGTTGTACTCTTTTTTTCTTTTCTTTTTTTTACTTTTTTGGTTCTCAATTTTTTTTCACAAACGTTCCACAGGATGAGGGAAAAAAACAAAGGTTTTAAACGTTTAAAGTATGTTTTTAAGAAATAGTGTTAATTACATAATACAACACACAAGTGATCAATAACAATATGATCTTCTAATCGACATTAATTTTTAAACTGATCACATGTTTGGTTTAAACATATTTTATTTCAACATTTTTACAACATATATATATTGGTACAGTACATAGTTAACAGGATTGGAACGAACGAAAAATCTTGTGGAGTAGCTCTCCTTGGGATCACATGGTTGTTTAAAATGCAGACCAAACTCCGCGTACAAACCATTTGGATTTTTTTCTTATCAGTTTTACAACAATTAGGGTCGGGGGTCTGATAACCAAAAAAAACAAACTCTGGCCTTATTAATGGTCAGAATATAAAGGCTGGTGATGACTATCACTGGACGCTGGATCTGGGACTGGTTCCCTGTTTTCCATTGCCCCGTAAGAGTGAGCGAGGGATTCAGATGCTGGCATGATCGTTTGTAAGGGCTTTGTCTGCTCATCTGGAGTAGCATCAACTATATAGCGCTGAAAATAGCAAACATATTTTCTGTTATTTTAACTGTCGAACTAGAAAAGTTTTTGCCCAGAAACAATGGTCAAAGTAGAAATGTTCATGTCCATGTCATGGTATATAGCGGATGTAATAGATATAGAATGTCATGGCATATCAATAACAAAGCTGATAGGAGATGTTATAGATAATGAATGTCATGGCATATCAATAACAAAGCTGATAGATGTAATAGATATAGAATGGCATGGCATATCAATAACAAATCTAATAGGAGATGTGATATATAAATAGAATGTCATGACATATCAATAACAAAAGCTGATAGGAGATGTGATATATATAGAATGTCATGGCATATCAATAACAAAGCTGATAGGAGATGTTAAAGATATATAATGGCATGGCATATCAATAACAAAGTTGATATATGTTATAGAATGTCATGGCATATCAATAACAAAGCTGATAGATGTTATAGAATGTCATGGCATATCAATAACAAAGCTGATAGATGTTATAGAATGTCATGGCATATCAATAACACAGTTGATAGGAGATGTAATAGTTACAGATTGTCATGGCATATCAATACCACAGCCGACAGGTTATGTAATATAGATTATCATGGCATATCAATTACACAGCTGATAGGATATGTGATATATAGAGAATGTCATGGCATATCAATATCACTTTCCCTGACAAACTGCAGTTCTGTGATAAATCGCCAACAACTAATACCTGGTTGTCGTCCTCCTCTAATTTTGAGAATCCACCATTTTGTTCACCGAATTGCTGAAAACAAAACAGAAGAGGTTACATGTTATAGCAATGCTGTCGAGATAAGGCAGATGTATATATATTAAAGCGTTAGAATACTGGATGTTAAAGGGAAACATAGCAATCTTGATTCTGAAAAAAACTGATGCAACAAGTTAAAAAAATACAGACTGAAATGTCGGCTCAGGTGAGCTAAAACTATAAATTCCAATTTTGATATAAACACAAATAACAGGTGGTGAAATAATCGTGCCTCAACCGCGACTCAAACCCAGGGAATCTGGTTTACCCTACCAGTGCTCTAACCACTGAGCTATTGAGGTCATATGGTTAGTAATTGATTATTCATCATTTACCTGTACCCGGTTACATACACTCCCACCAGACTGGAAATTGTCCCTGAATTTCTAATTATACAGGAGAATCACTGCTGGTGTTTCTCTGGATGATCCCGGACAAGCCCCCAAATATAACAGGTGGTGAAAAAACTGTGCCTTAACCGGGACTCGAACCCAGGGTATCTGGTTTACCATACAAGCGCTCTAACCACTGAGCTATCAAGGATATATGGTAAGGAATTGATTATTTACTATTTACCTGTACCTGGTTACTTACACCCTCAACCCTCAGGTTTATTACTTACAGATTTTATGTACAAGAAATCCTCGGATTCACATGTCTCGCCTAACGGGGGCGTGACTTAAAAATAAAAGATAAATGATGCTTAAATGAATGTTTGTAAACATTTCAATAACTAAAAACAATGGAGTTTAAAGAGATGACATTTAATAAGTGCATTTTTAAAAAAAATCAAAAAAAATCACCTCCAAAAAGTAGTTCAAGGTCATAGATGAAATCCATGCGTCTAAAAAGATGCACTACCCAAGACACAACTATGTCAAAATAGAATGTTTTGTCTTCCAAAGATTAAGCTATAAACTAGGTTTAAAGCATTTAGTGCATAATTATAGTTCATGAGAAAGTGATGTAAATGTAACAATTAAAGTTATCTGCCTTTTGCTTGGATGGTGAAGGTCACATCCACATTTGCTTTTTGACACGTTGTGATGTACTACCCAAGAAACAACTATAAGGGAAGTTTGAAAGGTTTAATGCATAATGTTTGTGTGAAAGTGACTCACCTAAACGCAAATGTTGAAGGTAAAATTATTAAGTTATCTGCCCTTTTCTTGGAGGGTCAAGGTCACTTCCACATTTGCTTTGTCACGTTGCAATGTACCACCCAAGATACAACTATAAGCAATGTTTGAAAGGTCTAGTGCATACAGTTTGTGAAAAAGTGACCTAAACGCAAAAGCTGAACGTAAAAATTATTAAGTTATCAGCCCTTTGCTTGGAGGGTCAAGGTCAATTCCACATTTGCTTTGTCACATTGTGTTTGTATGTTGTTTTAAGTCATTACAAACACAACGTGACAAAGCAAATGTTGTGATGTACCACCCAAGATTACAACTATAAGCAAAGTTTGGAAGGTCTAGTGCATACAGTTTGTGAGAAAATGACCTAAACGCAAAACTTGAATGTTGACACCTCGCCGCCGGAAAAGCAACAACTATGTCTCTCTTTCTTCACAAAGGCAAGACAAAAACTGACATTGAACAAATAAAGTTAAGTTACTAATTTAAACTCTTGATTTATTCTTTAAGATTGCTGTTTTCCCTTTAACAAACCACTTGCATGTTGTTTTACCAATGCCGGAGCAACAATGAAGAAGAAGGGGAAGTTTCAGTGCCTCATTACAGGTATATGGTATTTCAGTGCCTCATTACAGGTATATGGTATATGGTATTTCAGTGCCTCATTACAGGTATATGGTATTTCAGTGCCTCATTACAGGTATATGGTATTTTAGTGCCTCATTACAGGTATATGGTATTTTAGTGCCTCATTACAGGTATATGGTATTTCGAGGTCATCCTGCATACATCTCCATACATATTATAATGCACATATCATATATTGCAATAAGTTAGGTATCTGAACAGACCTTAGAGCAAAACAGCTACATAAACTTTCAACTAGCTGGAAGTGGATTGATTTGTTTCGCAAATTGAATACTTAATATAATATTTATTTAGATCTGTTGGTAGATGATGTGGTACATATGGCAGTATTTATTCCATGAACAACATTAACGAGCATGTGGAAGGCAACTCCATTCTTAAAAGGTAAATTATAATTAAATCATCTACTGAAAGATCAAATAAAAACAATTTTCAAATTCACTTAAATTATGCATTTAAAGTCAAACAGTTAAGTATAAAGGTATTTTCATGCAGATAACCACTGCAATTCATCTACTATAAATTAAATACAATAAATTACTGATGATTAACTGACAAAGCATTTGTGACATATACACATAGCCTAATATAAACCACATTCATTCCTTCAGCAGTTAATTTAACATATATATTTTTAAGTATAAGATGCAAGCTTCAAGGACATTCTTGCAGGGGTAAAGTCAATAGACACATTGCCTAGCATAAACCACAAGCTTTGAAGCCAATCCTGCAGCTTAATATAAACATTTCCTAGCATAAGACACAAGATTCAAAGCCATTCCTACTGCTGTTAAGCAATTTGAAACAAAAGACCCAAGAGGGCCTACGGCGCAGGCCTACGGAACAAAGGAGGGGAATTGATGCATGCATTTTCTTGCATTATACCAGATAAAGTTATCAGCATGGTTCGTGAGTGATGGAAAGCCAGGTCTTACACATGGAGGTAGATAAAAGTCACGCGCATCAACAATGATGTCAATAACGTCAACAACTGCATGAAGCATTGAGTAAATAAACAAACGTACAAAATGTCAATCGTACGCAAGAAAAAGAATCAATCATGGGTATCCGAATCAGATAGGGAAATTCCAACCCAAGGCATAAATGTTTTTATCGTAACCTCGGCAGTGCTTCGGTTCCAATAAAAACAGAATTACCTCATGTTTGAATTCCCGATCATCGAATACCCATGAAAGATTTTTATAATATCACAATTAGATGTGAATCAACCATACATCATTCTAACCTGCAAAGCAGAATCGGAGAATAATAGTTGTGTTCAAATCTATGAATAAATTATGTTATGCTTAGGGTATGTGTTTCTTTGAACTTCTGACACCATCCCAAACATAATCTATTCATTTACAGTGTCATACATACTGTACACCATATTTAGTACTGTTTCTGTTCTGAGTATCAAAGAACAATCAACACAAACTATGTTACCTCTAGAATTGGATACAGGGTCAAGGGAATTGACCTGTGTATAAAAAATTATGGGATTGGCTGAATTGGTTTTAGTTTTAGATTTTATCGACACAAGCCTTCAATAAAATTTTGTAACAATCAGAAGTCGTTTACTCAAGTTATCGTGAACACAAGCTGGAATTCCCTTAATTTGTGATAGTCAAGGTCTATTGTACTACATGTACCCATGTAATACATAGTCAAGGTCTCTTGTACTACATGTACCCCTGTAATACATAGTCAAGGTCTCTTGTACTACATGTACCCCTGTAATACATAGTCAAGGTCTCTCGTACTACATATACCCCTGTAATACATAGTCAAGGTCTCTCGTACTACATGTACCCCTGTAATACATAGTCAAGGTCTCTCGTACTACATGTACCCCTGTAATACATAGTCAATGTCTCTCGTACTACATGTACCCCTGTAATACATAGTCAATGTCTCTCGTACTACATGTACCCCTGTAATACATAGTCAAGGTCTCTCGTACTACATGTACCCCTGTAATACATAGTCAAGGTCTCTCCTACTACATGTACCCCTGTAATACATAGTCAAGGTCTCTTCTACTACATGTACCCCTGTATACATAGTCAAGGTCTCTTGTACTACATGTACACCTGTAATACATAGTCAAGGTCTCTTGTACTACATATACCCCTGTAATACATAGTCAAGGTCTCTCGTACTACATGTACCCCTGTAATACATAGTCAATGTCTCTCGTACTACACGTACCCCTGTAATACATAGTCAAGGTCTCTCGTACTACATGTACCCCTGTAATACATAGTCAAGGTCTCTCCTACTACATGTACCCCTGTATAACATAGTCAAGGTCTCTCCTACTACATGTACCCCTGTAATACATAGTCAAGGTCTCTCGTACTACATGTACCCCTGTAACACATAGTCAAGGTCTCTCCTACTACATGTACCCCTGTAATACATAGTCAAGGTCTCTCCTACTACATGTACCCCTGTAATACAAAGAGTCAATTTTGCTCCATGTCAAACTCGTCCAAGATTTCACTGAAGTTGAATGAATAACTGTTGTTTAACTCCTCATCAGGGGCGTCCGTGGCCGAGTGGTTAGAGTCTCTGACTTGCAATAACTTGCCCCTCACCGCTGTAGGTTCGATCCCTCGGGGGCCTAGGAATCTTCATGTGAGGAAGCTATCCAGCTGGCTTGCGGAACGTCGGTGGTTCTACCCAGGTGCCCGCCCGTGCACGAAAATTGCCCGGAGGGGCACCTGGGGACTTCCTCCACCAGTGGAAGCTGGAAAGTCGCCATATGACCTTAGCTGTTGGTGCGACTATAAAATCCAATTCAATTCAATTCAATTAACTCCTCATCAACTCATTACAGGTTTAGAGCCTCCTAAAGAGAGGGGAAGGATACATAGGAATCTGGAAACCTCCCCTAATCTCACTATTGAATAAGCTTCCTATGGTTCTTTAACATGCTCGGAAAACAGAATCCGATACATGTGACCACCTGATTACGTCACTTCGCCGGTCTAAGCAAACTTATAAATTTGGTGAAAATCAGAAGCTGTTTATTCAAGTTATCTGATAAAAATCTGTAATTCCCTTATATTATATAATCAAGGGCAATAACTCCATAATACATGTGTTGATTTTGCTGGTTATCAAACCTGTTGTGCCAGAGAAGTAAACATGCATAAATATCTTGCTCCTCTCACTAACCCTGTATTTGTTTTGTCCAGATATGGGACCAATACTCCTGAACCAACCAAAGCAGACTCTACCAAAGAACACCATCAGGGTCACAATCAGGACAACCATGGAAAATATGGTCAGTGGTGCCTCATATCCTGCAATAGTACACAGATGTCACAGAACTGTAGATAAGCTGAGTTTTTGAATATTTTATGCACATTTTAAAAACAACAAAAAAAGAACAGTTTTTTAACATTGTGAGTATCTTTACTCATCATGTGTTTTTACTCTGAATGTGTTCTTATTACTCATTGCAGTCAAAAATTATCTACAGCTCTGGATGAGAGCTGGTTTGAATTTATTTCAAATTTAAAGTTTAAAAATAGTCAACAATCTGATAAAATTGTAAATCAACTTGTAGAAATATTGTATACAGAAATATGAACTTGAAGAATATTTGATGCAGAAACATCAACTTGCAGAAATAATGTATACAAAAATATGAACTTGAAGAATATTTGATGCAGAAACATCAACTTGCAGTATTATTGTATACAAAAATATGAACTTGAAAGGTCCATTATCATATCTTTTTTTGAAGAATATTTGATGCAGAAACATCAACTTGCAGAAATATTTCTGAAGAATGATCAACTCGTATACATATCAACTTTTACACTACCAGTTTTGCCACATATAAGTATCATATGATTCTTATATGATTCTCATAATGATACCTGTTATATTATACTTATTTATTACATACATGTCATAAATTTACATTGAACTATGAATCACGTTATTTAAGTATCACACAAAAAAGTTATATCGTCACTATTGACGATATAACTTTTTTATATCATCACTAGTGATGATATAACTTTGCTGGAACTACTTTCTTAACATATTTTGTTAAAAAACACACTAGTTTAAAGGGAGTACATCAGGCTTTTCATGGGGGTCTAGGTGTCCGACTTAAACTTAAAAAATATGAATATTTTCTATTCTACATGGCCAAAACATAATGAATGAGCCACAAAATATCCCTTATTTGCAAAGAAATTCATTCTGCACAGTTATACGTGCTATCCTAGGTGACGCACCAGGGTTAATTTCAGCATTTTACAGCCGATTCCGTCTTAGCTATATGGTGTTTTCAAAGTTTAGACATTAACAAAATGGTTCTAACATCATATTTTGATTGATATAAGTGTTTTTATCATGAACTGGAACAATTTTATAATTTAAGACGTTTCCAGAATAATCCTGATGTACCCCCTTTAAAGTTAAAATATTTTTTAATTTCTTTATAATCTCTTTATAATTACTCGAGGAAAAAAGTGGTAATTTGGTTAAAAAAACCTCAAAAACCTCGTTCTTCGAACTCGTTTTTTTAACCAAATTACCACTTTTTTCCCTCGTGACATAAATTCAGAATCAAATTTATGCTGTTAATTATTCTCTATATAAAAGGAGCAGTACATTATTTGTATATAAAACCTTTCACATAAGAATCATATTAGTACCATATGAGAATCATATAAATGTTGACCAAGTATTTTTTTCATAAAAATTATATGAAAATGTATATGTTTTAAAAACGAAACTTTTATAAACGCAAATTATATGCAACTCATACTATATAAATATTACATCAGCTCCTTGTATATAAGAATGGTATGATTCTCATATCAGAATATAATCATAAGTTTATTATGTATGGCAAAATTGCCTCTGTAAAATATTTTCAGATCAACTCGTAATTTGATCCAAATCAGTAAAGTAAATTCAGTTTTAATTAGTGTTTGAACTGTACATAACCAGACAAGAATGTTACTGTTAAGCAATACGACTTTAATGCCATGAGGCAAGGGTGAAACTGGAGTGTTCCCAAGGATAACAGATGCACACTGTGGTTTGCATTAATGAGTTTCAAGTCTTGCTAAAGTATATCTTAGAAAGTATATTTTCCAATCTTATTAAAATCATATCCTAATTACGCTTTTCGCTATAGGATCCGACAACACTTTCTTGGAGGTCACGTCAGATCGACCTTTCATCTAATCAATATTCATGAGTAGATCAACTAAATTCAACCAATGAAATTGCGCGCTTCATATGCACTTCAGATGATGTTCGTGTGAACTGAACAAACGAAAACCCACATAAAACACATAGATCTATATCCAAATAAAGATAAAGTCTTCGTGTTGCACGATAAATTCAAAGAAATGCACTAAGGGGGCACTCCACAGTTTAATGTACATTACTCAATAATCAAACCCATGACACGCTCTTAGCCTGAATCCTTGAGCAAAAATAAATCACATCATCATTGTGTCATACATTTCTTAGAAAACAATAAAATTACCCATGTTTCCATACCAAATAAAAGTATCAAAAAGCATTTTCTTTACAACTTTAGTCCCATTTCTTTAAGATTACCCCCACCCCTCAAAACATGCTAAAAAAGCAATTTTAGCAATATTTCAAACGTCAATAAATAAAAAAAAAGATTTTTCCTAAGCATATCATGAAATGCTAAATTTTACATACCTTCTCCGGCTTTTTAAAAAGTAATTCCATAGATGATAGGGCCTTCATTTTTCATTCAATCTTTACATAACTTTACCAGATTGTTAATATCAATGAAGGCTCGGACAATTTCGATGCTGATCACCCAAATGAGTCAAAAAAAATTACCTACTCTTTGGAAGTTTTTGATAGTTTCGCATTTTGCTATTTATAGCCTCCAAAAAAAACAAAGATTGCAAATTCCAATACAACAAAATAAACTTAAAAGTACTCAAAACTGAAAAAAAACATCAAACATGTGCTTCATAATTATTATAAATTCCATCCATGGACCTAAAAGATGCTTAGTTGATTTCTTTCTGATTTACACCATGGACATTCGTGCGAAACTGAGGAGTGCCCACTTAAGGGAAAGTTGTCCGTTAAAAAAATTGAAACGTCCCTTTTTCCATTTTCGCGAATTTATTCCAGACGTCTTGACATACAAATTATTGCGATTGTCCAAATATTGGCCAAACAGCACCTTTTTAAAATAACACTGAAATAGCCTGTTTTACAGCTTTTTTGCAAACTTTTTTCTTTCGGACTGTTTTTTTTCCATAGCATGAAAAAGGTCTGAAATTTAATTAATGTGCAATCAGAAGTCATTTCCACTCTAAAAAGTTACCTCCTATAACCCAATTTATATCAAGCCGCTATATGCAATTTAGTTTTATTTTAACGTGACACGACATAATGACGTTATGTGACATGACGTCACGCCACATGCTATTCTATTGTTTAACGTCATCTTACTAGGACATCAAAATACCATAGCAACCGGTACTTAAACGGGACATTACCATTAGCAAACTGTCAATATAATGAAACAGTGTTGATGCCAACCCAAGAATTACACCAATGGTTAGTTTTTAAATGGCAAAAAGCCCTCCTCAAACTAAGAAAATCCCACTAAAATTGCATATAACCAACCACAAGACACATGGGATCTTCAGATATTGCAAGTTAGATATCTCATGATAAGTTGCCATACATCTTGAGAAATTGTAAGATATATCTCCATTTATTTTGAGATATCAATGACTCAAGACACATTGAGATATCTCAAGATAAATAACTTCAGATATCTCAAGACAGTTATCTCAAGATAAACTGAGATATACATGAGATATCTCAGTTTATCTTGAGATAAAATGTGATATCTCAACATGGAGTATCTCAAGATAAATTAAACATATATTGAGATATCTCATGATACGGTGCATCGCAGAGTATTACAATATACATATTTTACTGAGTTGTTCATAATCTGGGTTTCGTAGCAATGCGGGTTTGCCTTATCGACAAATTCCATGCTGACCGAAGTAGTTCTCTTCGCAAACAAACCGAATGGTAACAAACTTCGAAAATATGTTGAAATACAGACAAAAAATACTTCATTTGACTGTTTTAGTAAAAAAAGGTTGGACCCTTAAGCGGGCACTCCACAGTTTAATGTACATTTCTCAATAATCAATCCCATGACAAGCCCTTAGCCTGAATCCTTGAGCAAAAATAAATCACATCATCATTGTGTCATACATTTCTTAGAAGACAATAAAATTACCCATGTTTCCATACCAAATAAAAGTATCAAAAAGCATTTTCTGTAAAACTTTAGTCCCATTTCTTTAAGATTACCCCACCCCTCAAAACATGCTAAAAAAGCAATTTTAGCAATATTTCAAATGTCAATAAATAAAAAAAAAAAGAATTTTCCTAAGCATATCATGATGTCTGCACTCATCATGCTCTTGCATATCAGGAAATGCTTAATTTGACATATCTTTTCTGGCTTTTTAAAAAGTAATTCCATGCTAATCACCCCGTGAGTCAAAATCAAACATTTTACCTACTTTTTGGAAGTTTTTGATAGTTTCGCATTTTTCTATTTATAGCCCCCAAAAAAAACAAAGAATGCATATTCCAATACAACAAAATAAACATAGATGTACTCAAAACTGAAAAAAACATCAAACATGTGCTTCATAATTATTATAAATACTATCTATGGACCTTAAAGATGCTTAGTTGATTTTTCTGATTTACACCATGGACATTCATGCGAAACTGAGGAGTGTCCCCTTAATGGCATGTTTTACATCAAGAATATGAAGAAAATCATAGGCGCTGTCATGTGTTTTGAAAATATATATTCCACCAAAATTACAACATTAGATATCTAAATGTTAAGTCATAGTATATCTGGCCCGCTTAGCTCAGTTGATAGCGAAGTCGACTATTGACCTGCAGGTGTAATTTTAGTGTGGGTTTCAATCCCACGAATTGTACCGCTATTGAATTCCTTCAAAGAATCTTTTTTTTTCAGTAAACATTTAATAATGATTGGTGTGTTATGTTTGTCAACACAAATATTTTGTTTTATAAGCTAAAACTTACGGTAATTGTCTCTTTCAATACCGAGCGTAGACTGCTCCACAGCGTTTTACTGAAACGTTACATGCGCAGTGGAACAGTCTATACCAAGCAATATTGTAGGCTGAAATCTGATTGGCTAATCGTAAGGTCAATCTGATCTGACCTCCAATGCAGTGTTGTCAGATCCTTAGTAGTGTAGAGTATCGTAGCGTGACAAGTCTGATTAAAATGAGATTGTATGTATTCCTGTCCATCAAGGAACGGAGATCAACATCATTTAAACTAACTTCCCCTTACTAATGTGTTTTATCTCCAATAATCAAAGTTATGAGTAAAAAGTTAAACTGTAGAATTATCTCCCCTTTACTAGAAGGGTGTTCCATTATTCATGATTTATGGAGCGAAAATATTTTTTAAAGTGTTAAAGTATTATCAAAAGGCATAACTTTGCATTGAATAATGTATAAGGTGGTTCAATTATTCATGAATTATGGAGAAGAAACAATTTTCAAATTGTTTAAATTTTATAAAAAGGGGCATAACTCTGCATCGAATAATTGATAAGGAAGAACATGAATACAGTTTCATGAGCACAGGCCAATATTTTGCCAAGTTATGAGGTAGTTTCAGTTGCAGGTTCAGAGTTATTGGACATGTCAATGGCATTGAATAATTGATAAGGAAGAACTGTCTAAAGTTTCTTGACCATAGGTCAATATTTTGCCAATTTTATGAGCTAGGTTAAGTTGCAGGTTAAAGTTATACAAAAAGAGGCATGCATAACTCTGCCAAAATGAAAGTCAGAGTTATTGGACAATTGTAAAACATTTCTTGGGGTAAGCTGAAGATCTGTGTGAAGTTTCATGAACATAGTTAAAATACTTTTCAAGTTAAGATCAAGGTTAGGTTGCAGGTTAAAGTGTGACGGATGGATGACGACGGATGACAGATGACGGACGGACAGTGATCCCTAAATGTCTGCTATGTTATGCAGGTGACACAAAAATCTAAAGAAAATAAAGTTGAACTGTAGACTTACCTCCCCTGATAAATGTAAAGAATACAAAGTTGAACTGTAGAAAGACGACAGCTATGATTACAAAGTTGATGGCAGTAGAGTGGATGCTGGGACTAATATGTGACGCCTTGTACGCAAAGTAGATGTTGTATCTGTCCACAATGTGTTTCAGTACCATGTACACCAGACCTGCAATGTGGGAAAATAATAATATTTAACCTATAAGGTACTCCGAAAGTTAGCAAACAAGTATGCAATATTACCCCCACGGTTATAAGATGGTAATAAATTAAAACAGCACATATTGTCCTGCTTTCCACACCACATCAACCATGGCAAACTAATGTCTAACTTTAGACAAGTTATACAGCACTTGATATTAAAACTACCTTAAGATATTTCTTTATTTATACATTCGCTGTATATATCTTACAGCAGAAGGACATCTCACAGTAGAAGAACCTCAACTAACTGGTAAAATTGGGAAAACTAAAGGAAGTATCATTTTCTTACCGAAATGTGTGATGAGTGGACAGGATATGTTGTATGACATAAAACTATATTTTGTTTGTTTGTTTGTATGATGTTTTAAGTCATTTTCAGCACATGTAAGGTTATATATGACGGTTGTTTTTTTGTGGTGGAGGCAGACCACCCAATTATCCTGGGTAGAACCAGTACTTTACACCTCCCGCCAACCGTAAGAATCGACACTTCCTCATATATAAGTCGAGCTCCCAGTGGGATTCGAACCCGCAGAGGTGAGAGGCTAAGGTTTACAATGCAACGTCGTTAACCTTTCGGCCACGGAGACACTTTTGAGACCAGCCTTACTTACCAAGAGGCCTAGGTGTGATGAACGGACACATTATACTGTATCCTATGAAACAATGAGAGACCAGCCTAACTTATGAAAATGTGTGATGTGTGGACAGGATATACTGTATGACATGAAACTATGAGACCAGCCTTACTTACCAAAAGGTGGGATGAGTGGACAGGATATCATACCAGCCCAAGTTAACAAAAGGTGTGATGTACTGCATGCCAAGAGACCAACCTAACTTACTGACATGTGTGATGAGTGGACACAATATACTGTAGGGCATGACATTATGAGAGACCAGCCTTAATTACCAAATGGTGATGGGTGGACACAATATACTGTATGCCATGAAACTATGAGAGGCCAGCCTAACTTACCAAATGGTGATGGGTGGACACAATATACTGTATGCCATGAAACTATGAGAGGCCAGCCTAACTTACCAAATGGTGTGATGAGTGGTCAGGATATACTGTATGCCATGAAACTATGAGAGACCAGTAATTCTTACCAAACGGTGTGAAGAGTGGGCAGGATATACTGTATGCCATGAAACTATGAGAGACCGGACTAACTTACCAAAGGGTGTGATGGGTGGACACAATATACTGTATGACATGAAACTATGAGAGACCAGCCTTACCTACCAAAGGGTGTGATGAGTGGACACAATATACTGTATGCCATGAAACTATGAGAGGCCAGCCTAACTTACCAAATGGTGTGATGAGTGGACACAATATACTGTATGCCATGAAACTATGAGAGACCAGCCTTACTTACCAAATGGTGTGATGAGTGGACACAATATACTGTATGCCATGAAACAATGAGAGGCCAGCCTAACTTACCAAATGGTGTGATGAATGGACACAATATACTGTATGCCATGAAACTATGAGAGACCAGCCTTACTTACCAAATGGTGTGATGAGTGGACACAATATACTGTATGCCATGAAACTATGAGCGACCAGCCTTACTTACCAAATGGTGTGATGAGTGGACACAATATACTGTATGCCATAAAACTATGAGAGACCAGCCTTACTTACCAAATGGTGTGATGAGTGGACACAATATACTGTATGCCATGAAACTATGAGAGACCAGCCTTACTTACCAAATGGTGTGATGAGTGGACACAATATACTGTATGCCATGTAACTATGAGAGGCCAGCCTAACTTACCAAATGGTGTGATGAGTGGACACAATATACTGTATGCCATGAAACTATGAGAGACCAGCCTTACTTACCAAATCGTGTGATGAGTGGACACAATATACTGTATGCCATGAAACTATGAGAGACCAGCCTTACTTACCAAAAGGAGTGATGAGTGGACAGGATATACTGTATGACATAATTGTGGCAAACACACACAGGACCCAGGCATATTGCATGCCATACTGGAACTCCAGTAATACATGCTGTAAATAGTAAAACAAACATCAATATATTATAGAATAAATCAGTCAAACAAACACTATGCATATACAACATACAAAAACCAAAAAGATTCAAGATTTCAGAATAAAAGGACTGTAAGCGATTTTGGACTTAACTTTTTATAAAAAAAACAACAACAAAGCAATTCAATTTTATTTCAAGGAAATCCTTATAAAGGAAAATCTGAAAATAAATAAACTGATAGGTTGGCTATTATCATCAGACAGTACTGTGGAAAAATCCACTTGTGATTTATGAAGAACATGACTAACCTTTCTGACGGATGTCCTCTCAGCTGAAGACCTGGCAAACAGAAGGTTCCAGCCATATGTAAACAGTTCTGAAAAACGCAGCAACTCCAAGGCTGAACCTATAAATGCTGCTGTGATGATGTAGTTGACAAAAAACGCACCATTACCAGCCAGAAATATACATCTGGAAGTAGCAGAAACATACATTTTACCAAAAAAAGCACCATAACCAGACATATAACATCAGTTACCCTATGTGTTATAGACCTCCAATCGTGATGGCTAAGATAGAAGTGTTATTGAATCCGAGCAATTTTGAGAAGACCCTTAAATCGCAGTACTAGGCATTTACACTGTTATCGGCCTATACAGGCTGATCAGATTCCATAAGGTGCTTTTGAATACAGGTTTCCTAGTTTCTTGTCACTCATAGCTTGTTGGGTAACACATACAAAACCATTCCCTCTCATATGCCAATCCAATCTGGGATGGCTTTGACAAGAAATTAATGTATTACCCAGTGCACTACCACAACATTAAGAAGTACCGCTGGTTGGTGCAGACAATCGATTCTGCCGGTCGGTGCAGACAATCGATTCCACCGGTCGGTGCTGTCACTCGATTTTCAAGGTCTTGTTTATTCATTGGAAAACTATGTTGAAGGGCAAAATGTTGCTTAATTGTATGTGTACAACAGAACTATTGCACTTGTTAACTAAAATATGTTTAAGTATAAAAAGGTTTAAGTATAAAAGGGGCCACCATTTTGTTAAAATAAAAGCATGAGTTACAGAACATGTCCGTATGATGTTGACTAATGTGAAGTTTCAAAAGTAGTTTTGGAGATACAAGCTTACATACAAACTTCAACAAAATTTCTAAGTATAAAAGGGCAATAATATTAAAAGCATGAGTCATAGAACCTGGCGGTATTATGTTATCTAATGATGCCGAATACATGTGTGAAGTTTCAATCTATAATGTAACGTAGTACTGGTAGTACTGGAGATACAAGTTTACATACAAACTTTAAGCTGGACCCAGCTGACGATGCAGACGACGATCAGAAAGTCAAGCAAAACAAGAGGCCCAAGAGGGCCTGTGGACGCTCTACTGGCTAAACATAAAGTTTATGTATAATATCATTCAACCGGAACATGGCGATGATATATGCAACTAGGCTTGGTACAAAGTTAGTGTATTAAAACCTTTAAGGAGTCAAAACTCTGCCAAAATTCATTCAGCCAGAACAAGGCAATGATAGGTGCAACTAGGTTTGGTACTTACTGATCATCCCCACCAAGATTCGTTGAAATTCCGCAAGTTCAGAAGAGACTAATCTGGACAAAGTTTGTCTATTAAAACCTTTAAAGGGCCATAACTCTGCCAAAAATCATTCAACCAGAAAATGGCAATGACATGCAAAACTAGGCTTGATATTGATCATCCTTGTCAAGTTTCGTTGAAATCCAGCTAGGGGTTCAGGAGAATTAGCCCGGAAAATGTTTGTGTATCAAAAACCTTTAAAGGGCCATAACTCTCCCAAAAATCTGTAACCCGGAATGTCATTGAAATCTGGCGAGGCGTTCAGGAAAACTAGTCCAGACAAAGTTTGTGTATTAAAATGTTTAAAGGGCCATAACTCTGCCAAAAATCATTCAACCGGGACACGGCGATGATTTGCACAACTAGACCTGGAACTGATCATCCCTAAAATGTTTCTTTAAATCCGGCCAGGGGTTAAGGAGAACTAGTCAGAACAAAGCTTGTGTATTAAAACTTTTAAAGGGACTCCGCCAAATCATTCAACCGGAACACGGTGACGATATGTACAACTAGGCTTGGTACTGATCATCCCTAAAAAGTTTCACTGAAATCTGTCCAAATGAAGGCCCTTTCGTCTTACTGAGGCCAAAATATAACATATTTCAGAAAATCAAGGACCAAAATGGTCCAATCTTGGCTTTTTTTCAAATCTACCGGAGCTTTCGTTGATATTAACAATCTGGTAAAGTTTGGTAAAGATCGGATGAAAAATGAAGGCCCTATCGTATTAACGAGGCAAAACATAGCATTTTTAACGAAATCAAGGGCCATATCTCAGCTGTTACTTTCCGAGCTTATGGGATGCCGAGTTGTCCATCCGTCGTCCGTCGTTAACTTTTGTCTCGTTAAGACGATAGGGCCTTCATTTTACCAAACTTTAACAGGTTGTTAATATCAATAAAAGCTCGGATGAGTTCGAAAACCAGCCAGATCGGACAAGTAACAGCGGAGTTATGGCCCTTGATTTAGTTAAAAATGCTATATTACTAAGTTTTGCCTCGTTAAGACGGTAGGGCCTTCATTTTTCATCCTATCTTTACCAAACTTTACAACATTGTTAATATCAATGAAAGCTCGGACGATATCGAAAACCAGCCAGATTGGATTAGTAACAGCGGAGTTATGGTCCTTGATTTAGTTAAAAATGCTATATAGCTATATTTTGCCTCGTTAAGAAGATAGGGCCTTCGTTTTTCATCCTATCTTTACCAAACTTTACCACATTGTTAATATCAATGAAAGCTCAGACAAGATTGAAAACCAGCCATTTTGGACTAGTAACAGCGGAGTTGTGGCCCTTGATTTAGTTCGGCCAGCAGAGCTAAAAATGAAACGAAAAAATAAAAAATAATAAAATAAAAATTCGAAAAATCTGGTAAAGTTTGGTAAAGATCAGATGAAAAATGAAGGCCCTATCGTATTAACGAGGCAAAACATAGCATTTTTAACGAAATCAAGGGCCATATCTCCGCTGTTACTTTCCGTTCTGGCTGGTTTTCGAACTTGTCCGAGCTTTCATTGATATTAACAATCTGGTACAGTTTGGTAAAGATCAGATGAAAAATGAAGGCCCTATCCTCCTAACGAGGCAAAATATAGTACTTTTAACTAAATCAAGGGCCATAACTCCGTTGTCACTGATCCGATCTGACTGGTTTTCAAACTTGTCCGAGCTTTCATTGACATTAACAATCTGGTAAAGATTGGTAAAGATCGGATGAAAAAGTGAAGGCCCTATCAACTTAACAAGGCAAAATATAGCATTTTTAACTAAATCATGGGCCGTAACTCCGCTGTTACTGGTCTAATCTGGCTGGTTTTCGAACTTGTCCGAACTTTCATTGACATTAACAATCTGTTAAAGCTTGGTAAAGATCAGATGAAAAAAGGAGGCCCTATTGTCTTAACGAGGCAAAATATAGCATTTTTAACTAAATCAAGGGTCATAACTCCACTGTTACTGGTCCGATCCGGCTGGTTTTTGAACTTGTCTGAGCTTTCATTGATATTAACAATCTGTTAAATATTGGAAAAGATCAGATGAAAAATGAAGGCCATATTATCTTAACGAGGTAAAAGTTAACGGACGGACGACGGACGGACGACAGACAACTCGTCATCCCATAAGCTCTGCTGGCCCTTGGCCAGTAGAGCTAAAAATCATAATTTTGAATTAAACTGAACCATTTATCCAGTACAATATCTACAAACACATTTTGTTTAAAACTTACTCCCATCTTAGATTCTTTTGATGATCTAATACGAAAAAGTCGAATAATGCCTTAGCACTGAAAATAGAAAAATACAATGTTTACACTAAATAACTAGATTACTAGACATAAACTATGATGACATTGAATATGTCACAGTATGGAATGATTAAAATTGTTTTTCAAATTTTATTTTATAAACAAGAGGTCCATGACCCTGATGTGTTCTACTGACAAGAAAATGACCAAAAATAATAATATTCCTTTGTTATTACTAGCCATAAAAGTACACACTGATTATTGTTCAGTTAATTAAATTTATCACCTAACTTGCAGTGTGGGAGTGTTATCAGGCATAATATAATTATCATATTACACTAGTGTAATAAATATGCAAATGAAGGCAAATCATCATTCGGTCTTTTCTGCAGCTCAGTATGCATCGGGATTGCCTCATCGATTTCCGTAACCATTTAAAATACCAGATTACGGAAATCGAGGAGGTAGTTCCTTTAATCAGGCGGTACGGAGAAGACAAAGTCAACATATGACGTTATCATACAAACATACGACGTTATCATACAAACGTACGATGTCATCATACAAACATACGAATGTCATCATACAAACATACGATGTCATCATACAAACAAACGATGTCATCATACGATGTCATCATACAAACATACGATGTCATCATACGATGTCATCATACAAACATACGAATGTCATCATACAAATATACGATGTCATCATACAAACATACGATGTCATCATACGATCATACGATGTCAGCATACAAACATACGATGTCATCATACAAACATACGAATGTCATCATACAAATATACGATGTCATCATACAAACATACGATGTCATCATACGATCATACGATGTCAGCATACAAACATACGATGTCATCATACAAACATACGATGTCATCATACAAACATACGATGTCATCATACAAACATACGATGTCATCATACAAACATATGATGTCATCATACAAACATACGAATGTCATCATACAAACATACGATGTCATCATACAAACAAACGATGTCATCATACGATGTCATCATACAAACATACGATGTCATCATACGATGTCATCATACAAACATACGAATGTCATCATACAAATATACGATGTCATCATACAAACATACGATGTCATCATACGATCATACGATGTCAGCATACAAACATACGATGTCATCATACAATCATACGATGTCAGCATACAAACATACGATGTCATCATACAAACATACGATGTCATCATACAAACATACGATGTCATCATACAAACATATGATGTCATCATACAAACATATGATGTCATCATACAAACATACGATGTCATCATACAAACATATGATGTCATCATACAATCATACCATGTCATCATACAATCAAACAATGTCATCCTACAAACAAACAATGTCATCATAATCAAACAATGTCATCATACAAACAAACAATGTCATCATACAAACAAACAATGTCATCATAATCAAACAATGTCATCATACAATCAAACAATGATATCATACAATCATACAATGTCATCATACAATCAAACAATGCCACAATAATGATACAATCAAACAATGTCATCATACAATGGCATCATACAATCATACAATGTCATCATACAAACAAACAATGTCATCATACAATCATATGATGTCATCATACAAACAACATTATTATCTAAGCAGCTACAAAATAAATGTTCTTTATGAGGCTTTTTTGAGTTGCAATAAATAAAATTTCCCATTTCATGATTTGTACCTTTTAATATCTCATTGGATAAAACTGATGATGCTCGGCAGAACAGCCTCGCATCATATAATTTTATCCAACTCGTTTACTAAATTCAGGCACTCATGCAAGGTCCTCTTTATATATTCTTTTTGTGCTATTTATTTTTGCAATTCTACTGATAATTAAGGCATTCCATCTTTTTCTTATTCCGATACTGAAGTGCTTTCAATAAATCGAAGTAGAAGTTGTTCTACGCTACCAGAACATGCCGAGGTATATATAGTTTCCCTTGACCTTTGTTACATCTACTACAGGTAAATAATTCTCACCTTGCATAATATTTAACCATAATGTTTCGAAATAAACAAGACTTTTAGTGTCGTAATATACATATCCCGGGCCATCCGTGTCAGATGGGCACATTTCTATTGCATTAAAAGAATAAAGCTTTTTCAGAATTACCTTGTTAGACCAAGGGACGGTAGGACAAGGACCATCAAGATGAGAAATATGAAGATTTTACCCATCATGGCATGGTGCTCTGAACTCCTGAAATCAAGGTGAGAAATATGAAGATTTATGCATCCTGGCATGGTGCTCTGAACTCCTGAAATCAAGGTGAGAAATATGAAGATTTTATGCATCCTGGCATGGTGCTCTGAACTCCTGAAATCAAGGTGAGAAATATGAAGATTTTACCCATCATGGCATGGTGCTCTGAACTCCTGAAATCAAGGTGAGAAATATGAAGATTTATGCATCCTGGCATGGTGCGCTGAACTCCTGAAATCAAGATGAGGAATATGAAGATTTCATGCATCCTGGCATGGTGCGATGAACTCCTGAAATCAAGGTGAGAAATATGAAGATTTCATGCATCCTTGCATGGTGCGCTGAACTCCTGAAATCAAAATGAGACAAACAACAATTTTATTATGGTGCTTTAAACTCCTGAAATCAAGACAATAAATATGACAATGTTATGCATCATGTCATGATGTCAGAACTCCTGAAATCAAGATGAGACATACAAAGATTTTATGCATCATTGCAAGGTGCTCTTAACTCTTGATGAGAAATATGACAATTTTATGCATCATAGCAATCAAGGCTTGACATTTGATAATTTTATGGATCATGGCATGGTGCTTTGAACTCTTGAAAACAAAATGAGATATGACAATTATATGCATCCTGGCATGGTGCTCCGATGGTGCCATTCTGAAAAAGACTAGGCAATTACTATCCTGATAAATCTAAATTGAAGTATTTGGTAGAGTTGAGGTGCTGGAACTTCTGCTGATGGTTAATCATCCTAAACGGTTTTGTTCCGTTCCTGCTCTCCAGAGGATTTCTTAATGAGCAGTGTGCTTTTTAGCAAACTGTTTCAGTATTTATACACCGTGCAGCCGATGGCAGCCATTGTTAAGTTGCAGCAGTAATGCAGTCATTGTTAATACATGCTCAGCTGTATTGCAGTCAGTTATGCAGCATTTTTTTTTTTGCTGTGTATTTCCACCATTTTTGTGCAGCTGGTATTTGCATCCATTATTGTATCTACATGTATATCTAAGTTTGGTTCACTGCAATGCGACAGGTATGGTTTCACCGCCTATCAATATGTGCGTGCAGTTATTTAGAGTTGCTCCAATTAAATGAATGAATGATACACCTACCTGGTCCAGTGTCCCACATACTGGTCAGAGTACCAGACTATATTGGGTAACAGCGCTGTGAACGTCCATAGTAACAGGGTGGGCAGGAAATGCAATAATAGTGAGCTCGAAATCTGCAATAGATAATGCCCCATGATCAGTATGGACTATTTTCCATCCAATGAATGATGGCAAACCACTCATGACCTATACATTCCCTAGTGTATTTTAAACCTAAAGCCCAGAATTTGTGGACAGACTAAAGCCAATCGTTACACGTATCTGCCACATACTTAACCAGCGATATGTTTGTGAGTTTCTGTCTCATAATCTGTGTAGTTGAGCCTGCCCACTGATATGTGAATTTTTGCTAAATAATCTTTGTATTGAGATTAACTAATAGCTGCATGAGCATTTGTCACTATTATCTATAGTTGAGCTTATTCAGTGATGCTTACATGAGCTTTTGTCAAATATGCTTTGTAGTTGAGTTTGTCCAAGTTAGAAAGTACAATGCTTGGGGTTGTAAGGAAAAACAGTAGTATGAGAACTGCACTGTTGATAAGAAGAGCCTTCAACCACCACTTCCATCCTGACAGCGACAACTTGGCCCTGAAATAGACAATGTCACAATATCACACTTAAGCCTATTTTCTTTTAAATTTTCTTTATCCTACAAACTTTATATACAAAATAAAACATAGTCAAGCTAATGCTTATAGGAATTGATTTAAACATATATTACTGCCATACAATGTACGGTCAGGCCACAAGTTCTCACAACAGGAAATGAAACTTGCCATTGTTTCTAAGTTTAATCTATGCAACAGACATGGCTTGTTTCACTGTTTATGTCATGAAGTGAAATTATCATGTTGGCACTGACACTGATTTTTTAAATTTAAAGAAACTAACCCGCCAAATAACGGCAAAATTACACTACAACACAGTTTATCAAAACTCTGTCCAGGTGTTCAGGTCGTACAATAATGTATATGTGCTTATTAAAAGTATAGGTTTATTTACGGGTTCTTAAAATATCCATGGTTGAATATGCGTAGAATGAATTATGAGTTGGTATCTCATAAGTTGGTAACTCATAATTCCACAACCCAGTTTTGGAGTTTGGGCTGGCTGGTTAAAGCCATTAATACTGTGTCTAGAGTTTGGATCTTCAAAGTATGTAGGTTATATTATATATATATATATACAGTCGAACCTCAATAGCTCGAAGTCAGCGGGACCATATGGATATGTTCGAGCTATCGGTGGTTTTCGAGGCATCGCGGGAACGATAAAAAACAAAATATCTATCTGAATTTGTGTACCACCCGAAATAGTGTTACTTGTGTACGTGATGTATCGTTCTCGGTATGTTTTTAATGTTCATGCATGTTTGTTTAAACCTCATAACGGATAAATAACATGTAATTGTTACACTGAAAATACAAGGAAAACTGCAATAATGTGTTTGTTTTATCATTTATTGAAAGAAATATCACACTGTTTTATCATTTATTTAAAGAAATATTACACTAATAGATTTTAACATCCGAATAATGAGAACAAGGTAAGACTGGTTTCGGTACATAGAATTGAATAGAATAGACAACTGCGTAGCACATAATTCACTGTTGATATATCTTACTACACATACGTTTTTGTTTGTACAGTTGTTTTATTTAAAAAAGTTTGTAATGAGTGATTATTTTGCACACGACTTCATCAATTCATCTTTCACAACTTTGTTGTGTATGCGATATAGTCCACTGAGTATGTATGCAGTTTTATTTTTATTAAAACCAATCAACAAACGTTATTTAATTAGAAAATCAACCGTGTTTAATTTATCGTAATTAACAGTAAACGAAGTTAACTAAACATAAATTGTATCGGTCTATTATTGCTTTTCAATCATAAATGTTCGCACCTTCAACAACCAACTTGATCTGTTTTCGCACTATGATCGAACTTGCTACCAACAAATACAACCGCGCCGATTGCAATTAATATGGCCGCCTTCGCATGGCATCGGATCATCACCTTCGATTTAGCGATGTTTAAATTCACACAAAAATGGATCTTCGGACAGTACAAAGTACTCGAGCGAGCCAGGGTATTCGAGAAATAATATTCGTATAATCGAGGTTAAATTACATTGAATTATATAGGAGTTGTGTCGGGACCGGAAAATGTGCTCGAGTTACCGATGGTATTCGAATCACCGGTGTTCGAGCTATCGAAGTTCGACTGTATATATATTACATACATATTTTCTCACCCTTATATTACATATATATATATATATATATATACCTCATCATCAGCAGGTTTAAAAACGGTGTACATATGTTGTAAAAGTTGGCTGTTGTTGGCGGGATAGTAGCCTAATAAATTGGCTCCTATGCAGTTCTGACGTTCTATGTAACTGCATATATGTTGTTGATGCTCACCAATACGAAAAATTTCAAAAGAGCATTAAACGTGTATTTTAACACACTAGCGGGATAGCTACTTTAAAATGGAGATCCAACAAAAAATTGCCTAATGCTTAGCCTGGATATTACCCATCATTATTAAACAACAATAACCATTTAATAAACATGTTCTGAACAAAAAATACAGTTAAGATCTTAACATTACCATTTTCAGCTCTAATAAAAATATTACGTGAAAGCAATATGTAACGTTTTATGTTGTCTAATCATTATATTTAGTAAAACTATAAACACCAGAAATGATGTACATACCAATATATGTTTTTAGAAGATGGGGCATATTCGACGGACCATTCCGTAATGTCCAACTCTGTATGGACTGACGATGGTTGAGGATTCTGGGATCCTTTACATATCGGCTGGAAGTCCGAGTAAATTCTGAAATAAAAACACATTGTGGCTTGTTGATACAAGGTTTCAGTAGTGTTATTTTTACTGGTCCTTTGGGACCAACGAGTCCAATATAGGTGGCTTTGAAGTAGAATACCACTTAAGCAGGTGCTAGAAGTCGTGAGAGGTGTTGCTTCTTTCATTACTTCTCATGAACAGACTAATAAAACCGAGTCTGCTGCTTTATTCTCTTGTGTTTGTTACTCCCAAAGGATCACCTTTATCAGTATTTATTTATATACGTCCCATAATTTCCATTATTTAGTACTTTCAATGTATCAAGTTATTGTTAGTATCTACTAATATTCAATATTCTTGCTGAAGTGGGCTTTAAAACTGTCAAGCATTTTACTTTGTAATTTAATAGAAAATACTGTATAAAACATCACAAGGCCCTACCAAGAATGCTTTATGCAATAACCAATTTCTGCCCAATGTAGCCTTAAGAAATCGTAGATTGCATGGCTCTGCCAAGAATGCCATATGCACTGACCCGCACAGTCACTCTTCAACAAATCCACTGATGAACCTAAAAAACTTGACCTGCATTTTATTACAACAACGCTGTACAGAAAACTTATATAAAAGTTATCAAGCGAAAACCAAACTTTTCCCTTTTAAAGTCAAGGGTAATAACTCTGAACACATGACTCGATGACGGCGAAACTGTAATTTATCACATAACTTACGGTGTGGGAGTGGAATAACACCACTCTATATTTTTGATATACCACTAGTTATATAAGTATGCAAATGAGCCTAGTACGCTCTGTCAAAAAAATTCGATAATAACTATGATCCAATTCCCACGGTTTATGTCGGTTTCGCGTGTTAAAGCGACAGGCAAAACGCAATAAAAGTCGATATGTGAGTTAAGTGATAAATAGAATCTAACATTCATTCTCATTCATTATTGATGAATAGAATCTAACATTCATTCTGATTCATTACTGAATTTATTAAACTCGTCAGCAAAAATGATATAATGCTCAGCAAGAGCCTCGCATTATATCATTTTGCAAACTTGTTTAATAAATTCAATAATGAATGAGTACCCATGTAAGATCCTCCATTTATTATGATAACATTGGTGTGTGTAAAATCTGTGTCTTATACACTTGTTTTCTTAGTTATGGAGCGGAAACTCAGCTTTCTACCTTTTTACATGACTGTGAAAATCAAGCTTGACCAGTATTTTGTTAAAACATTTTTCGGTTTGATAAACTGAAGTATTCTTAAGTTACTGAGTTGAAACACAACTTTTAAAACTTTCTCTATCAGGCAAGAAAAACTTCTGAACTATGACTGTAAAATGCTGAAAACTGAACTAGACTGGGGCCAGGGCCCTCAGGAAGGGGAAATCTGCATTGTTTTCACAACAAAGGGGAATTTCTAAGAAACACAAGGTAGTTTTTTTTTTATTATTTAAGGGGCACCAAGAATGTACCATTCCAATTCCAAAACGTCTGCTGTTGTCCTGTATTGGAGTTTAAACATTTCTATTATACATAATTTTTTTTTTTTTTTTTTTCAAAGAGAGGAATTTTCCACAGGAAAACGGGAAACATTTGTACTTTCAGCCCCAAAAATGGCCAAACAAGTGCCCTGTTATATAACAATTTCTATGTTATCAAGTTATTGGACAGAATTAATGTGTCCACTGACAGACAGACAAACTGAGATTTTGAATCCAGTATTCTCTTTCCAAACTTCATTTGCTGGGGTTTAAATTAACTAGTGTCCACAAGGATTAATATTGCATTTTTCAGTATGTATGTATATACGTATGTTTGTATGGGGTTGTCACTTTTAACAATATTTCAGTCAAGTCACGACGGTGTCTACTGTAGCAGTGAGCTCAATGCTCAACTTTATTTACTGTAATTCAGTGGCCAAACATCAGCCCTACATGGACTGATCTGGGTTGTTTTCGAGGCTTTATGTGTGACCAAGTTTGGTTAGAACTGATATATATATATTTTTTTGAAATACCTTGCACCCTTGCAGAAGTTTAAAGATAGACAGATATCCAGACAATGTAATAACATCATATGTCCTGTTTCCAATGAGTGTAAACATGAATCCTAACTTCTGCTAAACATTAATTTGATGTCCAACCATTAAATATTTTACGAGGTGAATAGTCCAGTGATACCCAGCATAACTGGGAAGGCTTACCTTTCAGCCATGTAGACATTTTCAAATGTAATGAAGGCAATACCGAGTGGTATTTGATACGCCACAGCCTTCTCTTTCTCGCACTCCAGAGTGAGACGATTCTCCTCCTCACCATAGTAGTTGATGGCATCAACCTGAAGTGTTAAAGGTGGGAAACTTGAAGTTCTGTTAAACCCCAAGGGTGGTAGATGCTACACACATTAGGTATACACTGCAGTTAGTTAGTATTTTGTCTGCTTTCAGCATTCTCACCAATCACTGATCTTATTTTTACAGGTACAGCCAACAGATGCACCAAAATTCAACATCTGACAGTTAGGAATAATAGTTTTGTCCTAGAACATATAGAAAACAAATATATTATAGAGTTGTTTTGATATATATACAGAGTGATGTTTAGTGTATTTACCTGGCGAATTTTATGGTTTTAAAAATACTTCATTATTTAGAAATTTATGATAAAACCTTTCAGAGTAGCATAATGTATAAAATGATCAGACAGTTTCACTGGGGCCATTCTCAGTTTTTTATACTCAAGCGTGGCCTAATCATAAATTTCTGGTGTGGTGTGACTGGAATTGAATAAAGAATTGAACTTTGGCATTACACTTTCAGTCGACCAATTAACATGCAGGAAATCAGTTACCCTTGCTACCAGAGGGAGCAGCTACCAAGAAATATGGAGATTCTCCATGCTCATACTATCAAAAATATTAGTCTACCAAAATAACATTTAACGAAAGTTAACTAAAAGCAAACCAAATTCTGATGACAAGGCTAATGGAAAGTGCCCAAGGACAAATTGACGCAACACAGAACAGCCAGCTGTGAAGCTCAAACACCTGGTCTCCAGATTCAAAGTTTCCCATGCCATCCGCTGGGCTACACAAGATGACAAAGAAAGTGCAATCATAATAGCTCACTTTGAGCTAATGGCTCAATTGAGCTAAAAAGGGTACCGTTCATATCCTCCCTTGAATAGCCCTTATTTTTTACCTCTCTACATCCACACATGTCTCCACAACAGAGACACTGACCACACGGGTACGGTCGCATTGTAGGGCGATGTCCAGTCTTTTGTAATTCCAATTCCGAGTTGATGCGCGATTCTTTAGCAGTGTTCCTGTAAGAAACAATGTTTTTAGCTCACTGTTACACCTCCATAAGATAGTAGTTAAGATTCTGATATGTTCAAAGGATTTTAAAAACTATATCATTAACCAAATAGTTTGATACTGTTTTTAAATGTTCTCATGTCTGATCACCAAATAGTGATCCCAAGCTGATAATGGAATAGATAACACATTATATATTATATTAAACTGACCTTTTCTTTCTGAGGTCTAACCACTTTCCAACATCATGGGCAAACTGTATGTCCTCAACATGAATCTCTGAAGAATAGCCTTCTCTGCAAAAATTAACAACATGGCATATTATATTATTATAAACATAGATGGAACAATTTTACTCTGAGTACTTCAATTTTGAAGTCATGAATCTTAGCTAGTCACTGGTCTAATGATGGTACCTAAATACTGTTGTCGACCTTATGTTACAACTGTTGAACCTGTACTACTACATCAGCCATACTTATCACCCCATACCTGTATCAATCTCATATCTGTTCTACAATGTTTTATACATCATCATCTGAAGCAGCAGAGGTACTAACCTCATTAACCTAACCCCAATCATCATCATCATAATCATAATCACATTCATCATCATCACAATCAGCATTATCATCATCATCATTACCATTACCACCATCATCATTATCATCTGAAGCAGTAGCAGTACTTACAACATCATTAACCTAACCACCAACACCATCATAATCATAATAATCATTATCATAATCACATTGATCATCATCACAATCAGCATTATCATCATTATCATCTGAAGCAGTAGCAGTACTTACAACATCATTAACCTAACCACCATCACCATCATCATCATCATCACCCTCATAATCATTATCATCATAATCACATTCATCATCATCACAATCAGCATTATCATCATCAACATCATCATTACCATCATCATCATTATCATCTGAAGCAGTAGTTAAATCATTAATATAACCACCATCATCATCATCATCATCATCGTCATCATCATTAGCATTGGTCTCATCATAATTTATCATTACCATCATCATCTGTCAACTTTTTTATTATCTTCATCACCGTGATCATTAAAGACTTATTGCTATTCACTTTTTTTAAGAATAATGTTGTAACAAACACTATTTAGACGAGCTAAAAAAAGTTCAGAGTATGTTGTTATGTCTTCTTTATACTCTACAGTATAATCCAGACAGTGTCCAGATTATGTTGCTTCATTTTACTCTTTAGTAAAATTCAGATCTTTATTTAAACTTGATTGTCTATATAAAACTATAGTGTATGAAGAAATACCAACATGATCCAGCGCTTAAGAAATAGAACATCGTTTACGGTGAATTATCGGGTAATATATCACGGTTTGAAGTTCAATTGTAAACAATAATTTCACGAGCCCGATATATATAACAAGATAATTCACCGTAAACGATGTTATATTTCTATTCTATGTGAGGAAGCTATCCAGCTGGCTTACGGAACGTCGGTGGTTCTACCCAGGTGCCCGCCCGTGCACGAAATTGCCCGGAGGGGCACATGGGGTCTTCCTCCACCAGCGGAAGCTGGAAAGTCGCCATATGACCTTAGCTGTTGGTGCGACTATAAAATCCAATTCAATTCAATTCTATTTCTATTCTAATACCCCTAAAATTCGAAAATAGTGCACACAACTGAAATGTTTCGAATTTCCTTGCTTACTCTCCTAACGTTGCAAAAATTACGGTGATATATCGTCGAATATAACAAGATGTTTTAAACTAGGCTATAGTAGCGGGTGTGTTAGAATACGGTATAACTTACTGGAAATGCTGCATTATTATGTTCTTGAAGCATTTATCTTTTGGTACACCAGATATCATCAACGTTTTGGACACCTGTAACACACAGAGATATATTAGCTTATCATCTCTTTCAATTGGATTTTAACAGGGCTTACTCAATGGAATCTAGCCTTTGTTAGAACAAGCACATTTGTTGAAATATGGTTCCTTCCTTGACCTCTACTTAAAGGTACTGGAGGTGATCTGGAAGCAATATGAGCATCAATCCAAATAAACAAATAAAACCATCATAATGTGTTTCAGTTTCATATTTAATGTGCTTTTGCACTGAAGTAGGTAAGCCCATCTGTACGATTAAAATAATTGTCAATGAAATAGTCTGATCTGAAAGTTGATTAGTTGGCACATTTTTTATAGTCACCAATGATAAATATTAATTCATATGACGCTTTAAAGGCTCTTATAAAATACTGTTTTGTGATCACTGAACGTTTTATATAAAGTATATGCATAAATATTAGCAATAAACCCCAAATATTAGTTTGGTATTGAAGAAAGCTTAAAAAATATATATTCAATGTTTCCAAGTTTCATGGTTATTTTTTCCAATTTTATGGAATACTTCACCCATGTGTTCTATGGTGAAAATGAAAAGCATGGCCGACTTATAGGAAGCAGGGCTTTAAACAAATTAATAGTTCCAATACGGCTCACAGTAGCCATCGGAATATTACAACATAATTATTTTGAGCCAGTCTTACCCTGCATGTAGTTGAGAAATTTGATCAAAATCCAAAATGTGTGTCTCTATCAGTAATTTAAAAACAATACGTTCCATACCAAATATATAATAATTTATCAAAAAGATAAACCTGATTTCTCTGATATTTCACTCTTTAAAATAATGAACATTGTTAGTCAGAAATGTAAGCTCAAAAATGATCTCAACGACTGTTTCCCGCTTATGATCAATTTTAGTAACCTATTTAAATATCCACAATCATCTTTTACTTATGTGAGACATTCAACTTTCACATTTGTCAGACACTCCACTTTAATTTATGTGAGACACTCAATTTTGAAACCAGACAAGCACATGTTCGAGGTCTTGATTTTATGGTGTTTTTTTTAAAAAAGTCTAAATATTCATAAACTATCCCGAAATAAATAAGAAAAGCTAATGTCTTACAACTGGATTGGAGAACCCTCAGGCATAGTGTTGCCTTCCGCGGCCTTGTTCCAGAATGAATGACATACGACTCTTGTCATTAACCCTTAACCCACTACATATATATAATGACTGTTCTTTCTTTGAATTAAGACCATTCCATTTATTTGACAAAAAGGGGTATTTTGGGGGAAATGACTGATCAGCAGCCAGACATTGTAAACCCTGATCAGCCGTGAGGTAACTCGCAGGCTAAACTGGGTTTACAATGGATGCAGAGGATATTATAGTCGTGCTTAGCGCGTTAAGTGAAGCCAGAGTTTGACCTTTCCTGTGACCTTATATACTGGTGTGGTCACAAGACTTGCGATATATTGAAAGGTTGATAGAGAAATTTGAAGAAACAAAAAAACTTATACCCAATATTAAGCTTTTGAGACGCTATACGCCAAACAGATGCAAGATAACTGACGAAGTTATCTCTATCTTTTTTTTTCTTTTCGAAACGGCAACACACAAAAATGGCAGACTTTGTGGTTTGACTTACGAATCTTACTGAAACTCAACTGGCTGTACCAAATCACTGGTTTGTGTCTTTCTGATAAATCCCATGATTAACCTCAATATAACCCAATTTTCTAATAGGCATGGGTGAGGAATAAAAATGCAAGCAAGATTATTTAATCCACACATTATTGCGATATTTATTTTTTGCGAGACATAGAAGTGGTAGGAGCAAACTTACGTGTTCATCATCCACACACCTGAGGTTGACGGAGAAGTGTCGCATGAATATCACTGCCAAAACCATGTACAC
Organism: Cyrtodaria siliqua; assembly: GCA_037043455.1. Classification (NCBI taxonomy): domain Eukaryota; kingdom Metazoa; phylum Mollusca; class Bivalvia; order Adapedonta; family Hiatellidae; genus Cyrtodaria; species Cyrtodaria siliqua. The sequence goes on along the minus strand of JAWPHD010000752.1, from coordinate 249,045 downwards.
CACAGACAATACAGCATGTATCCATAGCAACCCGGACCTAGACAGACAAAATTGCATATTAAGTAAAAATATGCAAATATAACAAAATCTGAATATAAATTACAGAGTTACCAATGTCCCTTGTCTAGGGAAATATGGCAGAAAACTGGTATTTTGGAAATAATTGCTAAATGATCATAGAGTTTGCATTATATATAACACTATAACAGTAAGACCATTATTAGACTACACTGCAGATTGAGAAACAAAAAGCTGTATCTATTCCCTTGGTCCTAAAAACGATGCAAAATTCACCCATAGATGTTTATTAAATTGCCATCCTGGGGTTCTGGGTATGTTTTAACGGAATAACCACAAAACCATAGAAACTGTCAAATCTTCTCATGAGGGCTTACAATCCTACTAAAAATGGTTTGAAGCCAATTACAACTGATGACTAGTTATGGCCACAATAAAGTATGTGTGCCAGCCAGCTGGACAATCACATATTTCTATATCCCTCTGCTTTTCTTTGAAAAGGCAGGGTAACAATAATTTAGGGCCAGATCAAAATATTATTAGATTTCTACAACATCAGTGGCAAATTGATGACTTAAAGATGGGCATTTACTGTATGCAAAGCAGTTTTTCAGATATGAGATTTTAATCAAGGTCCCTGTCTCAATAGGACCTCTGTAGTAAACAAGATCGATCAATCAATCAATCAATCAATCAATCAATCAATCAATCAATCAATCAATCAATCAATCAATCAATCAATCAATCAATCAATCAATCAAATCAATCAATCAATCAATCAATCAATCAATCAATCAGTGTAAAAACAGTGGACTTACTTTGCATCTAGATTGGCGATTGTAGTATGTCCAAAGTCTGTGGCATTTCCAACTGTCAAAGATTTAAAACAAAATCAATACATATGCTCAAGCATTTGCACCTTATGTATAGTTCCAATAATTCTTACTTTCTTTATGGGTCTATGCATTTAAGATTGCGCAAGTGTATCAGGCAAAATATTGGACACAATCGTTGTTGAAAAGCTCATATTTTGTTGCATTACTGTCCGTGAAAATAAAATAACTAACTAAAACTAACTAATTTTAAAATAAGATACTAAACTACAGTATAATCTGTTTATTTTCAGTTAGTCGCTTTTAAAGTTCTCAAGTATATGTTTTGCCATAGAATCCAGTATGTTAAAGGGTCATTCAGCAATCTTGGAGTTTTACATGTTTTCATCCAGAAAAACACAACACCCACATGCACAAGTTATTTTACTCAGGTCATCTCTAACCACAAGTTAACTGGTTTGAAATTTATGTTTTGCAAATATTTGTATATTTTGTAGAATTAGTTGGGTAAACACTCTTTAATTTTATGTACGATTTTTTTTTTTTTTATGATTTAGCAACAAAAATCATCCGAGTCTTCGGTTTTCCAGAAAAAACATTTTCATAAAAAATAACTAAACCAAAGGTAACATGCAGCTTAATTTAATGCATATGCACATTTCCTATGAAACTGAAGCACTATATGAGGGTATTATTTCGTATTTAGAGTGACACCAATCACTGTTCCAGATCGCCTCCAGTCCCTTTAATGATCCAATATTATAGGTGACCATGGTAAACACATCCATGTAATTGAAATAAAAAAAACAAATACATGTAAGTGGATTCGTGGATCACCTATAATGACAATATATATTATTAAATGAAGTATGAAGAATGAACTGAAGAATTTTGTGTTTATAGAAAGAAAAAAATGAAAGTGTTACCATGGTAACCAAAATGGTAACTACATAGTGATTATACGCAATGGAATGTAAAAGCCATATAAATTAAGTGAAGTATTAGGTGAAGTGAAAAATAATGGATATGTGGATTTTTCTTGTTTGTTTCCATGTTTAAGATCTTATTGTACCAAAGCTTTATATAAAATCTGGTAAAACTCCTGAGAATACCACATTAACAAACTGAAATTTGCCTATCTTTTTATAATCAAGGACAATTACTTCATAATGCAAGATGGATTTTGCTCATTGTCAAGATCTTACTAAACAAACATTCAAATCAAATTTGGTGGAGCGCTGTGGTCTAGTGGTAGAGCAAGGGACCCAGGATCGAAAAGTCGAGGGTGCAAATCCCGCCATGAACATATGTGTTTTGTCCCTGAGCAAGACACTTTATCTGCATTTGCTTAGTTACTGTACTGGAACTACCCAGAAAGACATCGATAGTGATTAAAATAAATTCAAACCGCTTTCGTTATAAATGGTGTAAAATACATAAGTTCAAACTAAAAACTAAATTTGGTGAAAAATTAACTGTTTACAACAAATTTGCTATCGGTGGACAACAGGTACAGCATTATCATATATACCTTTGGTCTGTCCATCTAAAATATCCGTTTAGGTTTTATAATCAAAATGTGTAATTAAATTGTTACCTATATAATTATATCTGACTAGGGTTACACCTATCCTTGGACACTTGTGAAAACAATGCATTTTAAAGTTGTAAGGAGTAAAGTTAATGGGAAAACAATAGCAGTAAACAGATTGTAGTCAAGTTTTATCACAGACATTATTATTGTCAGTAAAGTTGACTGGGATGACTATAGCAGTAGACAGAACACATATTATAATCAAGTATTGTCACAGATTTACTTTTATTGCAAGTAGAGTTGACTGTGGTGGGTAGACTATAGATGTAGACAGAACACAGAAGAACTTACTATTATTGACAGCAGAGCTGACTGGGATGACGATAGCACTAGACAGAACACAGACTACAGTCAAGAATTATCATACATTTACTATTATTGCCAGTAGTGTTGACTGTGGGGTGGGGGGGGGGGGGGGACTACAGATGTAGACAGAACACAGACTATGGTCAAGTATTGTCACAGATTTACTATTATTGCCAGTAGAGTTGACGGTGGGGACTACAGCAGTAGACAGAACACAGACTATAGTCAAGAATTGTCACAGACTTGATATTATTGTCAGTAAAGTTGACTGGGGTGACTATATATGTAGACAGAACGCATACTATAGTCAAGTATTGTCACAGACTTGATATTATTGTCAGTAAAGTTGACTGGGGTGACTACAGATGTAGACAGAATGCATACTATAGTCAAGTATTGTCACAGACTTGATATTATTGGCAGTAAAGTTGACTGGGGTGACTACAGATGTAGACAGAATGCATACTATAGTCAAGTATTGTCACAGACTTGATATTATTGTCAGTAAAGTTGACTGGGGTGACTACAGATGTAGACAGAATGCATACTATAGTCAAGTATTGTCACAGACTTGATATTATTGTCAGTAAAGTTGACTGGGGTGACTACAGATGTAGACAGAATGCATACTATAGTCAAGTATTGTCACAGACTTGATATTATTGTCAGTAAAGTTGATTGGGATGACTATAGATGTAGACAGAACACAGACTATAGTCAAGTATTGTCACACATTGACAATACTTGCCAGTAGAGTTGACTGGGGGAGACTATAAATGTAGACAATTGAATGTTGTTTAACGGCTCATCAACACAGTATAGGTTATTTAGAGCCGCCCCAGAGAGAGGGGAAGGATACATAGGAATCCGGGAACCTGCCCTACTTTTATTATCGAATAGATTCCTATGGTTCTTTTACGTGCTCGGAGGATAGACCGATACACGGGACCGCCCGGTTTACGTCCCCATCCGAGAACACACCGACGGAAATAAGTGGCACCACGGAGGATTGAACCCGGGGCCTTCGGTTACAAATCCGCCGCGCTACCGACTGCGCCAAGCCAGACCTCAAATGTAGACAAGTATTGTCACAGATTTACTATTATTGTCAGTAAAGTTGACTGGGGTGACTATAGATGCAGACAGAACACAGACTATAGTCAGATATTGTCACACATTTACTAGTACTGCATGTAGAGCTGACTGGGATGACTATAGATGCAGACAGAACGCATACTATAGTCAAGTATTGTCACAGACTTGATATTATTGTCAGTAAAGTTGACTGGGGTGACTACAGATGTAGACAGAACACAGACTATAGTCAAGTATTGTCACAGACTTGATATTATTGTCAGTAAAGTTGACTGGGGTGACTACAGATGTAGACAGAACACAGACTATAGTCAAGTATTGTCACAGACTTGATATTATTGTCAGTAAAGTTGACTGGGGTGACTACAGATGTAGACAGAACGCATACTATAGTCAAGTATTGTCACAGACTTGATATTATTGTCAGTAAAGTTGACTGGGGTGACTACAGATGTAGACAGAACACAGACTATAGTCAAGTATTGTCACAGACTTGATATTATTGTCAGTAAAGTTGACTGGGGTGACTACAGATGTAGACAGAACGCATACTATAGTCAAGTATTGTCACAGACTTGATATTATTGTCAGTAAAGTTGACTGGGGTGACTATAGATGTAGACAGAACGCATACTATAGTCAAGTATTGTCACAGACTTGATATTATTGTCAGTAAAGTTGACTGGGGTGACTACAGATGTAGACAGAACACAGACTATAGTCAAGTATTGTCACAGACTTGATATTATTGTCAGTAAAGTTGACTGGGGTGACTACAGATGTAGACAGAACGCATACTATAGTCAAGTATTGTCACAGACTTGATATTATTGTCAGTAAAGTTGACTGGGGTGACTATATATGCAGACATAACACAGACTATAGTCCAATATTGTCACACATTTACTATTACTGCATGTAGAGCTGACTGGGATGACTATATATGTAGACAGAACACAGACAGACTTACTGTTGTTGCCAGTAAAGTTGACTGGGATGACTATAGCAGTAGATAGAACACAGGCAGACTTACTGTTGTTGCCAGTAAAGTTGACTGGGATGACTATAGCAGTAGATAGAACACAGGCAGACTTACTGTTGTTGCCAGTAAAGTTGACTGGGATGACTATAGCAGTAGATAGAACACAGATTATAGTCAAGTACAGCAATAAGTAGCGTTGAAAGGTAATATATTGCAGGGCATCGTGACCACATTTTTTCACAATATCTGAATCCCTGTAAGAAGAAATTAAAGATATAACAAATCATAGTAATATACAGTATGGCCATCGACAGAGAAAGCAATAAAAGCAACCAATTTATCTTACTAATTAAACATTAAATATTAATTCATTACATTATTTCTTAGCTCAAAACAGGAACTTTGATAGGCAAGTAAGCTATGTGTACTATAGTTGTCTTGTATATGTATTGTTTTATTTGAAATACAAAAGTAGTCTCTTTCTAAAGACAAAAAATGTACAACTATAATAATATGTCAACGGGACGTGGATGCCCCCCTTTAGCGCTGCCAGTCACATTTTTTTCTCAAAAGTTTATAAGTATGTCAAGGTCACTCTCATAGTCATTTGTTCAGTAAGCTGTTATTATGTCAGAAATCAACTAAATTAACAGTATAAACAATAAGTCAAGGTCATTTACAACAAGGTCATTTACACTGACCTCTTATGTTTGAAAATATTGCTGTTGTGTGCATGTAAGTGTGTATAAAGTTTAAAGCTGTATTGTGGTTTTTGTGTGAGAAATCAACTAAATTAAGACAGTATAAAACATAGGCTAAGGTCATTTAAAACAAGGTCATTTACACTGACCTCTTATGGTTTGACTGACCTCTTATGTTTTGAAAATGTTGTGTAGATATTGGTATAATGTGCTTTAAAGTTTAAACAAGTAGGTCAAGGTCACAGAAACTGACATTCTGGTAGAAGAAACGTGACACTGCCATGAATATGTAGGTATGTATACAATTCATACAAACTTAATGTGCGTAGTTAGAAAGTTCTACCTACTTCTACAGCTTCTGGTGTCTTAACCAAAATGAATGTGCATACAGACAGGACGGACAAGTGTAGCACTATATGCCCGCTCCACTTTCGTGGTAGGGAATAAAAAACACAACTTACTTAACTCTTATAAATGCCACTACCCATGAGCAGAAGCCCTGAAAATAAACACACGATGTAAATAAACATTTAAACACAAACAATGATTAAAGTTTTTTTTATTGGTTCCTGTTCTATTCCGGTGAATACATTATGACTATAGCAATACAATGAATATTAAAATAACTACAGGCTGTAGCAGCCAGGACAACACTTTCTGCGCATGTGCAATTTTTGTATTATCTACCAAGAATATCTTTGTCAGTTCACTTTTGCAGCCAAATATCAGACTCCAGTTTGGTCAATCTCTATGAATTTAACTAGTGTGTGCCACCATTTTTTGATTCAGTGTACCATGGTGGTCCACTGGCATATTTTATTTTAGACAAATTAGAAGACAGATTTCCATGTTATGGGTATGAGTGTCAAGATAAAAAGCGATGTAATATGAATATATAACTAGATGTGTGATCTGAGGTATCCAAGGGGGTATTTCAACTCGTTAAAACAATAGCAATCTTCAACATCGGTAAAACAATGAGATAAAAGTGGATGAAGGTCAATGAAGGTTCAGGTACCAGTCTATTTGGCCTTCTTTTAGGTTATGAAATGATTTTCTAAGTCCTAGGCTGTGCAAACATGCTACCTCTTGGGCCTCTGCAGGCAGAAATCACTAGCGGATCCAGTGGGGTGCGCACCCGGCGCGCACCCCCCACCCCACCCCCCTCCTAAAAATTCCGGATCATACATGTATGTACTGGAGATAAAATATCAAACAATTTCGCTACACGCACTCGGTATAAAAAAAATTCTCGCTCGCTCGACGCATAATGGCTAATGAGTGGTTTAATTAACACATTGTTAAATCCTTTTATTTGAAAACGGACTTTTTTATTCATACATGTATGTCCATGTTACTGTAGATAAAATATCAAACAATTTCGATGTACGCCCTCAGTATAAAAAAAATTATCGCTTGCTCGACGCATAATGGCTAATAGTGCTTTAATTAACACATTGTTAAATCCTTTTGAAAACGGACTTTTTTACCCTATCAATGCACTACAGCAACCATTTTATGAGGCTAGAGATGGACCCGAAAATTGACCAAAATCTGAAATCCTGTATCCGCCCCTGGAAATGTACAGGCTGGTTCCTGATTTTTCGGAAACAAGTCTAACACGTAATGCTTCTGGCTGAAGTAATACACACAATTTGACAGATAAACTTTATTGAAAGCTGGTGTTTAAATAGCTATAATTTTTTTTTAATTAATGGTTCGATTTTGATCATTTAAAATGCAGTTTTCGTGAAAACATTGGTGTAATTTATTTTACAAAATTTTGAAAACATGTTAAAACTGTTGTCCTGACTACTACAGGGGAACATTCAATTATATTTTATTTTGTCATAAAGCAAGAGGCCCAAGAGGGCCTGTATCGCTCTACTGGCTATATGGAGTCTGGGGTGGGGAACATGACATAGATATGTGCAACTAGGCTTGGTACTGATCATTAATGCCAAGTTTCTCTGAAAACCAGACTGGGGTTAAGAAAAACTAGTCTGGATAAAGTTTGTGTATAAGGGGCCATAACTCTGCCAAAAATCCTTCAACCAGAACATGGCGAAGATATGCCTAACTACACTTGATACTGATCATCCCTGCGAAGTTGCCTTGAAATCCGGCCAGAGGTTCAGGAGAACTAGACCGGACAAAGTTTGTGTACTAAAAAAACCTTTAAAGGGCCATAACTCCGCCAGAAATCATTCAACCCTAACAAGGTGATGACATGCTCAACTAGGCCTGGTACTGATCATCACCACAAAGTTTTGCTGAAATCCGGCCACAAGTTCAGAAGATATTAATCTCGACAAAGTTTGTATATTAAAACCTTTACAGGGCAGTAACTCCGCCAAAAATCAGTCAACTGGAACACGGCAACACTATGCACAACTAAACTAGGCTTGATACTGATCAACCTTGGCAAGTTTCTCTAAAATCTGGCCAGGGGTTCAGGAGAACCAGGACAAAGTTTGTGTATTATAATGTATAAAGGGTCACAAGACTGTCAATATCTTACACCCCGAACACGGTGATGATATGTACAACTAGGCTTGGTATTGATCATCCCTGCAGTTTGGCTGAAATTCGGCCAGGGGTTCAGGAGAACTAATCCGGACAAAGTTTGTGTACTGAAACCTTTAAAGGGCCAAAACTCTGCCAAAATCATTCAACCGGAACACGGTGAAGATATGTACCACTAGGCTTCATACTGATCATCCCTGCAAACTTTCGTTGAAATTCGGCCAAACAAACGAAGGCTCTATCGTTTTAACGAGGCAAAATACAGCTTTTTTAACTAAATCAAGGGTCATAACTCTGATGTTACTAGTCTGATCTGGCTGGTTTTCGCACTCGTCCAAGCTTTCATTGATATAAATAAACTGCCAAAGTTACGTAAAGATCAAATACAAAATGAAGGTGCTAGATAGCTTAATATGGCATTTTTCAGCAAAAAAAGGGCCATAACTCTGGTGTTACTAACTCGATCTGGCTGGTTTTCGAACTCATCCGAGCTTTCATTGATATAAAGACACTGGCAAAGATTCGATTAATAATGAAGACCCTATCATGTAAACAAGTCCAACGTTAACGGACAATGGACGGACGGACAACTCGCCATGGCATAAGCTCTGCTGGCCTTTCCTCCTCCAAATAGCTGCGGAATTTGATTCTGTCGAAAAGTTTTATACGTCATTGAAAATGCCACTTTTAAGCTTCAGTTGATTGCTTCAGGGAAACAAGTCTAACTTTTCACACATCTCATATTTTAATGACCATTAATCTTTGCTACAAAAAGGAATTTCTGCATATTTAAGCAAATGCCATCCGCTGGTTTTCGAAGAGATTTGGTCACAAACAAAAAGCCAACAAACAGATGCTGTTGCATCACATAAACCCTGCTAATCTTTGTTGGATATTTTGTTGGAATTGTGTGTGTACCATATATGGGTAGTGCATGCGCCTGAAATGTGCTGTTTACATTTGCCATGTTTACATTGGATTCGTGTGTGCACCAGATATGGGAACTACATGCACCTGAAGTGTGCCATGTTTACACTGGAAATGTGTGTGCACCAAATATGGGAAGTGCATGCACCTGACGTGTGCCATGTTTACACTGGAATTGTGTGGGCATCAAATATGGGTAGTGCATGCACCTGCAGTGTGCCGCGTTTACACATGAATCGTGTGGGCACCAGATATGGGTAGGGCATGTACATGAAGTGTGCCTTGTTTACACTGGAATTGTGTGTGCATCAGATATGGGCAGTGCATGCACCTGCAGTGTGCCGCGTTTACATATGAATCGCGTGGGCACCAGATATGAGTAGAGCATGTACATGAAGTGTGCCTTGTTTACACTGGAATTGCATGTACATCAGATATTGGTAGAGCATGCATCTGAAGTGTGCCATGTTTACACTGGAATTGTGTGTGCACCAGATATGGGAAGTTCATGCACCTGAAGTGTGCCATGTTTACAGTGGAATTGCATGTACACCAGATATTGGTAGTGCATGCACCTGCAGTGAGCCATGTTAACACTGGAATCATGTTGGCACCAGATATGGGTAGTGCATGTGCCTGAAGTGTGCCATGTTTACACTGGAACTGTGTGTGCACCAGATATGGGTAGTGCATGTACCTGAAGTGTGCCATGTTTACACTGGAACTGTGTGTGCGCCAGATATGGGTAGTGCATGTACCTGAAGTGTGCCATGTTTACACTGGAACTGTGTGTGCGCCAGATATGGGTAGTGCATGTACCTGAAGTGTGCCATGTTTACACTGGAACTGTGTGTGCACCAGATATGGGTAGTGCATGTACCTGAAGTGTACCATGTTTACACTGGAACTGTGTGTGCGCCAGATATGGGTAGTGCATGTTCCTGAAGTGTGCCATGTTTACACTGGAACTGTGTGTGCACCAGATATGGGTAGTGCATGTACCTGAAGTGTGCCATGTTTACACTGGAACTGTGTGTGCACCAGATATGGGTAGTGCATGTTCCTGAAGTGTGCCATGTTTACACTGGAACTGTGTGTGCGCCAGATATGGGTAGTGCATGTACCTGAAGTGTGCCATGTTTACACTGGAACTGTGTGTGCGCCAGATATGGGTAGTGCATGTTCCTGAAGTGTGCCATGTTTACACTGGAACTGTGTGTGCACCAGATATGGGTAGTGCATGTACCTGAAGTGTGCCATGTTTACACTGGAACTGTGTGTGCGCCAGATATGGGTAGTGCATGTTCCTGAAGTGTGCCATGTTTACACTGGAACTGTGTGTGCGCCAGATATGGGTAGTGCATGTACCTGAAGTGTGCCATGTTTACACTGGAACTGTGTGTGCGCCAGATATGGGTAGTGCATGTACCTGAAGTGTGCCATGTTTACACTGGAACTGTGTGTGCACCAGATATGGGTAGTGCATGTACCTGAAGTGTACCATGTTTACAGTGGAACTGTGTGTGCATCAGAAATGGGTAGTGCATGTACCTGAAGTGTGCCATGTTTACACTGGAACTGTGTGTGCACCAGAAATGGATAGTGTATGTACCTGAAGTGTACCATGTTTACACTGGAACTGTGTGCATCAGAAATGGGTAGTGCATGTACCTGAAGTGTACCATGTTTACACTGGAACTGTGTGTGCATCAGAAATGGGTAGTGCATGTACCTGAAGTGTGCCATGTTTACACTGGAACTGTGTGTGCACCAGATATGGGTAGTGCATGTTCCTGAAGTGTGCCATGTTTACACTGGAACTGTGTGTGCGCCAGATATGGGTAGTGCATGTACCTGAAGTGTGCCATGTTTACACTGGAACTGTGTGTGCACCAGATATGGGTAGTGCATGTTCCTGAAGTGTGCCATGTTTACACTGGAACTGTGTGTTCACCAGATATGGGTAGTGCATGTACCTGAAATGTACCATGTTTACACTGGAACTGTGTGTGCATCAGAAATGGGTAGTGCATGTACCTGAAGTGTGCCATGTTTACACTGGAACTGTGTGTGCACCAGAAATGGGTAGTGCATGTACCTGAAGTGTACCATGTTTACACTGGAACTGTGTGCATCAGAAATGGGTAGTGCATGTACCTGAAGTGTGCCATGTTTACACTGGAACTGTGTGTGCATCAGAAATGGGTAGTGCATGTACCTGAAGTGTGCCATGTTTACACTGGAACTGTGTGTGCACCAGATATGGGTAGTGCATGTACCTGAAGTGTGCCATGTTAACACTGGAACTGTGTGTGCATCAGATATGGGTAGTGCATGTACCTGAAGTGTACCATGTTTACACTGGAACTGTGTGTACACCAGATATGGGTAGTGCATGTACCTGAAGTGTGCCATGTTTACACTGGAACTGTGTGTGCATCAGAAATGGGTAGTGCATGTACCTGAAGTGTGCCATGTTTACACTGGAACTGTGTGTGCATCAGAAATGGGTAGTGCATGTACCTGAAGTGTGCCATGTTTACACTGGAACTGTGTGTGCATCAGAAATGGGTAGTGCATGTACCTGAAGTGTGCCATGTTTACACTGGAACTGTGTATGCATCAGAAATGGGTAGTGCATGTACCTGAAGTGTGCCATGTTTACACTGGAACTGTGTATGCATCAGAAATGGGTAGTGCATGTACCTGAAGTGTGCCATGTTTACACTGGAACTGTGTGTGCGCCAGATATGGGTAGTGCATGTACCTGAAGTGTGCCATGTTTACACTGGAACTGTGTGTGCACCAGAAATAGGTAGTGCATGTACCTGAAGTGTGCCATGTTTACACTGGAACTGTGTGCATCAGAAATGGGTAGTGCATGTACCTGAAGTGTGCCATGTTTACACTGGAACTGTGTGTGCACCAGATATGGGTAGTGTATGTACCTGAAGTGTGCCATGTTTACACTGGATCTGTGTGTGCGCCAGATATGGGTAGTGCATGTACCTGAAGTGTGCCATGTTTACACTGGAACTGTGTGTGCACCAGATATGGGTAGTGCATGTACCTGAAGTGTGCCATGTTTACACTGGAACTGTGTGTGCGCCAGATATGGGTAGTGCATGTACCTGAAGTGTGCCATGTTTACACTGGAACTGTGTGTGCACCAGATATGGGTAGTGCATGTACCTGAAGTGTGCCATGTTTACACTGGAACTGTGTGCATCAGAAATGGGTAGTGCATGTACCTGAAGTGTGCCATGTTTACACTGGAACTGTGTGTGCACCAGATATGGGTAGTGCATGTACCTGAAGTGTGCCATGTTTACACTGGAACTGTGTGTGCACCAGATATGGGTAGTGCATGTACCTGAAGTGTGCCATGTTTACACTGGAACTGTGTGTGCGCCAGATATGGATAGTGCATGTACCTGAAGTGTCATGTTTACACTGGAACTGTGTGTGCACCAGATATGGGTAGTGCATGTTCCTGAAGTGTGCCATGTTTACACTGGAACTGTGTGTGCACCAGATATGGGTAGTGCATGTTCCTGAAGTGTGCCATGTTTACACTGGAACTGTGTGTGCACCAGATATGGGTAGTGCATGTACCTGAAGTGTGCCATGTTTACACGGGGACTGTGTATGCAGCAGATATGGGTAGTGTGCCCTGTATACATTGAAAATGTGCATGCACCAGATATTGGTAGCACCTAAATGTGCCATATTTACACTGAAACTGTGAGCAGAAAATGTATGGTTGTTCAACCAGGGTAGTTCACAGCATTAACAAATATATGCGACATGTGTAGCCATACTCACCCTATCTTGGGCATGTAACTGTGAGTCCAGGGACTCCACGGATCCATGTTGCCTGCTATCTTCGTTCTCCCCATAAAACACAGAGGTCCATCTGAAATGCAATAGAACTCTTAAAATAACTAAACTGTCTTGGTTTAAACATATTTTATTTCTCAAAATTATTTCAACATGATATGTGCACACAATAGAAGAAAATATTGACTATTAAACAAATAACTTTAACTAGAAGGGTGTTCCATGGAACACCAAGTACACTCTTACAGTTTGATGACACGGGGTGCAATCCTGCATGAATTATGAGCAAGTTTTATTTAAAGTGTTTAAGTTTAAGAAAACAGGCATAAATCTGCATTGAATAATTGACATAACTCTGCCAAAATGGAAGTCAGAGTTATTGGACATGTGTAACAACATTCCTTCAGTTAAGATGAATAAGTGTGTCAAGTTTCATGAATATAGGCCTAATACTTCTTAAGTTATGGCTAATTATGTGCTTGGTTAGGTTGCAGGTTAAAGTTTTATGAAAGGGGGCATAACTCTGTCAAAATGAAAGTCAGAGTTATTGGACATGTGTATTAAACAGCATTCCTTAAGTTAAAGAGAATGTAGCGCCACAGCCAAACCATCTTTATTATTGAGAGTTCTGAAATAACTTGAATAAGGGTGAAAAAATTATCAAAATCGGATGATAAACAAAGAAGATATGATCATTTGAAGTTTCTGTTAAAACGGATATGGAAGCGGCCATTTTGAGAGCTATGACATCACGGTTCTAAATGACCATATATGGAATATTTATAAATATGAAAATTTACTGATTTATAGGGAAAAAATGACAGCAACTGTATGAAAAATATGTAATACTTAATGGCAATAATGATTTATATCACCAGTAAAAAAAATCATTCGTTTGCAGTGATTTTCTTCGTTTTAAATGATATTTATCAATATTCCATATATGGTAATATGGAACTATGACGTCATAGTTCTAAAAATGCCAGCTCCCATATTTGTTTTAGAACAACCTTTAAATGGTCACATCTTTTTTGTTTATCATCCGATTTTGATAATTCTTTCACCTTTTTCCAAGTTTTTCAGAACTCTCAGTAATAGAGTTTGTTTGGCTGTGTCGCTACATTCCCTTTAAGATGAATACGTGTGTGAAGTTTCATGAACATAGGTGAAATACTTTACAAGTTATGGCCAAGGGTAGGTTGCAGGTTAAAGTGTGACGGACGACGGATGAAGTGATCCCTAAGTGTCAGCAATGCTACGAAGGCGACACAACAAAAGTCAATAAAAATAACTCAAAATGGCATCAGAAATACATTGAAAAATATGGATGGATTTTCACACTCTTTTTACATTTCTGTAGTCGGTTTTGCAGGAAATGTAGTTATAGTTCTTGAGCTGGCTGTAGACCCCCCTCCCCCCCAGGGGGAATTTTGTAGGCTATGATTTTCTGAAAGAACATACATTAAGCTTCAAAATGAGACATGTGTGCCATCTAAGCGTTGGGGCTTTAATGAGTTTTGGGGGAAAACGTTGCGTTTTTAGACGAAAATCGCCGAAATCTGGAATTATTTTTTAGAAAAAGAATGGAATATATTAGAACCAATTTGAATTGATGGAATCTTTCTCGGAATGCACCTCTACGTGTTCCACCATATAATTTATGGATCCGATACTTAAATATTGAGATTTTGGGTAAAAATGTTAAAAAATTGAATAAAATCGCTGATTTCTGTAATACATTGGGGGTATTTAACTAAAATTAGAAATATATCTAATACAACAGAAAAAAGAAATATTATAACCTTTTTGGGCAGGGTAAGTTCCAGTGATTAAACAGAAAAAAGTTCCAAACCGCATGATGTTTGGAAATGCCTTAATTTTGGGGTGAAAAATGTGTATTTTTGTCAAAAATCGCCGGAATCTGGAATTATTTTTTAAAATTAGTTTGAACATAACCTTATCAAATTGAAGCAATGGAATGTTGCATAGCATACACATTCAAGTTTTTCCTGGCATCATATATAACATATGTGCTCAAATATTGGCATTTTAGGGCAAAATGTTGGAAAAAATAACAAAAATCACTGATTTCTGTAATCCATTGGGGTATTGGGTTAAAATTTAGAAAAAATATTTATTGCAATATAATAAAAACATATTGTAACATTTTGGATAGACAAAGGTCCAATAATTAAGTAGAAAAAAATCCTGAACAATATGATGCTTAAAATATTGCCTTAATTTTCAGGCGAAAAATGTGTATTTCCGTCAAAAAACGACGGAATCTGGAGTTATCTTTTGAAAATAGTTTGAACATAAACTTATCAAATTGAAGCAATAAATTGTTGCACACTATACATATCCAAGTCATGTATTGTATCAGATATAACATATATGCTCAAGTATTTATATTTTAGGGCAAAATGTTGAAAAAATGACTAAAATCGCTGATTACTGTAATACATTGAGGTATTGGAAAAAAATTAAAAGTGCATTATAAGAAAGAACGGAATTTTTTTTTTATAACATTTCTGCAGTCCAATGTGCAATAATGTACCAGAAAACCCTTTTTCTATGGAAAATTCCTAATCTCACCTGGTGATATTGCCATTGACCCATCATATGTTTCCAAGGAGTGCATGGCACGCTGACATTTTATTTGCTAAAGCCTGCTCTAGCTGATACCTTACGGGATTTTTTTATAAAAAGAACCTCCCGAACAAATACAACACATCATGTACTAGTTCTTGAGCTGGCTGTAGACTCCCCCACCCCCACCCAGCCCCCACACTCTCCCCCATGGGGGATTTTGTAGGGTATGATTTTCTGAAAGAACATACAATAAGTTTCAAAATGAGACAGGTGTGCCATCAATTATGAGCGTTGGGCTTTAGTGAGTAACGTGCATGTAAACTATGTTACCTTACATAACAATTAAAATTTGTACATTAAAAATGTTGAATATAAATTAAATCAAAACCATGTAAAAAACATAATACATGTACTTTTATTAATATAAGTTGAGAAGCGCTTCAAACTTAATGAAACTATTCTGTAATTTACGTTACACCACATTCATTACCAAAAACAAACTTATTTTTAGTGCAAATAGGTGGCTGTAAAAATTGGTGTTCGTCTGTTTTAGACTATGTATAATATGCATATGTATACTAGCTGAAATTTATGTGTAACACAATAAAAATAAATCAAACATGGCGTCCAAGATGGTCCCGTTGTGTCACAAGATCTGTAGGTCGGCCCAGCAGCTATTTCTCTATAACTATACTGTATATAGCTCTAGGTGTCATGTTCGAGGCCCGAACTCAGGTAGCCCTCCCCCTGATACGGTCTAGCGACCGAGTGCCACGCGTAGCGGGGACCTTTGCCGAGGCTGGCCAATGTTCCCGTTGAGTCAACAAAACCTGTTGGTCGGCCCAGCGGCCGTCGGCTGTGGGTCGCTCAAGGCTATTTCTCTCTATATAACTATACTGTATATAGCTCTAGGTGCCATGTTCGAGACCCGGAAGTCTTCCCCCTGTTACGACCTAGGGACTGAGTGCCACGCGTAGCGAAGACCGTTTCCGATGGCTGACCAGCGTTCCCATTGTGTCACAAAACCTGTGGGTTGGCCCAGCGGCCGTCGGCTGCAGGTCGCTCAAAGCTATTTACTATATAGCTCTAGGTGGCATGTTCGACACGCAAACTCAGGTAGCCTTTCCCCTGATACGACCTAGGTACCGAGTGCCACGCGTAGCGAGGACCGTTGCCGACGGCTGGCCACCGGTCCCGTTATGTCACAAAATATGTGGGTCGGCTTTCGGCTGAGCGGCTATCGGCAGAGGTCGTTCAAGGCTATTTCCCTCTATATAACTGTATATAGCTCTATGTGCCTTGTTAGAGACTCAAACTCGGGTAGCCCTCACCCTGATAAGCCCTAGGGACCGAGTACCACGCATAGCGGGGACCTTTGCCGACGGCTGGCCACCGGTCCCGTTGTGTCACAAAATATGTGGATCGGTCCAGCGGCCATCGACCGAAGATCGCTCAACGCTATTTCCCTCTATACATATATAACTATACTGTATAAAGCTCTAGGTGAGTTACGAGGTTCGAGACCCGAACTCGGGTAGCCTCCCCCCTGATACAGCCTAGCGAATGAATACCACGCGTTGCCGGGACCTTTGCCGACGGCTGCCCACTAGTCTCGTTTTGTCACCCTATCTGTAAGTCGGCCCAGCGGCCGTCGGCCGAAGGTCGTTCAACGCTATATCCTTCTATATACCTGTATATAGCTCTATGTCCCATGTTCGAAACTCGAACTCGGGTAGCCTTTCCCCTAATATGGACTACTGACCGAGTGCCACATGTACTGGGGACCTTTGCTGACAGCTGGCCACCGGTCCCGTTGTGTTGCAAAATATGTGGGTCGGCCCAGTGGCCGTATGCAGAGGGTCGCTCAACGCTATTTCTCTGTTTATAACTTATACTGTATCTAGCTCTATGTACCATGTTCGAAATGCCGGTAACGTGGTAAAGTCCAAGTCGCCAGTTGGTACATGACATGTTCCAGAATGCTCTACACATAATGGGCTTTCAGAAAAATAGGGTGTACAAAATTCCCCCTGGGGTGAGGGTTACTCCTACTAGCTTACAGTCTATTTTTCTATTGTACCGGTATTATATATTTTTCTAGATTTTAACCAAATACCCCCAATGGATTGCAGAAATAAGTGATTTTAGTCCTTTTTTCCAACATATTTCAGCAGATATGTTATACATGATGCCAGGAAACACTTGAATATGTATGCTGTGCAACATTATATTAATTCAATTTGATAAGTTTATGTTAAAACTATTTTCAAAAATAATTCCAGATTTCGTCGATTTTTGACAAAAATACACATTTTCGCCTTAAAATTAAGGCATTTTCAAGCATCATACGGTTCGGGACTTTTTTCTACTTAATTATTGGACCTTTGTCTATTCCAAAAATATTACAATGTGTCCTTATTCAATTGTATTAAATTTGTTTCTAGATTTTAACCTAATACCCCCAATGGATTACAGAAAGCAGTGATTTTTGTCATTTTTTCCAACATTTTGCCCTAAAATGCCAATATTTGAGCACATATGTTATATATGATGCAAAGAAAAACTAGAATATGCATGCTGTGCAACATTCTATTGCTTCAATTTGATAAGTTGATGTTGAAACTAATTTTAAAAAATAATTCCAGTTTCCGACGATTTTTGACAAAAATGCACATTTTTCACCTCAAAATTAAGGCATTTCCAAACATCATGCGGTTTGGAACTTTTTTCTGTTTAATCACTGGACCTTACCCTGCCCAAAAAGGTTACAATATTTCTTTTTTCTATTGTATTAGATATTTTTCTAATTTTTAGTTAAATACCCCCAATGTATTACAGAAATCAGCGATTTTATTCATTTTTTTAACATTTTTGCCCAAAATCTCAATATTTAAGTATCGGATCCATAAATTTTATGGTGGGACACGTAGAGATACGTTCCGAGAAAGATTCCATCAATTCAAATTGGTTCTAATATATTCCATTCTTTTTCTAAAAAATAATTCCAGATTTCGGCGATTTTCGATTTACCCCAAAACTCACTAAAGCCCCAACGCTCACATGGCACACATGTCTCATTTTAAAACTTACTGTATGTTCTTTCAGAAAATCATACTGTACAAAATTCCCCCTGGGGGGGGAGGGTTTCTCCTATTAGCTCACAGCCTATTAACACACAAACCTCATTATTTATTGGCTGTATTTTACATGCATACATTATCATTAATGGGCTGTAGTTTAATATGTATGCATGTACATGATCATTAATTGGCTGTAGTGTACATACATACATGATCTTTAATTGGCCATATTGTATACATGATCATTAATTGACTGTAGTTTACCTTTATACATGATAATTAATTGGCTGTAGTTTACATGTATACATGATCATTAATTGACTGTGTTTGCATGTATACATGATCATTAATTGGCTGTAGTTTACATGTTTACATGATCATTAATTGACTGTAGTTTACATGTATACATGATCATTAATTGGCTGTAATTTACACATATACATGATCATTAATTGGCTGTAGGATATTTAATTGGCTCTAGCTTACATGTATATGTGATCATAAATTGGCTGTAGTTTTACATGTATACATGATCAATAATTGACTGTAGTTTACATGTAGTTTATATGCATATTTGATATTTAATTGGCAGTTTACTTGTATACCTGATCATTAATAGGCTGTAGTTTAAATGCATATTTGATTTTTAATTGGCTGTAGTTTACATGCATACATGATGTTTACATGCATATTTGATCTTTAATTGACTGTAATTTACATATATATACCTGATCATTAATCAACTGTAGTTTACATGCATACCAGATCATTGACTGTAGTTTACATGCATACATGATGTTAACATGCATATTTATCTGTAATTGGCTGTAGTTTACATGTATACATGCTCATGAATTGGCTGTAGTTTACATGTATACATGATCATTATTTGGCTGTAGTTTACATGTACACATGCTCATGAATTGGATGTAGTTTTTTCTTTATTGGTCTGTATTAAAATGGGTACAGAAAAAATGAATGAATGAATGAATTGGATTTTATAGTCGCACCAACAGCTAAGGTCATATGGCGACTTTCCAGCTTCCATTGGTGGAGGAAGACCCCAGGTGCCCCTCCGGGCAATTTTCGTGCACGGGCGGGCACCTGGGTAGAACCACCGACGTTCCGCAAGCCAGCGGTACAGAAAGAGAAGTAGACATAAATATTTTTCTATATTTGACAAATAACAAGAGGTCAATGACCTTGAAGCTCTACTGATTGATTTTGATTTCAGGAAGTAGTCGCTACAGACTTGTTTTTTGAAAATCTATTTTTAACCTCGGCGGCCATCTTGAATTTCCGGCCGACCTGAAATTTTGCTAGGATCAATTAGACATTAAGAGCAACATTCCTGTGAAGTTTCATGAAAATCCGTCAAATAGTTTCAGAGGAGTAGTCCCTATAAGTTTTCATTATATAACTCTATGTAAACAAAGATGGCCGCTGGCAGCCATGTTTAACTTCAAATCAAAACGATTCGACAAGGACCAACATCATGTCATACTGATCATATTAGAAAAAGTCCCATATCAATATCTCTTATAGTTTTGAAATAGTAGTCGCTACAAACTTATTTATTTTAAATCTATTTTTAGCTGTGGTGGCCATCTTGAATTTCCGGCCGACCTGACATTTTTCTAGGATCAACTAGACATCAAGAGAAACATTCCTGTGAAGTTTCATGAACATCCGTCGAGTAGTTTCAGAGGAGTAGTCGCTACAAGTTTTTACTATATAACTCTATGTAACCAAAAGATGGCCACTGGCAGCCATGTTTAACGTCGAATCAAAATAATTTTCCACAAGGATCAACATCATGTCATGCTGATCATTTTAGAAAAAGTCCCATATCAATATCACTTATAGTTTTGAAGAAGTAGTCGCTACAAACTTATTTTTTAAAAATCTATTTTTAGCTATGACTGCCATCTTGAATTTCTGGCAGATCTGAAATTTTGCTAGGATCAATTAGACATCAAGAGCAAAATTCCTGTAAAGTTTCATGACAATCCGCCAAGTAGTTTCAGAGGAGTAGTCGCTACAAGTTTGTACTATATAACTCTATGTAAACAAAGATGGCCGCTGGCAGCCATGTTTAACGTTGAATCAAAACGATTTTTCACAAGGATCAACATCATGTCATGCTGATCATTTTAGAAAAAGTCCCATATCAATATCACTTATAGTTTTCAAGATGTAGTCACTACAAACTCGTATTTTAAAACTCTATTTTTAGCTTTGGTGGCCATCTTGGATTTCACATCAATATGAATTTTTGCTAGGATCAACTAGACTTTATGGGCAACATTTCTGTAAAGTTTCATGAATATCCATCCGGTAGTTTCAGAGGAGTTGTCGCTACAAATAAAAGTTTACTGACAGACGGAATGACGGACAACGGACGCCGCACCACGGCATAAGCTCTGCTGATCTCTGATCAGTCGAGCTAAAAACTGATGAAATGCCAGGTCTAACTGAATTGGCTTTTATAGTTGCACCAACAGTTAAGGTCATATGGTGACTTTTCTAGCTTCCATTGGTGGAGGAAGATCCCAGCAATTTTCGTGCACGGACAGCGGTGAGGGGCAAGTGATTTCAAGTCAGAAACTCGAACCACGCCCCCTCGAACTGAAGAAGCAATTGTATCAACAGTATGAGCATTGCACCTTACATCTTTATTTGTTGTTTACCAATTTTTTCTGAAAATAAAGGGTTGGAGGAAAAAACAAATTCACGCAAGCAAAAACAGTAATAAAGCTGCTTTTTTCCATAGCATATTATTTTTAAGTTACAAGCTTTTGAAACATTAATTTATAAAGAAAATTATTCACATTGTAGGCCTTTGTGTGGGTTGTTCACATTCTTCCAAAAACAACTTGCTTGCTTGTAAGCGATTAATTAACGTGAAAAGCTTCATAATAGAGATAACACAATCAAGTAGAATTATGTCCCCGTGGTGGGGTCTAAATTCTTACGTTTTTGTTTACATCGGAGCATCGGTGGTAATAATTTTTTAAACCATAAAGTTTTTTTCAGTTTTCTGTAAAATTAGGGTCGGTGGGTCGGTAATCCGAATAATCAAAAAATACTGGCCTTACACTGAAACAAAATGTTGTAAGTTCATTGTAAAGCTGAGTAAAGCTCCAGTTTGACATTGATAACAAAATGTTGTAATTCCACTGTAAAGCTGAGTAAATCTCCAGTTTGGCATTGATTACAAAATGTTGCAATTCCATTGTAAAGCTGAGTACAGCTCCAGTTTGGCATTGATTACAAAATGTTGTAATTCCATTGTAAAGCTGAGTAAAGCTTCAGTTTGACATTGATAACAAAATGTTGTAATTCCATTGTAAAGCTGAGTAAAGCTTCAGTTTGACAATGATTACAAAATGTTGTAATTCCACTGTAAAGCTGAGTAAAGCTCCAGTTTGGCATTGATTACAAAATGTTGTAATTCCATTGTAAAGCTGAGTAAAGCTTCAGTTTGACAATGATTACAAAATGTTGTTATTCTATTGTAAAGCTGAGTAAAGCTCCAGTTTGACATTCATAACAATGAAAGCAACATTAATCATCCATTTAATCTGAAGAAAGCTGGAAAGTGAACCTGACAGATTGATCTGGCTTACACACTAACGTCTGGACAGTTGTCAACTGAAATCACTTCATCTAGATAGATGACTCATTTATATGCATAAGTAAACATAGTCTGATGTATTTAGATTTACTTAGAATTTACAATCAAAACTTAGAAAGCATGGACATATATATATATGTTCTAAGCTTACATGTGTTTGAAGTTTGGTACCAGCAGTACATGAGACTAGTGCCCGAATACTGGTACCATGTGATTAACTGCTATAAAATATGCGGTATGTTATTACTGGTTTGTCTCGAGTTTATGGTAAAAAATAAATAGAAATATACATATATATATATTCTTGCAATAAATAAACTGAAATAACAAAAAGTGTTTTTTTTAACTTGGAAGACATCAAGCATGATAAGTTGGTACAAACTGTTTAACGGGGGAAAATAATTGCTCTAAGTGTAGGAACACAAAATCCTTCCGAATCATTTCATCCTGCTCTGATTTCTTTCTTTCTAAAGCAGTCTTTCACTATTACTGTACATATTCTTCATTGTTTTCCTCCATAAACAAGTTTATCCCCGTTAATAGTAACTTCAAATAGTTAAAGGTTGTCAATAAATTGGAAGAAGAAGAAATAGAAAATTTCTGTGCTGAAATTGAATGGAAGTTTTTAAGGGCTCATCAACACATTAAGATATTATGGTGGTTCAACACATTACGGATTATTTAGAGCTGCCCAAGAGAGAGGGGAAGGATACATATGGAGTTGGTAAACTTGCCCAGCTCTTACTATTGATTCAGAATAGATTCCTATGGCTTTTTAACGTGCTTCAATACACGTCCACCTAGTTTTCATCCCCATCTGATTGATGAGGCTAACGGAAAGTGTCTTGAGTCTTGAACCCATGGCCTCCAAACTTCAAGAGCACTGTGCTATCCACAGGGCCATGCCCATATGCTAAACTTTGAAGCAATGACTATTGATGTTATACTATTTTGTATCAGGCATGCCACCCTCTATATATGCATTTTCTTTTACCGCAGGTGCTGTTATATCTATAATTGGCTGCCTCAGCATTAATCCCAATGATCCTAGGGCAAATTATCAATAATGTATGCTCACATTTCTGTCCCAATATTTACAGATGCTAAACAAACATTTATTAACATGGATCAATATGCGACTACCATTCTTCAAGTGTTATTGATGATCATTCTGACCATGCCCTCTGCCAGGAAGTATTCTCCAGACACATCATATTATCCACCTATTATGGTCCAACTCTCCCAAGATCAAGAAGAGCACCTAATTGCTGGCTTAATAGGAAATGGTACATTATTCATTTATATCTAGAAAAGCCCCACTGTTATAATATTTATAACAAACACAGTGTGTGTTTTTGTGTAATTTCCGATCTTCATTTCTGCAGTCTGAAATAGTCTCCTATCTTTAGCTTTGATCATTACAGGATTTGTATGGCAAAAGCAGACTATTTTAAGTCAGATATTTAGATATAAAATTCGCCAGTAACACTGAAAATTTGGCCGTTTAATTTGAACTAGATTTTAAGTGATATATTTTAAGTTATTCTTTTGAAAAGTGTCAACCAAATTTCTTGCAAAATAAGAAACAAGGAAAAGAAGAAACTGAATTTAACATTACCACCAACTTCATCTATGTATTTTAACTGTAAATCAAAAAAAAAAAAAAAAATCTTTAAATTGGTTGCATACAATAACAAGCATTTATATATTTATTATTAATTTACTATTCTTCTTCTTCCATATAAGTGCATGGTCCATCTTGAGCATAATCACACTGTGGTGAACTATGTACATAAGGAAGGTTTTTTGTACAGATTAAAATCAGGTTGACAAAACAGTGGTCACTTTACAGCGCCAATGTGGACACTGAAGGCCTTTTTGGTTGGCGCTAGGATGGCAATGGCTGGTAAGGAGTTCCGCAGACGGATGCCTGAGGGGAAGAAGGACCCCTTGTAAGCATTGACTGAGCAGAATGGTACAAGATATCTATTGGTATGTCCTCTGGTTGAGGCTTCGGCTGGAATAAGACACTACAGCAGGAATCTCAACCAGTTGGTTGATAATCCGGTACATCATGGCGGTCTTGCTTTGTTGATGATCCGGTATATCATGGCGGTCTTGCTTTGTTGATGATCCGGTACATCATGGCGGTCTTGCTTTGTTGATGATCTGGTACATCATGGCGGTCTTGCTTTGTTGATGATCCGGTATATCATGGCGGTCTTGCTTTGTTGATGATCCGGTATATCATGGCGGTCTTGCTTTGTTGATGATCCGGTACATCATGGCGGTCTTGCTTTGTTGATGATCTGGTACATCATGGCGGTCTTGCTTTGTTGATGATCCGGTATATCATGGCGGTCTTGCTTTGTTGATGATCCGGTATATCATGGCGGTCTTGCTTTGTTGATGATCTGGTACATCATGGCGGTCTTGCTTTGTTGATGATCCGGTATATCATGGCGGTCTTGCTTTGTTGATGATCTGGTACATCATGGCGGTCTTGCTTTGTTGATGATCCGGTACATCATAGCGGTCTTGCTCTGTGATTGATGATATGGTACATCAAGGCGGTCTTGCTCTGTTGATGATCCAGTACATCATGGCGGTCTTGCTCTGTTGATGATCCGGTACATCATGGCGGTCTTGCTCTGTTGATGATCCGGTACATCATGGCGGTCTTGCTCTGTTGATGATCCGGTACATCATGGCGGTCTTGCTCTGTTGATGATCCGGTACATCATGTCGGTCTTGCTCTGTTTGATGATCCGGTACATCATGGCGGTCTTGCTCTGTTGATGATCCGGTACATCATGGCGGTCTTGCTCTGTGGTTGATGATATGGTACATTATGGCGGTCTTGCTGTGTTGATGATCCGGTACATCATGGTGGTCTTGCTCTGTTGATGATCTGGTACATCAGGGTTGTCTTGCTCTGTTGATGATCCGGTACTTCATGGCGGTCTTGCTCTGTTGATGATCTGGTACATCATGGCAGTCTTGCTCTGTTGATGATCCGGTACATCATTGCGGTCTTGCTCTGTTGATGATCCGGTACATCATGGTGGTTTTGCTCTGTTGACGATCCGGTACATCATGGCGGTGTTGCTCTGTTGATGATCAGGTACATCAGGGCGGTCTTGCTCTGTTGATGATCCGGTACTTCATGGGGGTCTTGCTCTGTTGATGATCCGGTACTTCATGGCGATCTTGCTCCGTTGATGATCCGATACTTCATGGTGGTCTTGCTCTGTTGATGATCTGGTACTTCATGGTGGTCTTGCTCTGTTGATGCTGGGCTACCTAGCTTTATACTAATGAAAAACAGCACTGATACTGGTTACAGGGACGCAACCTATTATGTTTGTTATTACGATGAATCTTCTATGAACTGTGAAAGTACACAAGTCACTTAATTTAATGGGCATTTGTTTATTTATTGGCGTCATTGGATTTTTACAGTTCAATCAATTATAGCACCTAACTGAAGTTTTTGAGATTGAACTGTGAAAATCCAATGACCCTGATAAATAAACAAATAATGTATGATATGATATGACAGTTAAAAGGATGAGCGGTTCGATGGAAAAGAGAGATAAAATGATAAATCAGCGTCTAGCTATTTGTTTGCATTATGTGTAGACAAGTGCTTTCAAAATCATAAATA
This sequence comes from Cyrtodaria siliqua, assembly GCA_037043455.1. Classification (NCBI taxonomy): domain Eukaryota; kingdom Metazoa; phylum Mollusca; class Bivalvia; order Adapedonta; family Hiatellidae; genus Cyrtodaria; species Cyrtodaria siliqua. The sequence continues at coordinate 223,247 of JAWPHD010000752.1, read as the reverse complement.
GTGGGTTTGATAAATGAGAATTTGTCTGCCTTATGGTGGCAAGTGAAGTTGATATGAATCAAGCTTTTAATACAATACTTACATATCATCCCTGTCAACTTTACAACGATAGGAGTGAAACTCACCACCGAATGGTGAGGGGGCATATCATGTTAGTCATGTCCGTTCGTTTGTCAGTCGATCTGTCCCGAAAAGTCTGTGTGTCTATCTCCTCCCACAGTTTTCAACCGATTGTTTCGGAACTTTACAGCATGCTTACCTTACCTATGATGTCGAGATGTGCATATCGATTGGGCGTTAAAATCGACATTGTATTACCGGAGTTATCACCCTTTTTTCGTCCAATTTTATGTTTCAATAGTTAGTGTGCCTCTCTCCTCCCACAATTCTCAACTGATTCTTTTGAAACTTTACAGGATGCTTACCTATGATGTCAAGATGTGCATATCGATTCGGCTTAAACATCAACTTTGCATTACCGGATTAACGTCGTTTTTATGTTAAAATAGATGCAATGTCTATCTCCTCTTACAGTTTTCAAGCAATTGTTCGAAACTTTACAGGAGGCCTACCTATGATGTCAAGATGTGCATATGGATTCTGCATCCAAATCTACCTTTCGTCAATGTTACATGTGCCTGGGACCTACCTGCTTTACAGACACTGCCCATTGTAAGGGTTACATGTGGTTGAGTCTACAAAACACCCGTTTTCACATAAATGGAATGGTCTTAATTCAAAGAAAGGACAATCAAATTTTACGTTAAAATAGTTTGTGTCGTTAAAATACTTTGTGTCTATCTCCTCCCATAGTTTTCAACCGATTGTTTCGAAACTTTTCATGATGCTCACCTATGATGTAAAGATGTGCATATTTACTCTGGGTCAAAAGCGACCAGTATTACCCGAGTTACGCCCCTTTTTCATAAAATGTTATGTTTTCCGCTGATTGTTTTCTGTGTCCCATGGACACATTTCTAGTTGTTTTTTGCTAAAAAAGAAATTGGCAACAGTACATATAGACATTGCATAAAACTGCTGAAAACAGATTTTGATTGTACCAATATTGAACATTTTGTCCGAAAAATGAGCAGGAATCTACATGTATTGAATTTGATTGTGCATCTATTGTTCAAATTGGTTAGATCTTTCTCCTGAAATTTAGTGTAATTTGTGACATTAATTTCAATCTTTGCTATTTTCAGACAAATCAGAAAAGATTAACTCCTTGAAGTGGTATGCATAGAAAGGATGAAGAACTCTAATTAAGAACCTACTTCAACATTTATGTAGGTCAATCTCCCATTTTCCAAAACTTTCTAAAACTCATATTTGAAAAAGAATTACTTCTCGGAATATGTAGAAGGGGGACTGTACAGAAGACCAGTGATTACCACGTTGGATAAGTGATCCATGGTTGGTTGGTTGGTTGAATGGTGCTGTATCATTTTCAGCATATTTAAGGCCAATTTATCAGAGCCGAAGGCAGACTACCGGTACCCACTTTAAAACCAGTCTTTGATCCCTACCACCATCCGTAAGAATCGACACCTTATAACTTACAAGTCGAGCTCCAAGTGGAATTCGAACCCGCAGCAGTGAGAGGCGAGAAGGTTTCATATGCAGTGCCTGTACCAACCTGGCCATAGATGCGCTTAGTAAACCAGGGGTCACAGGTGTGTTAGATTCTACGAACTGACAAACAAATATATGAACAAACGCAGGAACGAACAAACATATGAATGAATAAATCGATCAATAAAGCAAGCACATGGAAAGCGGGTATTATTTCTACTCGGTATACCAACCACATCCCAGTGATTATCACATTGGATAAGTAAACCAGAGGTCATGACCGGGTCATGGCAACATAGACCTTTGACCTATTGACCCTCAAATGAATAAGGGTCATCCTATCACCGAAGCCAGTCTACCTTAAATCGAAACGTGGCTGCAGAGGCAGAACAGTTGTCTTGCAGATAAGCTTTATTTAAGCATTGTCCTTCAAGTCAGTTTTTTTCCTTATATAAGTGGTACCATGTTTAAGTGGTACCATTCCCACTGGCAAAAAGTATGTTTTTTTCCCAGCTGGAGTGAAAAAATTCCCAATCAAAAAAACTTTCATTTTTTTTAAATATTTAGAGTGATATGTTAAAGAGAAGGATGAAAATATATTTTTTGGTAAGGGTAATGAATTACTACAAGAGAATGTATACATGGTAATGTGTTTGCAAAGTATTTAAGCATACACTATTGCTTTTGTTTGATAGTGAACAATTTCCAATTGAAGTTAAACAGTGCAAATTTTCCCAATTGAATGGGTAATGGTACCATTCCCAAAAGGGTAAAAACGATCACTACAAGTTCTATAATACTTTCGATTTTCAGTTGAAATCAGTAATTCAAGCAACAGTATGCAAATTACACGAACAATGTTTACCCCAAGCTTTCTAGACAATTAACAACAAAGATAATTTGCAATACTATTGAGACCATAAAATGATGTTATCTTCTCTCTATTTATGGCAAGTTACAATAGTCATCAAAGATAAATGTCTTGTGAAGTATTTTCAATTTGTCCATTTTATTGTTTCTGGCATACATCATTACACTTTTATACATATGGGAATATACAGAACGGATGCAGAAAAGAATAGAGTAGGAGAATGGCCAACAGCTTTAAAGGGACAGTGTCCATAACTTTTAGCTTATAAAACTCGAAATAATTATGCTGACAAACAAACATAACACTCCAACCATTATTGAATATTTACTAAATAAAAACACAACTGTTTGACGGAATTCAATAGCTGTACAAAAAAAGAAATACCGCTTTGTGGTGTTGAAATCATAGCCCACACTAAAATTACACTTGGAGTAATAAAAGTCTTTGGCAATAGTCAAGTGCGCTCCAAACTGAGCAAAATGGGCCAGATGTATTATGGAAGACATACTATATGTATAGAAAACCTAATGCGTGTTGGATGTCATGTGATCAGCAGAAAATGTAAATAATGGTGCATCAACATAAAAAGTTTATATGGCACCAACAGGAATAAACATAGAAACAAGAGGCCCTGTAGGTCTGTATCGCTCTACTGGCAACCCCCGGGGTGGGGCCAAATTTGACCCCAGGTTCACCATTTGAACAAACTTGGTAGAGGATCCAAAAGCTGATAATAAATAAAAAATATTAAACCTTTATCTCTTGAAGTTTCAGAGAAGAATTTTAGTTCTTCCCTATAACTCTATGTAAAACTGATCCAACAAGGGCCCTTAAGCTCCGAATTAAAGAAAAAACAAAACAATTTTTTTTAGTGAAAAAAATAAAAAATAATAATTACAAAAAAAAAAATTTAAAAAAAAATATTTGGAAAAAAATAAATTTTGATTTTTTTTTTTTAAAAATTGAACCAATAAACCAAGGTTTCCTACGGAAAAACAAGAGTTCCAGGAGGGCCTGTAGACGCTCTACTTGTATGATGTGATTCAAAAACATAAACATGATAGAGGCCAACCCAAGAAACATGTTTCCTATACATAACTCATGTAAACTTTGGGTTATCATGGCGGCCATTTTGAATAATTTTGATTATTTGATGATAATGAAAAACACAAACTTGATAGAGGCTAACCCAAGGAACATGTATATGATATTTCACAAGAATGGAATAAGTGGTTTAGGAGATGTCGTTTGAAATTTCCTTAAGTTTTACTTAGTTTTAGCCATGGCGGCCACCTTGGATGACTGGCGGCCGTGAAAAACAAAAATCTGAGAGGGACTATCCCAAATATCATTGTGCTTAAGTTTCATCAAAATCCTTCAAGCGGTTTCAGAGAAGATGTAATTTTTAACCTTTTCCTATATAACTCTATGTAAACTTTGGGTCGCCGTGGTGGCCATTTTGATTATTTGACGATAACAAAAACACAAACTTGATAGAGGCTAACCCAAGGAACATGTGTATGATATTTCAGTAGAATGGAATCAGTGGTTTCGGAGATATCGTTTAAAATTTACTTAAATTTGACCTAGTTTTAGCCATGGCGGCCATCTTGGATGACTGGCGGCCACGAAAAACACAAATCTGAGAGGGAATATCCCAAATATCATCGTGCTTAAGTTTCATCAAAATCTTTCAGGCTGTTTCAGTGAAGATGTAATTTTTAACCTTTTCCTATATAACTCTATGTAAACTTTGGGTCACCGTGGCGGCCATTTTGATTATTTGACGATAGCGAAAAACACAAACTTGATAGAGGCTAACCCAAGGAACATGTATATGATATTTCACAAGAATGGAATAAGTGGTTTCGGAGGAGATGTCGTTTGAAATTTCCTTAAATTTGGCCTAGTTTTAGGTATGGCGGCCATCTTGGATGACTTGCGGCCACAAAAAACATAAATCTGAGAGGGACTATCCCAAATAATATTGTGCTTAAGTTTCATTAAAATCTTTAAGGCAGTTTCAGAGAAAATGTAATTTTTAACCTTTTCCTATATAACTCTTATGTAAACTTTGGGTCGCCGAGGCGGCCATTTTGATTATTTTACGATAACAAAATACACAAACTGGATAGAGGCTAACCCAAGGAACTTGTATATGATATTTCAAAAGAATGAAATAAGTGGTTTCGGAGGAGATGTCGTTTGAAATTTCCTTAAATTTGACCTAGTTTTAGACAAGGCGGCCACCTTGGATGACTGGCGGCCGCAAAAAACAAAAATCTGAGAGGGACTATCCCAAATATCATGGTGATTAAGTTTCATCAAAATCCTTCAAGCGGTTTCAGAGAAGATGTCATTTTAAACCTTTTCCTATATAACTCTATGTAAACTTTGAGTCACCATGGCGGCCATTTTGATTATTCGACGATAACGAAAAACACAAACTTGATAGAGGCCAAACCAAGGAACATGTAAATGATATTTCAGCAGAATGGAATAAGTGGTTTCGGAGGAGATGTCGTTTGAAATTGCCTTAAATTTGACAATTTTTTAGCCATGGCGACCATCTTGGATGACTGGCGGCCGCGAAAAACACAAATGTGAGAGGGACTATCCCAAATATCAGTGTGATTAAGTTTCATCAAAATCCTTCAAGCGGTTTCAGAGAAGATGTCATTTTTAACCTTTTCCTATATAACTCGATGTAAACTTTGAGTCACCATGGCGGCCATTTTGATTATTCGACGATAACAAAAAACATAAATTTGATAGAGGCCAACCCAAGGAACATGTATATGATATTTCAGTAGAATGGAATAAGTGGTTTAGGAGGAGATGTCGTTTGAATTTGACCTAGTTTTAGCCATGGCGGCCATCTTGGATGACTGGCGGCCGCGAAAAACATAAATCTGAGAGGGGCCCTCCCAAGTAACATTGTGATGAAGTTTCATCAAAATCCTTCAAGCAGTTTCAGAGGAGATGTTGATTTTATAAAATTGCTAACAGACGGACGGACGGACAGACGGACGACGGACGAAAAGTGATCGAATAAGCACTCCTGGCCTTTGGCCAGTAGAGCTAAAAATGCCTCCAGTGAGATTTGAACCCACGACGCCTTGAGTTTGCAGTGTACATTACCAAATATTGAAAAGGAGCTACAACTCCGGTGTTACTGGTTCGATCTGGCTGGTTCTCAAGTTTGTTAGAGCTTTCATTGATATCTGGCCAAGTTTGGGAAAGATGGAATACAAAATGAAAGTGTTCACAAGGCTGAAAATGGCATATTTCAATAATTCAAAGGCGCATAACTCTGGTGTTCCTGATCCAATATAGCTGGTTTTCGAACTTGTCTGAGCTTTCATTGATAATAACAATCTCTTAACGTTTGGTAAAAAACGGATGAAAAATGAAGGCCCTATCGTCTTAATGAGGCAAAATATAGCATTTTTAACTAAATCAAGGGCCACAACTCTGCTGTCATCGGTTCGATCTGGCTGGTTTTCGCACTTTGCCGAGCTTTCATTGATATTAACAATCTGGTAAAGTTTAGTAAAGATCAAATAAAAAATGAAGGCCATATTGTCTTAACAAGGCAAAATATAGCATTTTTAACTAAATCAAGGGCCATAACTCTGCTGTTACTGGTCCGATCTGGCTGTTTTTCAAACTTGTCCGGGCTTTTACCAATATTAACAATGTGTTAAAGTTTGGTAAAGATGGGATGAAAAATGAATGCCCTATCGTCTTAACGAGGCAAAATATAGCATTTTTAACTAAATCAAGGGCCATGACTCTGCTGTCATCGGTCTGATCTGGCTGGTTTTCGAACTTGTCCGAGCTTTCATTGATATTAACAATTTGGTAAAGTTTGGATGAAAAATGAAGGCCCTATCGTCTTAACGAGACAAAAGTTAACGACGGACGAACGACACACGGACAACGGACGAACGGACGACTTGGCATCCCATAAGCTCTGCTTTCACACCTCACAAAAACTGTACATTACTATTTTGAGGTCAATTAACAGAAATCTTAGTTTTCAAATTTTTAATTGACTTTTGCACCAGACGTGTATTGTTTGAAAAAAATGTTAATTTACTTTTTTTGGATAGCATTCATCATTTCAAAAACATCACTGATTTCGTTTATATATAAAAATCGCTTCAAAATAGATCTCATAATAGCATAACAGCAAAATAATTCCTGACGAGTTCCTAATAGTGAATGTTTAGTCAAGATATAACTTGTACTCATAAATAAAATCTTTAAACTAAGCAGAATTTCAACGTTATGAGAAGATATGCTATGCTACATGATACAGATATATGTACACCGTCACCAAATGCCACTTCCGCAGTCGCCTAGACTAGGCTAGTACTCCTTGCTAAATTAAAGGAACACACGGCAATCATGATTGTTTTAAAACTTGCTGTGTCCCACTAGTTTATCTACATGACTTCCATAGTTGCAAATCATTATTAATAATTATTTTGAACAGTTCGAAGAAAATTGATTATACATATTTACTAATTGTTGATTATATATTGCACCAATAATACATTTAAGCTAAAGGTAGATTAACAAAGAATGATTTTATTCAATTATATGCAAACAAATTTAAGTCAAAATGATACTTGATTAATAATCAAGGTCATCATGCATGTTTACCCTTGATACTATAACTTCTTTTATCACATAACTTACGGTGAGGGAGCGGAATAACACCATTCTATATTTTCAATATACAACTAGTTATATATGTATGCAAATAAGCCTAATATGCACTGTAAAAAAAAAGAAAGATAATGACTGATCTAATTCTCACGGTTTATGTCGATTTCGCATGTTAAAGTGACAGGCAAAATGCAATAAAAGTCGATATGTGAGTTATGTGATAAATAAAATCTAACATTCGTTCTCATTCATTACTGAATTTATTAAACTCGTTAGCAAAAATGATATATTGCTCGGCAAGAGCCTCGCATTATATCATTTTGCCAACTCGTTTAATAAATTCAATAATGAATGAGTACTCATGTAAGATCCTCTATTAAGATTGCTTAGTGTCCTTTTAAGGTGGTTAAGATGTTAGGAGTTAGAGAGAATATGACAGATTATATATGTAGGATTCATGATTCAAACCTGGTAACCTCTGGAATATCTGCGAAGAGTATCCATACTATTTATTATTTTACAAAGCCAACATTACAAAAATCCAAACTTTATGTTAGTAAAATGGGTTAGAAACGTAATGGGTTATTTTGGCTACTGTAAACCAAATTATGTTCGTTGCAAAATTTGAACTATTTTACAAAAACTCTTCTTGTTTACAAATATTTTACACAGAATGTTTAAAGGGAATACAGTGACACAGCCAAACAATCTTTATTATTGGGAGTTCTGAAAATGGTGAAAGAATTATCGAAATCGGATGATAAACAAAGAAGATAGGATCATTTGAAGGTTCTGTTGAAACGGATATGGAAGCCACCATTTTTAGAGATATGACATCACAGTTCTAAATGACCATATATGGAATATTGATAAATATGACAATTTTACTCATTTATAGGGTGAAAATTAAAGTATATGTATAACTAATGGCAATAATGCTTTATATGACCAGTTAAGGTGTTTGCATTCATTTGCAGTGATTTATTTTGCTTTAAATGATATTTATCAATATTCCATATATGGTCATATGGAACTATGATGTCATAGTTTCAAAATGGCGGCTCCCATATCCATTTTAGAACAACCTTCAAATAGTCATATCTTTTTTGTTTATCATCCAATTTTGATAATTCTTTCACCTTTTTGCAAGTTTTTCAGAACTCTCAATAAAAGAGTTTGTCTGGCTGTGTTGCTACATTCCCTTTAAGTATGTTTTTAACTTTTGGTATTTAGGAGTATTGTAAATAGTTAAATTTGTATAATTTGTTAAATATTTTGCCAGTTCTGTTCTCAAGAAAGTCCAAAAAAGCAAGGAACAATAAGTTGGCTTACACCTCATGCTGCCATTGAAATAACAAAAAGTAACAAAGGTAACACTTATTACACGTTATACTGGTTCTCCATTCTGCCATCTGGGGAGATCTGTACGCTGTGTAAACATAAAATACACACAATACAACTACAACATTTAAAATAAACATAGAAGTATATAGTAATTATACAAATAAAATTAAATGAAAAACTAATAATCACAATTATATTAAAGATAAAATAAATATTTTGACTATATTTGCGAGGGCTCGGCGCAAGACTATGGTAACTGCACTTTTTGTCAAAATGACTTTTTCAGGTTTTTGGAAGTACTTTAGTCATTTACATAACCTGACAAAATATTATAGAAATATCTTAAGGTTTATTTGAAAATTCTAGAAAATGCAATACTATTGTAACTGAATTTGATATATAGACTTACAATAGTATTGCACTTGAAAAAACACAATAGCTGTATCGTAAGTATTGTACAAGACTATGGCAACTGCATAGTATTGCATGGAAAATGTATTGCATGAAAATGTTTTACAAATCATAAAAAAAATTTTTTAATAAATAATATAAAATGGAACCAAAGGTATAAAAAAACACTTTCTTGCCAAAAAATAATGTGTCCCTATTTAAAAAATATAATATAAATATATTAAAATATAAAAAATTTAAAAAAAAACTAAAAAAAAAATTTGGATTTTGACCAAGTTTTTGATTTTTTATAAGATTTTTTTTAAGAGGAACTGAACTTAAAACGTATGTTTATCGTTTTCATTTTTGAAAGCCTTACAGTAAATCCCAATACAATATAAAATGAACATTTTATTATATAAACATTTAACCAAAATAAGATTGGGTGGGTTTTTTGCCTATGTTGAGGTATTAAATAAAGTAACTGTTATGTCAGTTTCTGATGATGAAGAATCTGCATTGTCTGTTTCTATTTCTGATGAAAATAGTCTTGTTTGATTTGACCAGTCCTAACCATTCTGAAAATAGTTTAATTGACAATCGATGTAAAAATCCTGCCAATGTTGATACAGTTCAGTCGAGTCGCATAGTCAGGAGGGTGGTAGCACTGATACAGTTCAGTCCGGGTCGCATAGTCAGGGGGTTGGTAGCACTGATAGAGTTCTGTCTGAGTCGCAATGTCAAGGTTGTGGTAGCACTGATACAGTCCAATCCAGGACACATAGTCATGGGGTTGGTAGCACTGAACCAGTTCAGTCTGAGTCGCAAAGTCAAGGTTGTGGTAGCACTGATACAGTTCAGTCCGGGTCGCATAGTCCGGGGGTTGGTAGCACTGATACAGTTCATTCTGAGTCGCAAAGTCAAGGTTGTGGTAGCACTGATACAGTTCAGTCCAGGTTGCATAGTCAAGGGAGTGGTAGCACAGATACAGTTCAGTCCGGATCACATAGTCGGTGGGGTGGTAGCACTGATACAGTTCAGTCTGAGTTGCATAGTCAGTGGGGTGGTAGCACTGATACGGTTCAGTCTGAGTCGCAAAGTCAAGGGGGTGGTAGCACTGATACAGTTCAGATGAGTCGCAAAGTCAAGAGGGTGGTAGCATTGATACAGTTCAGTCTGAGTCGCAAAGTCAAGGGGGTGGTAGCACTGATACAGTTCAGTCTGAGTCGCATAGTCAGTGGGGTGGTAGCACTGATACGGTTCAGTCAGAGTCACATAGTCATGGGAGTGGTAGCACTGATACAGTTCAGTCCGAGTCACATAACGAACCAGGACATTCAAGAAACAGGAAGTAGGTTACAAATGACATAGGTACAAAGAGTAGGGAAAGAAAAGAAATCCAACAAAATGAAAAATAAACATTTCAAAACAAAAACAAAACTCGGGCTGAAGTTACAAATCTCTGTATTCTGGGAAAACACATAGTGGAAAATAATGAAGGTTGCGGTCAAAAATGCAAATTTAAATGTAAGAACAATACTTCTGAAGAGGACCGTGAGCACATTTTTCACACCTTTTGGAGACTTGGGAGATATTAATAAACATTTTATTGACGAATATTCAAATCAAAAGAAAAAATACCAGAAAATCAAACAGCTCAGAGATTCATCCACATTTAATAGATTGGACTTTGCCATCTTCAAATTCGGGGTAAGTATTCAAGTCTGTAAAACATTCTTCTTGGCAACACTAAGCATAAGTGACCAGATGGTTGAAACTGCACATAAAAAGAGAAATTCTGTTGGGGTTTGCCAAGATGACCAATGGGGTCGGCATGACTCCCCACCAAACAGAACCCCCGAAAATCAGAAAGAAAGGGTAAGAAATCCTATCAAATCCTTCAATACAATTGAGAGTCATTACTGTAGAAAGGACAGTAATAAAAGCTATCTTCCTGCAGGACTAAGTCTTGCAAAAATGTATAGGTTGTACTGTGAAGAGTGTGACAGTGAAGGGGTTGCAAAGGTGTCAATGGGTTTTTATGACATATTGAACACTGAATTTATTTTGGCCTTTCACAAACCAATAAAGGACCAATGTGATGTCTGTGTGAGTTATGAAAAAAAAAGGTCCAGTCTATTCTGTGAACTTGTTTTACAGACAGCGCTCAAAGCCCAAATTTACTGATCTAGTTTTGAAGAGACTGAGCACAGATGGGAATCCAATTGCAAAAGCAAAGTAATTAAATAGATGTATCGACACTTTGTAAAATGGGATAATTTCAAGTGTCCACCGTCCTTTTTTTTCTGGCATGGCGCAGTCGGTAGAGCGGTAGATTTGTAACCGGGTTCAATCGTTTCGTCGGTGTGTTCTTGGGCAAGACATTTTCCCGTAGCCTTGTCCGTCGGAGAGGGGCGTAAACCGAGCGGTCCCGTGTATCGGTCTATCCTCCGAGCACGTTAAAGAACCATAGGAAACTATTTGATAATAAGAGTAGGGCACGGTTCCCGGATTCCTATGTATCCTTCCCCTCTCTCTGGGGCGGCTCTAAATAACCTATACTGTGTTGATGAGCCGTTAAACAACATTCATTCAATTCAATTTTACGTTTGCCCCATGAAATGGATGATGAATAACGGACGTAAATTAAAAATTAACAATGTACAATAAAAGTACACTACTGTTATGTTTGATAATTATTTTTTTTTTTAAAGAATGATCCCTATGATAATTTATAGTTAACCAAAATCATAGTTATAGATTTAGTGTTTGTTGAGGCTAATGAGATATGAAATTATTGAACTTGCATGTTCATGTTAAATATTAATATAATGAGTACATAATAAGCCATCTTATTAAATACCTATTTATTCTCCAATTAATGTTTAATGGAAAGAGAGCATGCATATTGTTCATATTATGAAGTTTGCCAGCTTTTTTGAAAATATTTGTGGACAATAAATGTATCGTTTTTTGACTACCGGTAGTTTAATATTAATGTAATGCTTCATCTTTGTCATTAAACATAATTTAAGAGTTCCTTAAACATTTGTCATGAAATAACATTGTTATGAACAAGATAATATAATATTGATAAATATGTGAACATTGTATGGCAAATGTAAACTAAATAGAATTTATTTTTAAAACGGTTTCATTTTTATGATGCTTTAGGACTGGTCAAATCAGTAATTGTTGTCACCAAAATAATTTGATTGTAAAAAATTATAAAAAATGTTACTATTTATTGAAATTTGACATTGCACTCCTTACCCTTACCTGTACAGAACTTGGAAGAATTTAAATATACAAATTAAATAACCTAGTATTATTATCTGAGATAAAATAATGTTATTGATCTTATATTATTGAAGTTGATTTTGGATATTTTAATCTACTGTGCATTTCAGGATGCCTGTGCGTCAAATATGAATCAAGATTTTTTTTATTGCTTACTTTGTTTTCATACCTGATATGGTTAGAAAGAACGAAGGATCTGTTTGCAATCCTGTCATAGCCATACTGTATGCTTCACAAAGGCTAAAATTCATTTTGACCCCATTGTTTCCATTGTAAAAATTAAAACAACATGGCGACGTTATTTTTTAGAAATTGTCGTCTGCACATGCCTGTTTCTAGGGTTCAGATGTACCAAGTAAAATGTATGTTGTTGTTGTTCAATGTTCAGCACCTCCGGCAATCAATAATACTTATCCTTTATTTTGAAATGAAAACCATTATATCTAGCAAATAAGGGAAGGTAAATAGTATACTGCGGTTATAATTTGTAATTTACACCACGTTGGTCAATTGATTTCTTTAAGTCACCCTACCTTAGAAAAAAATTAATCTTCCGCCAGATTCAGGAGCGTCCGTTTTCATTCTTTTCGATCATATCAGGTATGAAAACATAGAAAGTAATAAAAGAAAATCTTAATTCATATTCGACGCATAGGTACCCTGAAATGCACAGTAGAATGTTTATCAATTGTAGGGTCCAGGCTGATATGGATTTACAAAATGATCAGAGACATGCTCAGCACAATATATGTAGAGATTAACCAGTAATATTTCACTCAGAAAGAAATTTCTTTATCCTATTTTATTAATGTTTTTATTCCAAAAAAAAATAACAATAATAATCCTAATGTTCATCTAAAATTGAACGCACCAAAGAATTACATCACTATTACAAACAATATCTATATAATGATAAAAAATATATCTAATGATATGAACATTTATTAAGTTTATATGTGGTCATTATCTTAGTATGCTAAAACCTGGAAAGTAAAATGAAAATCATGTTTGTGTTAAGTTTGAAAAAAAATGAAGTTACCAGTGTGGTCATTATTCAAAGATCACAATTTCTTATAGAATATTGAATAAAACATGGTTACAACATTACATGTGTTCAGCATTTGTTTGGTATTTAATTTGGTATAGTCTTGCAATGTGTTTTGAGTAAAAAAAATATTAAAAATACCATGCAAGACTATGGTAAGTTGACTTACCATAGTCTTGCCAATTTAAATACATCCGTCGATATCAGCTTTCAGTGGCAAGACTATTGCAAGTGAAATATTTTCAAATAACTCGAAAATTAATAAATGTTTTTGAAATTATTTATTATACATTAAAAAGGAATCTTTTTGTTAACTTAAACCACAATGACATTTTATAATGATCAAATTTTATGGAAGATATTCAGTTTATTCCTTCTCCTGTAAAAAAATGAAAAAAGCAGTTACCATAGTCTTGCGCCGAGCCCTCGATATTTGATAGGAAACAAACATCCTGCAAGAATTTCATATTTGCAATTTACCTGTTTATACACCCATTGACGGGCATTTGTTGATAATATGTAGGTAATATTTTTACCATAACATCCCTTATTTGTAAATAGTTTTACCTATACATTTAGCGTACTTTTAAAAATTGACCATTTCATTATTTTTCATCAGTTTTCGCACACAATATGACCTATATGTGTCAACGTGCTGTAAAACACCATTCATTCAACAGAATTAAACGTACTCCGCATTTTATTATTGCAAAAATAATAAAATTTGAGTTTGACAAGAAATTGTTCATCATAAATAAATGTACCGGTATACAAATTAAGTTTAAAATAAAATATCAGTCAATTGTGATTGCGTAGAGCTGTTTTAATTTACATGGGATGGTCAGAGTTATATTTTGGTAAAGGTAAATTAATTCTGTATGAATACAGTAACAATAGTAAAAGGGCCTTTTGTATGTTAACGTGTCTGGAGGCGAACTGGAATAATGCGCTAATCCAAATATAAACAAGAGAGAAACGCCTGGTGGCATTAAAGCCGGGTTTTTCAAAATGTGAAAGATGAGTGCCTGTGTGTTTGGTGAAACTATTTAACGGAGCTTTTCTAGACAGATTGTAGATTGTTTTTTTGGGAGTGGGAGGATGCTTTAATGTTGAAAACCTAGTTACCTAACTTACTGTCCAAGTTTTATGATAATTGCACATGGCAATGCTGAGATATAAAAAAAATAAGTGGACATGGGCAAGGCCGAGATATAAAAACAAGAGGGCCATGATGGCCCTATATCGCTCACCTGGGTAAATTTGAACCATTACAAGAGGGCCAAGATGGCCCTAAAGCGATCACCTGAGTACTGGCACATTATCAAAGTTCTTCGAAATCTTATGGTCCTATACAATCTGTGCAAGTTTGGTTAAGATGTTTCAAGAAATGTGGGCTCTGTTGTGTATAACAACATTGATATAGACAGTTTAAGACCCTGACAAAGTTTGGTAAAGATCAAATACAAAATGAAGGTGCTAGAGAGTAACACCTTGGCCAGAGCCAAATGTGACCCCAGGGCTACAAGTAATATACGAAAGCTGTGTGCGTTGTGGTTTTAGAGAAGAAGATTTTTTAAGTTTTTCCCTATACAAGTCTATGTAAAATGTGACCCCTGGGGTGGGGTCAAATGTGAATCCAGGGTCACCATTTGAACAAACTTGGTAAAGGACCATAAGAGTATAGTAAATGCAAAATATTAAACCTCTGGCTCTTGGAGTTCCAGAGAAGAAAACTTTAATGTGTTTCCTATATACGTCTATGTAAAACTGTGACCCTCCGAGTGGGGTCAAATTTTAGCCCAGTGTCACCATTTGAACAAACTTGATCGAGGAACATAATCTTATAGTAAAGCAAGATATTAAACCTCTGGCTCTTGCAGTTTCAGAGATTTTTTTTCTTCCTATATATATTTCTATATAAAAATGTGAGCCCTGGGGCGCGGCCAAGTTTGACACAAGGGTCACCATTTGAACAAACTTGGTAGAGGACCATAAGCTTATAGCAAATGCAAAATATTAAACCTCTGGCTCTTGCAGTTCCAGAGAAGAAGATTTTTTAAGTTTTTCCCTATACATCTCTATGTAAAACATGTGACCCTTGGGCGGGGCCAAATGTGACCCAAGGGTCACCATTTGAACAAACTTGGACCGGTAAAGGACCATAAGCTTATATTAAATGCAAAATATCAAACCTCTGGCTCATGTAGTTTCCGAGAAGATTTTTTATTTCTTTTTCATATATAAGTCTATGTAAAACTGTGACACCGGGCGGGGACAAATTTGACCCCAGGGTCACCATTTGAACAAACTAAGTAGAGGACCATAAGCTGATGCTACATGTAATACATGAGAGCTGCGTGCCATGTGGTTCCAGAGAAGAAGATTTTTTTCAGTTTTTCCCTATAAAAGCCTATGTAAAACTGTGACCCCCGGGGCGGGGCCAAATGTGACCTCTGGGTCACCATTTGAACAAACTTGGTAGAGGACCATAAGCTTATAGCAAATGCAAAAAATTAAACCTCTGACTCTTGCAGTTTCAGAGAAGAAGATTTTTTAAGTTTTTCCCTATACATGTCTATGTAAAACATGTGACCCTTGGGGTGGGGCCAAATGTGACCCGAGGGTCACCATTTGAACAAAATTGGTAAAGGACCATAAGCTTATAGTAAATGCAAAATATCAAACCTCTGACTCTTGTAGTTTCCGAGAAGAAGATTTTTTTTTTTATTTTTATATATAAGTCTATGTAAAACTGTGACCCCGGGGGGGAGACAAATTTGACCCCAGGGTCACCATTTGAACAAACTTAGTAGAGGACCATAAGCTGATGCTACATGTAATACGTGAGACCTCTGTGCCTTGTGGTTTCAGAGAAGAAGATTTTTTAAAGTTTTTTCCTATATGTCTATATGAAAAACATGCAAAATTTCAATATACAAACTTTGGACCCCCGGGGCTTGGCCATTTTTTACCCCGGGGACTTCATTTGAACAAACTTGATAGTCTAGGTGTTGGCGATCATTTTAAAAGAAAAACTGTTGAAATCTGTCCAGCTGTTCTTGAGAAGAAGATTTTTTAAGGTTTTGACCATATATGGTAATGGTGGCCATCTTGGATGTCGCGCTGACCTAATTTTAACAAATCTCAAAAGCATTCATCTAAGGATCATCCACGTGAAGTTTGGTCAAAATTGGCCACGCAGTTTCTGAGGAGAAGTCGTTTGAAGCAAAAGTTAACGACGGACGACGACGACGACGGACGACGACGACGGAGGACGGACGAAGAGTGATCCCAATAGCTCACCTTTGAGCCTTCGGCTCAGGTGAGCTAAAAAAAGGTTAATGCCTCTATAACAAAGTTAAAAAGGCTAACGTAACTTATATTTTGGAGTAAATAGGTCATAGTGGTATGGTCCGTGCCTGATGAGAGGAAGGTGCTGTTAAAATTTGATGAAGATCGGACATGGTAATGCTGAGATATAACAACAAGAGGTCAATGACCTTGAAGCTCTACTGATAGGTTTTTGATAGCTAGATCAGCATTCCTGTGAAGTTTCATGAACATTCGTCAAGTAGTTTCAGAGGAGTAGTCGCTACAAGTTTTCATTATATAACTCTATGTAAACGAAGATGGCTGCTGACCGCCATTTTTAACGTCGAAAAATAATTTTTGACAAGGATCAATATCATGTCATACTGATCATTTTAGAAAAGTCCCATATCAACATCACTTTGAAAATCTACTTTTAGCCATGGCGGCCATCTTGAATTTCCGGCTGACCTGAAATTCTGCGAGGATCAATAAGACATCAAGAGCAACATTCCTATGAAGTTTCATGAAAATCCGACGAGTAGTTTCGGAGGAGTAGTCGCTACAAATTTTTACTAGATAACTCCATGTAAACAAAGATGTCCGCTGACAGCCATGTTTTACATCGAATCAACAAGATTTTCGACAAGGACCAACATCATGTCATGCTGATCATTTTAGAAAAAGTCCCATATCAATATCACTTATAGTTTTCAAGAAGTAGTCGCTACAAACTTGTTTTTTGAAAATCTATTTTTAGCCGTGGTGGCCATCTTGAATTTCCGGCCGGCCTGAAGTTTTGCTAGGATCAATTGGACATCAAGAGCAACATTCCTGTGAAGTTTCATGAAAATCCGTCAAGTAGTTTTAGAGGAGTAGTCGCTACAAGTTGTCATTATATAACTCTATGTAAATAAAGATGGCCGCTGGCAGCCATGTTTAACGTCGCATCAAAATAATTTTCGACAAGGATCAACATCATTCCATACTGATCATTTTAGAAAAAGTCCCATATCAATATCACTTATAGTTTTCAAGAAGTACTCGCTACAAACTTGTTTTTGAAAATCTATTTTTAGCTGTGGCGGCAATCTTGAATTTCCGACCAACCTGAAATGTTGCTAGGATCATTTAGACATCAAGAGCAACATTCCTGTGGAGTTTCATGGAAATCCGAAGAGTAGTTTCGGAGGAGTAGTCGCTACAAGTTTTTACTAAATAACTGTATGTAAACAAAGATGGCCGCTTGCAGCCATGTTTTAAGTCAAATCAAAACGATTTTCGAAAAGGACCAACATCATGTCATGTTGATCATTTTAGAAAAAGTCCCATATCAATATCACTTTGAGTTTTCAAGAAGTAGTGGCTACAAACTTGTCTTTTAAAAATCTATTTTTAGATTTGGTGGCCTTCTTGGATTGCACATCAACATGAATTTTTGCTAGGATCAACTAGACTTCATGGGCAACATTTCTGTAAAGTTTCATGAAAATCCATTTAGTAGTTTCAGAGGAGTAGTCGCTACAAAAAAAAGTTGACGGACGGACTGACGGACACCGCACCACGGCATAAGCTCTGCTGATCTCTGATCAGTAGAGCTAAAAACTTTAATTCCCCCTGCCCAAACTTAAACAAAAAGGTTAGCGTAATGCATATTTTGGAGGAAGTAGCTCACAGTGACCTAGTTTTCAGGGCATGGCCAGTGCTTAATGACAGGAAGGTGCTGTTGAAGTTTGATGAAGATCGGACATGGTAATGCTGAGATATAACAAAAACTTAATTAAGTCCCCTCCGCCCGCCGAAAATTGAACAAAAAGGTTAACGTAATGCATATTTTGGAGGAAGTAGGTCACAGTGACCTAGTTTTCAGGGCATGGTAAGTGCTTAATGACAGGAAGGTGCTGTTAAAGTTTGATGAAGATCAGACATGGTAATGCTGATATATAACAAAAACTTTATTTCCACCCCCCTCTCACACCCCACCCAGCCGGAACTTAAAAGAAAAAGGTTAACGTAATGCATATTTTGGAGAAAGTAGGCCACAGTGACCTAGTTTTCAGAGTAAGGTCAATGCTTGATGAGAGAAAGGTGCTGTTAAAATGTGATTAAGATCGGACAATGCTGAGATATATAGAAAACCTGCCACCTGCCCGCTCGGTTTACGCCAATCTATAAGCCGTTTTTTTTCTCTCAAAAAACCCGGCTAATAAAACCATAACTCTTTCATGTAAATGTGCAAATGCAATCAATAAGACCTCAAGTTGCATGCAGTTTTTAATTATTGTTTGTAAAACAGTTTGGAAAACTTGCTGACTGTAGAGATTCCTACTTGGAAACAGAAAATGAATAACTGAATGATATTTTTATTATTTTAAGATGTTAGATAATCAAAGGGGGATATTTTCTTATTGCAGCAATTTATGAACAATTTGAAAAATTACTCATTTAAAGCAAACATGAACATAGACCTAATAAGTATGTAGAAATAAATTCGTAAATTTAAAAACATATATAAAAAAAATTATTTCTTGTTTGTAAACATTGCTGGGACCGCCATATTTCTGTTGCTGGTGTGATATCCATTAGCACGTTAGGTTGGACTATAGTAACTGTCTCATGTTGCTTAGTTGGGAGCGTGTCCGTCTTACCCACAAGCTTAAGTTTAGTGTGGGATTTGAGTTCAATCCCAATGAAGTGGTACTTTTTTTGTTTCCCGCTATTGAATTCCTCGAAAACATCTTGATTCTATTTAGTAAAATTAATATTCAATAATGGTAGTTGTGTGTAATGTTTCTCAAGGTTATTATTTTGTGTTTTGTAAGCTAAACGTTAACAAATAATGCAGCCTAAACTAAGCAGTACCTTGGGAACAACAGTTTAGGTTTGACCACAGTATTTATTTTAAATGGTAAATTATTGGCCAATAAACAAGGCTGGGTGGGTCATAAAAAGATATCTAAATCAGGGCCCTGTTTTATTAAACATCTTACGATAAGTCTCAAATTTTAAAATCGTTCACTTTTTTCACCCAAGCTTTCAATGTAGACAATTATGTAGGCACGTAGTGCAGACATATCACATGTATAAGAAAATGAAATAAAATCACATTTATTTGAAAAATTTAACTTAGAGTGAAGCATTTAAGAAATGGATTTACGATCAAAATGGTCGTAAGTTGTTTCATAAAGACTTTTTGTCGATCAGACAATACAAATGTCAGAAAATTTGAATAACAACTACCGTATTTTACCTTGTATAGTACGCAGTTTTTTTACTTATTTTACGGTTTCCGAAAGGGGGGTGCGTACAATACAAGGAAACAATACAAAAAACTTTTTTCTTGCATTTTATATGCAGAAAATCGATGTCAGAATGGAGAAAAATCGCCGATGAAAACATTGGGGACGAACAGACAGACAATTGTGAATGCTGATAATACTTTATTTCTCGTGACTTACTCGCTTTATACAAGTAATTTATTGACTTAATTCAACTTAGAAATGAATAAAGTTCATTATAAAGCTTGTTTTTATATAAATGTTTGCATATTTGTTGTAGAATTTCAATTAATGAGTGAACGAAATCTGGCCCTTGTTTTGTTATTTATATCAGCTGACTTGATATCACGTGAATTCCATGAATTAGACTGGTGGTAGTATTAGTTTTGTACAATTCTATTCTCATATGTTAAATGCACCAGACGACACTTGCAGACGACAGTAAAAGCGATGATAATACTTGCATATTTGTTGCAGAATTTCAATCAAGGATGATCATGTTTTCCCTTTGTTTTGCTGTTATCCGCTTTATTGTTTATAAATTTCACAAGTTTTGCAAACTTAGAAATAGCTGCAGTATAGACACACTTTAAACACGGGTAGAGTGGGTTATTCTATTTCTATAATCCTTTGAAGTTGACGCAAGTAGCGACTATTTCTGAGGATGCACTTTGACACGTCGTGCGACCTTTACCAGATTTAGCCACGGGGTATTTTTAGTGTGTACAGGTAACTGATCACGCGTTACACTTATGATAAGCACTGGTTCCTGTGAACACACAATGTTAGTATAATCGGCGTAATGGATTACGGTAACCAACGACTTTGTTGTATTTGTTTTAGTAGATGTAATTATCGGATTACGGACAATTATCTGCGGCATTATAATCGGCTCTTTGATGAATTGATGAGATGATACAAGATAGGTACTCCCCTGAAGATTGGCAATTAATGATTGAAGTAATTATATTGTTCCGGTGTTGTTTTCTTTTGTACGCTAATTTTCGCAATCTGCAGATAGTTGTTGTACCGTATTATTCTGCTTTAATTATCGTGATGCAATTAGAGATTTTTTTTCTTTTTTTTTAACCTTTATTTTTCGGCGAATGGTTCATCTAGGAAAACTAATATTTTGATGCGTATTATACACGGAAACAACCTTTTTAACCCAGTTTTGACCTCTGAGAAGTGGGTGCGTACTATACATGGGTGCGTACTATACAAGGTAAAATACGGTATAAGTTCTGAAGGCAAGCTGCAAGACATGAAAAATACAGACTGTGTGCTACCCACAGTTTAATGTCAGTGAAATACTTAATTACTGTTAATTTGGAGATTGTATTATTTTCTGTTTAAAACAGAACAACAGCAAATCAATAGTAAAAGAGACAATGATAACTTTCTATTGCGATTTTTACCAGCCGTATAAAGCAAAACTTATCACAGGTTAAAATATTTAGTTTTAAAAGTATTCTATTGAAACTAGATATATACTTCTTTCTAACATATTTTTAAACATAAATAATTCTTAAATATCCCAAATAATATATTTTTACAGCATAATGTGTTTTCGATGTTACTGTCGAATATTAGCCATTCTACTGAATATTTTCTCACAACTTGGCCGAGTTACTTAAGGAGTGTACTGCAGTAACTTCAACCTAGCGATTTCAGAATAATAAGGAATTGATGAATAAGAAACTACTGACAGCATGTACATATGGAGTTTTATCAAAAACACCTAACACAGTTTGTTTGAATGGATTTTTATGCCATTTTTAGCACATGTTAGGCCATATATGATGGCAAATTTGTTTATGATAGAAGCAGACCACCCCATTTTTCTTGATTAGAACCCATACTGTATATGTCCCGCCATCCGTAAGAATCAACACTTTTTCAGTTGACAAGTCAAGCTCCTAGTGGGATTCAAACCTGCAGCGGTGAAAGCTGTGGGTTCAAATCCCAAAATAAAAGGATCATTACTAGAGTAACGTGTTCTGGAAGATTCCCCCACCACCTTGTGTATATCCCATATCTGCAAGATCACATTTCTCGCTAAAGCCTCTCGTGAGATCCTGTAGATAAGGCATGTCCAGTCGCGCCGATTCAAGCTTCCAGAACATGTAACTCTAGCAATAATCATATTATATCAGTCGAACGAATGAACAAACAAACAAATGAATGGTGTTTTACAGCACGTCAACATACATGTAAATAGGTCAAATGATGTGCAAAAACTTATGTAAATGAACAATGAAATTATTAAAGAGTACGGTAAAAAATGTATCGGTAAAATTTAGCAGTCGACTGGTACCCAAAACAAACCTTATCTTTCATGAACAGACTCAATAAAACCGAGTCTGCTACTTTTATATCTTGTTTGTGTTAGTTCCTTCCAAGGGATCCCCTTTTCAGTATTTATTATCATTCACACTAGCGTTTGTTTAGTGCTGTGTGGCAGCCGTAAAAAGTTGCCCCGACTGCAAATCAGTAGTGTTATTACTTACTGGTCCTTTGAGATCATCAAGCCCAATCTTTAAGGGCATTAAACTAGAATATCACTTAAGCCGGTGCTAGGAGAGGTGAGAGATGTTTCACTTTACATTACCTCCCATGAACAGACTCAATAAAACCGAGTCTGCTACTTTTATATCTTGTTTGTGTTTGTTGCTTCCAAGGGATCCCCATTTTAGTATCAATTATGATTGCAGGATTAGTTAAAAGTATTTAGTGAATAATAAAATCTATTTTGATTTAAGTTCCAGCTCATATTATAAAAGTACACATAAGAGATGGAAAACAGTAACTAGATTTCTACAAGTTATAGTATAGTGACAATAGTTAACTTATAACAATAACTCAGTAGTGTATACTGCTGATAAAAGAAAATGACACAGTAGTGTATACTGCTGAAAAAAGTAACTGCTCTGTGATTACAATATGTGTATATGAAATATAATTGACGAAAAATATAAATAAGAAACTTAGAAATAAAATGTAACAACATAACTTGCACTATGTTGCACTGAATACACATCATATGTGTATATTCATCACAAATTTTGTGTTTAAAAAAATGAATACTGTTAAACACAATGTATTACAAATCTACTTAAAATGCATGAACCGAAGAAAATATAGAACAACATTTACATGAAAGATTATTCTCGGCATCCAAGTTACAATATCACAAGAAAAAAGAGTGGGACTTACTTTTGTTCCTGTCGACTGACGAGAGCTAAACGACCATAATCCCACGCCACACGTCGCAGAATGGCAAACAATATCAACAGCAGCTGAAACAAATGTTATAATACTTTTTAAAAGTTTGCATGCAAAAATTAAAATGGTGAAGCTTTTTTAAATCTTTAAAGAAATATTATTTAATGTGTTACCTTTTCACCTACTGTTTTGATAAATTATAATCCAGGTATGACTAATGCAAAACATTTTTCAAAAGTTAAGTTTTACTGCCAACAAAATGCACTGTTTAGTTTTACTGTCAAAAAAATGTACTGTTCAGTTTTAGTCAACAAAATGCACTGTTTAGTTTTAGTCAACAAAATGTACTGTTCAGTTTTAGTCAACAAAATGCACTGTTTTGTTTTAGTCTACAAAATGCATTGCTTAGTTTTAGGCAACAAAATGTACTGTTCAGTTTTACTGTCAACAAAATGTACTGTTCAGTTTTAGTCAACAAAATGTACTGTGCAGTTTTACTGTCAACAAAATATACTGTTCAGTTTTAGTCAACAAAATGCACTATTCAGTTTTAGTCAACAAAATGCATTGTTCAGTTTTATTTAACAAATGTACTGCTCAGTTTTACTGTCAACAAAATGTACTAGCTCAGTTTTAGTCAACAAAATGCACTGTTTAGTTTTAGTCGACAAAATGTACTGGTCTGTTTTAGTCAACAAAATGCACTGTTCAGTTTTATTTAACAAATGTACTGCTCAGTTTTACTGTCAACAAAATGTACTAGCTCAGTTTTAGTCAACAAAATGCACTGTTTAGTTTTAGTCGACAAAATGTACTGGTCTGTTTTAGTCAACAAAATGCACTGTTCAGTTTTATTTAATAAATGTACTGCTCAGTTTTACTGTCAACAAAATGTACTAGCTCAGTTTTAGTCAACAAAATGCACTGTTTAGTTTTATTTAACAAATGTACTGCTCAGTTTTACTGTCAACAAAATGTACTAGCTCAGTTTTAGTCAACAAAATGCACTGTTTAGTTTTAGTCGACAAAATGTACTGGTCTGTTTTAGTCAACAAAATGCACTGTTCAGTTTTATTTAACAAATGTACTGCTCAGTTTTACTGTCAACAAAATGTACTAGCTCAGTTTTAGTCAACAAAATGCACTGTTTAGTTTTAGTCGACAAAATGTACTGGTCTGTTTTAGTCAACAAAATGCACTGTTCAGTTTTATTTAACAAATGTACTGCTCAGTTTTACTGTCAACAAAATGTACTAGCTCAGTTTTAGTCAACAAAATGCACTGTTTAGTTTTAGTCGACAAAATGTACTGGTCTGTTTTAGTCAACAAAATGCATTGTTCAGTTTTATTTAACAAATGTACTGCTCAGTTTTACTGTCAACAAAATGTACTAGCTCAGTTTTAGTCAACAAAATGCACTGTTTAGTTTTAGTCAACAAAATGTACTGGTCTGTTTTAGTCAACAAAATGCACTGTTCAGTTTTATTTAATAAATGTACTGCTCAGTTTTACTGTCAAAAAAATGTACAGTTCAGTTTTAGTCAACAAAATGCACTGTTCAGTTTTAGTCAACAAAATGCACTGGTCGATTTTAGTCAACAAAATGCACTGGTCAGTTTTAGTCAACAAAATGCACTGTTCAGTTTTAGTCAACAAAATGCACTGGTCAATTTAGTCAGCAAAATGCACTGGTCGATTTTAGTCAACAAAATGCACTGATCAGTTATAGTCAACAAAATGTACTGTTCAGGTTTAGTCAACAAAATGCACTGTTCAGATTTAGTCAACAAAATGCACTGATCAGTTTTAGTCGACAAAATGCACTGTTCAGATTTAGTCAACAAAATGCACTGATCAGTTTTAGTCAACAAAATGCACTGATCAGTTTTAGTCAACAAAATGCACTGATCAGTTATAGTCAACAAAATGCACTGGTCGATTTTAGTCAACAAAATGCACTGGTCAGTTTTAGTCAACAAAATGCACTGATCAGTTTTAGTCAACAAAATGCACTGATCAGTTTTAGTCAACAAAATGCACTGTTCAGTTTTAGTCAACAAAATGCACTGGTCGATTTTAGTCAACAAAATGCACTGGTCAGTTTTAGTCAACAAAATGCACTGTTCAGTTTTAGTCAACAAAATGCACTGGTCAATTTAGTCAGCAAAATGCACTGGTCGATTTTAGTCAACAAAATGCACTGATCAGTTATAGTCAACAAAATGTACTGTTCAGGTTTAGTCAACAAAATGCACTGTTCAGATTTAGTCAACAAAATGCACTGATCAGTTTTAGTCGACAAAATGCACTGTTCAGATTTAGTCAACAAAATGCACTGATCAGTTTTAGTCAACAAAATGCACTGTTCAGTTTTAGTCAACAAAATGCACTGGTCGATTTTAGTCAACAAAATGCACTGGTCAGTTTTAGTCAACAAAATGCACTGTTCAGTTTTAGTCAACAAAATGCACTGGTCAATTTAGTCAGCAAAATGCACTGGTCGATTTTAGTCAACAAAATGCACTGATCAGTTATAGTCAACAAAATGTACTGTTCAGGTTTAGTCAACAAAATGCACTGTTCAGATTTAGTCAACAAAATGCACTGATCAGTTTTAGTCGACAAAATGCACTGTTCAGTTTTAGTCAACAAAATGCACTGATCAGTTATAGTCAACAAAATGCACTGTTCAGGTTTAGTCAACAAAATGCACTGGTCGATTTTAGTCAACAAAATGCACTGTTCAGGTTTAGTCAACAAAATGCACTGATCAGTTTTAGTCAACAAAATGCACTGATCAGTTATAGTCAACAAAATGCACTGTTCAGGTTTAGTCAACAAAATGCACTGGTCGATTTTAGTCAACAAAATGCACTGATCAGTTATAGTCAACAAAATGCACTGTTCAGGTTTAGTCAACAAAATGCACTGATCAGTTTTAGTCGACAAAATGCACTGGTCGATTTTAGTCAACAAAATGCACTGATCAGTTATAGTCAACAAAATGTACTGTTCAGGTTTAGTCAACAAAATGCACTGTTCAGATTTAGTCAACAAAATGCACTGATCAGTTATAGTCAACAAAATGCACTGTTCAGGTTTAGTCAACAAAATGCACTGTTCAGTTATAGTCAACAAAATGTACTGTTCAGGTTTAGTCAACAAAATGCACTGTTCAGATTTAGTCAACAAAATGCACTGATCAGTTATAGTCAACAAAATGCACTGTTCAGGTTTAGTCAACAAAATGCACTGTTCAGATTTAGTCAACAAAATGCACTGATCAGTTATAGTCAACAAAATGTACTGTTCAGGTTTAGTCAACAAAATGCACTGTTCAGATTTAGTCAACAAAATGCACTGATCAGTTATAGTCAACAAAATGTACTGTTCAGGTTTAGTCAACAAAATGCACTGTTCAGATTTAGTCAACAAAATGCACTGATCAGTTATAGTCAACAAAATGCACTGTTCAGGTTTAGTCAACAAAATGCACTGTTCAGTTATAGTCAACAAAATGTACTGTTCAGGTTTAGTCAACAAAATGCACTGTTCAGATTTAGTCAACAAAATGCACTGATCAGTTATAGTCAACAAAATGCACTGTTCAGGTTTAGTCAACAAAATGCACTGGTCGATTTTAGTCAACAAAATGCACTGTTCAGGTTTAGTCAACAAAATGCACTGATCAGTTTTAGTCAACAAAATGCACTGATCAGTTATAGTCAACAAAATGCACTGTTCAGGTTTAGTCAACAAAATGCACTGGTCGATTTTAGTCAACAAAATGCACTGATCAGTTATAGTCAACAAAATGCACTGTTCAGGTTTAGTCAACAAAATGCACTGATCAGTTTTAGTCGACAAAATGCACTGGTCGATTTTAGTCAACAAAATGCACTGATCAGTTATAGTCAACAAAATGTACTGTTCAGGTTTAGTCAACAAAATGCACTGTTCAGATTTAGTCAACAAAATGCACTGATCAGTTTTAGTCGACAAAATGCACTGGTCGATTTTAGTCAACAAAATGCACTGTTCAGATTTAGTCAACAAAATGCACTGATCAGTTATAGTCAACAAAATGTACTGTTCAGGTTTAGTCAACAAAATGCACTGTTCAGATTTAGTCAACAAAATGCACTGATCAGTTTTAGTCGACAAAATGCACTGGTCGATTTTAGTCAACAAAATGCACTGATCAGTTATAGTCAACAAAATGCACTGTTCAGGTTTAGTCAACAAAATGCACTGATCAGTTATAGTCAACAAAATGCACTGATCAGATTTAGTCAACAAAATGCACTGATCAGTTTTAGTCGACAAAATGCACTGGTCGATTTTAGTCAACAAAATGCACTGATCAGTTATAGTCAACAAAATGCACTGATCAGTTATAGTCAACAAAATGCACTGATCAGTTATAGTCAACAAAATGCACTGATCAGTTATAGTCAACAAAATGCACTGATCAGTTATAGTCAACAAAATGCACTGATCAGTTATAGTCAACAAAATGCACTGGTCGATTTTAGTCAACAAAATGCACTGTTCAGATTTAGTCAACAAAATGCACTGATCAGTTATAGTCAACAAAATGCACTGTTCAGATTTAGTCAACAAAATGCACTGATCAGTTTTAGTCGACAAAATGCACTGGTCGATTTTAGTCAACAAAATGCACTGATCAGTTATAGTCAACAAAATGCACTGATCAGTTATAGTCAACAAAATGCACTGATCAGTTATAGTCAACAAAATGCACTGATCAGTTATAGTCAACAAAATGCACTGATCAGTTATAGTCAACAAAATGCACTGATCAGTTATAGTCAACAAAATGCACTGGTCGATTTTAGTCAACAAAATGCACTGATCAGTTATAGTCAACAAAATGCACTGTTCAGGTTTAGTCAACAAAATGCACTGATCAGTTTTAGTCGACAAAATGCACTGGTCGATTTTAGTCAACAAAATGCACTGTTCAGATTTAGTCAACAAAATGCACTGATCAGTTATAGTCAACAAAATGTACTGTTCAGGTTTAGTCAACAAAATGCACTGTTCAGATTTAGTCAACAAAATGCACTGATCAGTTTTAGTCGACAAAATGCACTGGTCGATTTTAGTCAACAAAATGCACTGTTCAGATTTAGTCAACAAAATGCACTGGTCGATTTTAGTCAACAAAATGCACTGATCAGTTATAGTCAACAAAATGCACTGTTCAGGTTTAGTCAACAAAATGCACTGATCAGTTTTAGTCGACAAAATGCACTGGTCGATTTTAGTCAACAAAATGCACTGATCAGTTATAGTCAACAAAATGCACTGTTCAGGTTTAGTCAACAAAATGCACTGATCAGTTTTAGTCGACAAAATGCACTGGTCGATTTTAGTCAACAAAATGCACTGTTCAGATTTAGTCAACAAAATGCACTGATCAGTTATAGTCAACAAAATGTACTGTTCAGGTTTAGTCAACAAAATGCACTGTTCAGATTTAGTCAACAAAATGCACTGATCAGTTTTAGTCGACAAAATGCACTGGTCGATTTTAGTCAACAAAATGCACTGTTCAGATTTAGTCAACAAAATGCACTGATCAGTTATAGTCAACAAAATGCACTGTTCAGGTTTAGTCAACAAAATGCACTGTTCAGATTTAGTCAACAAAATGCACTGATCAGTTTTAGTCGACAAAATGCACTGGTCGATTTTAGTCAACAAAATGCACTGATCAGTTATAGTCAACAAAATGCACTGTTCAGGTTTAGTCAACAAAATGCACTGATCAGTTATAGTCAACAAAATGCACTGGTCGATTTTAGTCAACAAAATGCACTGATCAGTTATAGTCAACAAAATGCACTGTTCAGGTTTAGTCAACAAAATGCACTGATCAGTTTTAGTCGACAAAATGCACTGGTCGATTTTAGTCAACAAAATGCACTGTTCAGATTTAGTCAACAAAATGCACTGATCAGTTATAGTCAACAAAATGTACTGTTCAGGTTTAGTCAACAAAATGCACTGTTCAGATTTAGTCAACAAAATGCACTGATCAGTTTTAGTCGACAAAATGCACTGGTCGATTTTAGTCAACAAAATGCACTGATCAGTTATAGTCAACAAAATGCACTGTTCAGTTATAGTCAACAAAATGCACTGTTCAGGTTTAGTCAACAAAATGCACTGTTCAGATTTAGTCAACAAAATGCACTGTTCAGTTATAGTCAACAAAATGCACTGTTCAGGTTTAGTCAACAAAATGCACTGATCAGTTATAGTCAACAAAATGCACTGGTCGATTTTAGTCAACAAAATGCACTGTTCAGATTTAGTCAACAAAATGCACTGTTCAGTTATAGTCAACAAAATGCACTGTTCAGGTTTAGTCAACAAAATGCACTGATCAGTTATAGTCAACAAAATGCACTGGTCGATTTTAGTCAACAAAATGCACTGGTCAGTTATAGTCAACAAAATGCACTGATCAGTTATAGTCAACAAAATGCACTGTTCAGGTTTAGTCAACAAAATGCACTGTTCAGATTTAGTCAACAAAATGCACTGTTCAGGTTTAGTCAACAAAATGCACTGTTCAGGTTTAGTCAACAAAATGCACTGTTCAGGTTTAGTCAACAAAATGCACTGATCAGTTATAGTCAACAAAATGCACTGATCAGTTATAGTCAACAAAATGCACTGTTCAGTTATAGTCAACAAAATGCACTGTTCAGGTTTAGTCAACAAAATGCACTGTTCAGATTTAGTCAACAAAATGCACTGTTCAGATTTAGTCAACAAAATGCACTGATCAGTTATAGTCAACAAAATGTACTGTTCAGGTTTAGTCAACAAAATGCACTGTTCAGGTTTATTCAACAAAATGTACTGTTCAGATTTAGTCAACAAAATGCACTGATCAGTTATAGTCAACAAAATGTACTGTTCAGGTTTAGTCAACAAAATGTACTGTTCAGGTTTAGTCAACAAAATGTACTGTTCAGGTTTAGTCAACAAAATGTACTGTTCAGATTTAGTCAACAAAATGCACTGGTCGATTTTAGTCAACAAAATGCACTGTTCAGTTTTAGTCAACAAAATGCACTGATCAGTTATAGTCAACAAAATGCACTGTTCAGGTTTAGTCAACAAAATGCACTGTTCAGGTTTAGTCAACAAAATGTACTGTTCAGGTTTAGTCAACAAAATGTACTGTTCAGGTTTAGTCAACAAAATGTACTGTTCAGGTTTAGTCAACAAAATGCACTGATCAGTTATAGTCAACAAAATGCACTGTTCAGATTTAGTCAACAAAATGCACTGATCAGTTACAGTAATTTTTTAATTTGAGAAAGCACTGACCTTATTCTGCTATGATTTTTTTGAAACAATATAAATAAGGCTACGTACCACCCAGACTACAGCGTTTATGACGAGAGTTTCGGGTATTCCTCCATAACCCTCGTAGATGAACACAGTTTGATTACCCGAACTCGTCTGCTGCAGGCACGTTTCAGTAACACTAATATTGCTGGGACTGGGAACTGTGGTGGAATCTGCCATAATATCCATTTTACCAACAATTTACAGCGCAGGAAGTATGTACAACGGCACGGGAAGTATGTATGATTTATGTCTCAATTGTTGGCATTCATTGTTAGATAACTATGGTAGCAGGTCCTGATCTGAAATAGAAATGTTATACTGTTTGTCAATCATCAAGCAGTATAAAAAGGCTTCCAAGAAATTCAGTATCATGTTATGATGACGAATAATTAATGAGAATGATAGATGTGATTATTATGTCTCCATATAATCACGCAAGAGGGATTCAAACCATTGAAATAAATGACATACCAAACCTGTATACCGGGTACACAACAATTCTGCTGTATTTCTCTCTACAAGCAACAAGGGCACTTAAATAATTTAAAAACTGGTTGATAATTAAGAATCATTTTACATATTTGTTACTGCCTTACATCCATATTTGATCAATCTATTAATTGTGCTATTTTTTTCACAGAAATATCACACTCTTAACTGAGTTAGCAAAGACTGAAAACCGTCCTTTAGAAAAGACTTTATGAATTTGAAAAGGTTTTATGAATTTTGACTTTGGCTGACTTATACGATAAAGAAGGCTCTTACAGTGTTTAGTTATAGGGGAAGGGGAACTTATGGTGACTAATATGTTGAAATCCCTATCCCACTATCAACAGGCAAATTGTACAACAGACGTAAATTGTTTCTATTATCACATAACTTTAGGTGTGTGAGTGTAATAAAGCCATGATATAGTTATCTTATTACACTAGTTAAATAAATAAGCAAATGAAGGCAGAATCATTGTTCGGTGTTTTCCGTTCAGCTCGGAGTACAAGATTGTCTCGTTGCTGAACTATATACTCCATGATATACTGTAACAGTAAGAACTCCGATAACAAGGAAACTAAATCTAATGACGACGAGGTATATAATTATATATATAACTTACATATTTTGAGAATTCCCACGATATACACAATATCAATAGCTTTAATCAGCCAGGCCAAACCCTAAAACTGAAGCATCAAATTAAGAGTTCCCACCTCATAATTCATTGTATGCATATATACAATAACGGGTATTTTAATAACCCATATAAACCTATATTTTTAATTGGCATATATAAATATTATATGACCTGAACACATGGTTAGTTTTAATAAACGGTGATGTAGTGTAATTTTGCCGTTATCTGGCGGGTTAGTTTCTTTAATTTGGGCCGTTTGCTTGATATGCAGTCTCGAATAATCTCGCCTAATTCCTCTTACCTACGTGCCTCTATACTCAAACTAGTCTTGATTATCTGGGAAGTAATCGGGCATGCAATTAACTAACTTTGCCCTAAAATGAAATACACATGAAAAGTGATTTTTTACATTATTTACATAAAAATCGGTAAAGAAACTAGAAGTTGGTCACTAAGCACAGTGGCACTATTATTTTTTTTATTTTGATGGGTACAACAACGGTATAGTTTCATCTAGGTCAACAAATGCATAAAGCTTCAAGAATTGCATTGAATTTTATAGTCGCACCTACATCTAAGGTCATATGGCGACATTCCAGCTTCCATTGGTGGAGGAAGACCCAGGGGACACTCCGGGAAATTTTCGTGCATGGGAAGGCACCTGGGTAGAACCACCGACGTTCGGCAAGCCAGCTGGATAGCTTCCTCACGTAAACATTCCTGGTCGCATGAGGGCTCAAACACACATTGGTGCGGGAAAAGCGATTTAAAGTCGGACTCTCCAACCACTCTGCTACGGGCGCCCCCAAAGCTTCAAAAGATTTGTATCCAAGACCAATTTAAGCACTGACGAGGTTCAACAATAATGCTCTGACCTAAAACCTTTTTTGCAAATAAAGGTTTGTGGTTGGTTGATATAAATCACTAACTCATGAGACAATGAAGAAACTCCAGCAGGGAAGTGTTTACTGTGGCAATTAAGTCCACTAAATGTCATCCGTCCAGGGGACAAAAAGTCTTCTCATTGTATGACTACTCCCAGTGGGGTTTTCATTTGTCTAACAGGACCGGTACTGGTTGTATTTTTCACCTTTATAAAGCCAAAGAAAACACTTGGATGATGTCGCTATAGAAACTGGACTATAATGTCCGTTATAATTAAATTGTGAGTGAAACTGACAACTTAACATAACTTGTGGGAACTGTCTCATGAATGAGTTCTACAATGATCCATCATTCTGTCATTTGGAATTAGATAGATGAGTAATTGATGATGACAATGAAAATAATGATGTTGGAATGAAGTAACAGCTCAACATTCTGGTGGTGCATTGATCGACAGGTGGGTGCGTGGGAAGGGCGGGTAGGTGCATGGGGTGGGTAGGCGGGTGGGTGCTTGGGTTGGCAGTGGGGCTGACTTCAAACATGATGGTAAAAATACCGGTAACCTAAATAGGTTCTTTACACAGAAATAAGATCAAAATATGTTGCCAACTTTAAAGAGACACATGGCAATCTTGAGTTTTACTGAAGTTTTTAAATTAGCATCTCAATTTATTAATCCTGCCCGGATTTGACTTTAAAACTGCTTGCATAAAATTAAATAAACATCTGAGATTTCAATTTTCTTCAATATTCTACCAAATTTTTAAATTATATTATTGGTGGCCGTTCATTGTTATCAAAACTTTGTAGTATATAAAAACAATTAGCTTTGGACTATTTGAATAATTAACATTAATGATTGCAAATATGCAAGTTATGTTGAAAACTAACGGACGACTTGAGTTTTAAACAGACAGACATATGATGGTTTGTAGATGTGGAAACCCATATTTTGCAAATAATCGTCAATTTACAACCTTTTTCTCGATGACACTGTATGATGTATGTCTACACAATGCACGAGACTTTCAACTGACACATCGAGTTTACAACCTGTAAAACACTTCATATTTCATGGAAATATATAAAGTAAAATAATTAATGGTCACCTCTATATTAATTGTTTGTATTTGTTATCCAAAGTATGAATGGCAAAAGCGATAAAGTTCGCAGTTCATTG
Organism: Cyrtodaria siliqua; assembly: GCA_037043455.1. NCBI lineage: Eukaryota > Metazoa > Mollusca > Bivalvia > Adapedonta > Hiatellidae > Cyrtodaria > Cyrtodaria siliqua. The sequence goes on along the minus strand of JAWPHD010000752.1, from coordinate 189,644 downwards.
TTATGCATGGATATATGAATGATTATTTAAGAGGAACATTTAAATAAGCATACATGTATACCTTCAGTAATATATTGATAATACTGTAAATTATATTTCATAGGAATTCAGCAATAACTTAACTGATTATATCTTTGTTATAAAATTGGTTGATGAATTAAAATTCAGTATATATTTCTTGTAATTATTAGCATTCGTTTTGACCTGATCAATTTCCATTTCATTTCTTTCAAAGTAGCAACTGCATCATCCAATCGATCTCGTCTTTCCATCAATGTTGGTATTATTTTTCGTAACCAAAACCGTTAACATAACCAAATTTTCCGCCACAGTTTAATTTCTTAAGGTCAAGAAGTTTATATATGACGTTGAATCCTTCACAGTTTTTGAAACTGTTTTGAGAAGTGGTGTAATAATCCATGGACTTAAACAACTTGGCCTTATTCGATATTTCATTACATTTCATTTTTTTACTAGGAAATACAAATTTTATTTTCAATAGGCTGGGCCTGTAGTGTAGTGTCCTCGAGTTATGATTCCAGTAAAATGGCGGCCTTTATTTTTCAAACCTGACATAAACCGTAATAATTTTCCTTTAAACAACCGGTTCTCAGTCCTCAAAAATAGCTTCACAGTGTCATCATACCTCATTGCACAAGAACTGACACACAACACAACGTACCCATGTCCATTAACAATCTCAAGGCTAGGTTTTTTTCCTGGAAGCGATGCCAGAAAATAAAAACAGAACATTTTCCTTTCTGACAATAAACGATTTACCGTTTCCGATGCAGAGGTTAACATTTCAGTCAAACCCTATACATGTACATATGTCATCATCTGTATGACGAAATATGCATTACATACATGAGAGGTGTTGCACTCGACATTACCTCTCATGAACAGACTCAATAAAACCGAGTCTGATACTTTTATCTCTTGTTTGTGTTTGTTGCTTCCAAGGGATCCCCTTTTCAGTATTTATTGACATTCACACTAGCGTTTGTTTAGTGCTGTGTGGCAACTGTAAAAAGTCGTCCCGACTACAGATCAGTAGTGGTATTACTTTCTGGTCCTTTGGGATCATCAATCCCAATCTTTGTGGCTTTAAAGTAGAATATCGCTTAAGCCAGTGCTAGGGGCGTGAGAGGTGTTGCACACGACATTACCTCTCATGAACAGACTCAATAAAACCGAGTCTGCTACTTTTATATCTTGTTTGTGTTTGTTGCTTCCAAGGGATCCCCTTTTCAGTATTTATTGGATTTCTTTTGGATTTTAAAATATGTTTTTCCGCTGTTGTATTATCACGGTCAATGACATCTTTTAATGGACATTCGGTTACAGCAACATATACCGTATTTTACCTTGTATATCACGCACCCGTGTATAGTACGCACCCCCCTCTCGGAGGTCAAAACTGGGGTAAAAAAGTTGTTTCCGTGTATAGTACGCATCAAAATATTATGCTTTCTATTTCAGATAAAGGTGAAGTCATTTGTTAAGAAACATGAACAGAAGAAGCTTTTCATTTTCATTTGTATTTAACGCATATTCAGACTGTGATGTATTGTAGTAATAGTGGTAAAATAAACTAGTGGGAGGGGTGTGGGTGTGTTTATTTATTTGTGTTGACAGTAGTTTTCCTAGATGAACCATTCAACGAAAATAAAATAATAAATAAAAAATAAATAAAAAATCACGATCGAGATAATTAGCGTACAAAAGAAAATATAATTACTTCAATCATTAATTGCCAATCTTCAGGGGAGTACCTATCTTGTATCATCTCATCAAAAAGCCAATTATAATGCCGCAGATAATTGTCCGTAATCCGATAATTACATCTACTAAAACGCAACAAAGTCGTTGGTTACCGCAGGACTTTATATGACATAAAAAGCCCTGGTTACCGTAATCCATTACGCCGATTATACTAACATTGTGTATTCACGGGAACCAGAGTTTATCATAAGTGAATCAGATGGGTAACGCGTGATCAGTTACCTGTACCACATGGCTAAATCTGGTAAAGGTCACACGGCGTGTCAAAGTGCATCCTCAGAAATAGTCGAACTCGCGGCAACTTCAAAGGATTATAAAAATAGAATAACACATTCTACCCATGTTTATAATGTGTCAAAACTGCAGCCGAGGTGCGATATTGTTTGACCCAATTATCAATCATCAAATGTGTACCGGTAAGCATGTTTTCACAAGCATTATTGAATAATTGCCATTTCAAAGTAGGGTGATTCTGCCTTTCTACGCCGTCTAAAATATATGTATTTCAAAATAAAGCAAAAACTTCATTAATTTTTTATAAAATATTAAATAAAATCCTATAAATATAAGAATAGAATAGAACTGTAACAATATTCCATGTACCAGTCTAATGTCTAAACAGCTGGAAGTCACGTGATATTACGTCACGCGATATAAACAACAAAATGGAAGGACGATTTTTCACGCAATTTATTGAAGTTTTACAACAAACATGCACACATTTACAAACATTTACACAAAAACAAGCATCTTAATACACTTTATTCATTTTTAATTCGAATTAAGTCAATATATTAGTTATATGAAGCGAGTAATTTACGAAAAAAATGTGTATTATCGGTATTCACAATTTTCTGTCTCGACGTCTGTTCGTCGTCAAGGTTTTTCTTCCGAGATTTCGATTTTCTGCAAGAGAAAAAAAAGTTCTTTTTATTGTTTCCTTATATTGTACGCACCCCCCTTTCGAGAACCGTAAAAGTGGTCAAAAAAGTGCGTACTATACAAGGTAAAATACGGTAGTTCGCTTTTCTCATTGGAGGATTACATATGTCCTGTTAAAATTTAATTACCATTATGGATTCAGTATGCGATAATGGATTATTTGACCTTCACTCTCTGACGATTGTATCAAGAAACAAATTAAAATACTTTGGTGTCAGAGACTTTCCTTTTGAAGCTAAATTTGGATTTTCATATGTATGACTTTGGTGTGTATGAAACTGTCAAATGTTTCTGTTTCTTCTGTGCAGTAATAATGTAACCTAGTCCTGGTGAGAAAAAAATAAGTGAAGTTTATAGATTCACACACCCAAACTATAGTAAAATACAAAATGGTTACGTTTTGTCTAAATAATGCATATACTACGAGAAAATAAGAAAAGTTATAGTTGTAAATAATTCCCAAATTCATCGAAAAACTAGCGCTTATAGAAAACATACCATCGACAAACTAGTGCTTAATTTCAACAAAACCAGCTCATATACATCTACAAACTTGTCTAGATTTCAATGAATGCAATGAGCATTTAAGACAATAAATAAATACTTATTTCGGCACATACTACTACAGTATATCATTGCACAAAACCAGTGTAAAGGATACAGCATTTAGAGAAAGATATTTAGAAGAAATGTAATAATTATAGGTTATTTAACATGGTTCTGTACAATACGGAGATATATTTGGACGAGTACACAGCTGGAAAAGTCATATTGGACGAGCCGTTAGGCGAGTCCAATATGATTTTTTCCAGCTGTGTACGAGTCCAAATATATCCCGTATTGTACAGAACCATGTTAAGTAACCTTTTTATTCTATACCTTTATTTTAACCAATCATTTATAATTCGGATATAACTTTCGTTTGTTTCATGCTTTCAAGCAAGTCGCTATGAACATCGAAAGCACAATTGCATGTAGGTCTATGTATTTTATATATTGTGTTCGACATGGCTTACTCTCAAGCTTTATTTGCTTGAAAGAATGCCCATTTCTCCGTTGTCAACAGTGATTAAATACTACCGAAGGTCAGTTTCAAACAATGATATATTATGCTAGTTTTTTGTGTTTTTTTTTTGTTATAAAGGAAAATTAAATAAAAATATGTGCAATAGATAGGTTTTCATTACTTGACAACAATTTATGGTTAGGTAATGACAGAAGCCTGTCGGTTCTGATTTTTATTCGGACCTTTTCACGCGTTTCGGTCTTTATCATAGGTTTAACATGGAACCTGTGAAGCGTACAATACGAACAAAATACGGGATATTTTGTACGCGCGTGCGTCCCGATACGGAAATATATTGTACGGTCACATGACTCGAAAGAGCGTCTACGATTGGATGTATAAATTAGGTATAGAATAACATCATATACCGTACATTTTTTGCCTTAACTAATTTAATCATTGGAATAAACATATAAAACATATAGCAACATGACGTCAAAGTTATCAAAGTTTAAAGCAGTGAAGGAAATGCAACATAACTTTAAAAACAATTTAAATACTGCGTTTGTTTACATTTTCAATGTCAATTCAATCCTGTGATGCAACTGAACCCATCTACAAACTAGTTTGTTTATATCTACAAACTCAATCTGGATTCACACTTTACCTACATTGAGCACTGTAGCCTGTATCAGATAGAAGTATCTGATCAATATGTTGCAACACACTTCCCTACTTTATTGAATTACAGTGTTAATAGCCAAGAGAGATTATACAATAGAGTTTACTTAGCTACGAAGATACCCAGGAGCAACATGAAGACAATATATCCATATTTGGAGAACTAAGTGTGTTCCTCACTTTGTTTAAACTTAGACAAATCAATGTCGTAAAAGTCAAACAAATGTGTCAACATTTAGATCTGCATCAATAACATGTTATCTTGACTAATTTAAATACTCTATCTTTCATCTCAAGGACAGCATTAACAAGAATGAATGAATGAATGGTGTTTTACGTCACGTCGACACATAAATAGGTCATATTGTGTAAAGATAAAACTATTTACAAATAAGGGATGATATGGTAGTAATATAAACTATGTATGTAAATCAACAAATGCCCGTAAACGGGTATATAAATAATTGAATGTAATTGAATGTTGTTTAACGGCTCATCAACACAGTATAGGTTATTTAGAGCCGCCCCAGAGAGAGGGGAAGGATACATAGGAATCCGGGAACCTGCCCTACTCTTATTATAATAGATTCCTTATGGTTCTTTAACGTGCTCGGAGGATAGACCGATACACGGGACCGCCGGGTTTACGTCCCCATCCGACGGACGAGGCTAAGGGAAAGTTTCTTGCCCAAGTAAATAAGTAAATATATATAAGAACATATTACAATGATTTATATAGTCTGATTTCTTTCAGGAAATCTAAAGCAAGACTGAAATCTATAGTATCAAATAACTCTTTCATAGTATTAACACTGTAGCACCTTTGATGCATAGGATCAAAGTCTACACAAAGTTGATATTTGCTTTAGGGGAAGTAGAGTTACAGTGGAGACAGATTTTTCATGATCAGGCCACAGATAGTCTACCTTTAAGTTTCATGAGATTTGCTTCAGGTGAAGAGGAGTTACTGTGGGGACAGTTGTTTCATTATGGGGTCATGGCGACCTTGACCTTCGACCTTGCAACCTCATATTCAATTGGGGTCAACTTCTCATCACAGTCATGATAACTGTTTAAGGTGACTTACAGTGTGGACAAGGTTTTTCATTATCAAGTCATGGTGACCTTGACCTTATATTCAATAGGGGTTACCCTCTCGCCACAGTCATGATAATTTCTTCAGGGTGACTTACAGTGTAGACAAGGTTTTTCATCATCGGGTCATGGTGACCTTGACCTTTGATCTACTGACCTAAAAAGCAGACATGCACAACTAGACATTACCTGATGTTTCGTTTCGTCAAAAGTTTTGTCGAAATATGATAAGCCCTTTAGAATTTCGCAGAAAAGGTTCCACAAGTTTTTTGGGTATCAGATCATGGTGACCTTGACCTTTGACCTACTGACCTCGAAATCAGATATGCACAACAAGACATCATTCTGATGCTTCATAAAAGTTTTGTCGAAATCCGACAAGCCCTTTAGGAGAAGAAGTGCAGATAAGATTTTACAAAGTTTTTCATTATTGGATCATGGTGACTTTGACCTTTTGACCTACTGAGTCAAAATCAGATATGAACAACTAGATATCATACTGTTGCTTTGTACAAAGTTTCTTCAAAATCCAGCAACCTGTTTAGGAAGAGAAGCGCAAACAAGAAGTGTGACAGACGAACAGATGGAAAGGCCAAAAACAATATGTGGAGGGTCTGGGAGACATAATTATATTACAATAATTATATTCCCCAGCAATCCTTTACAAAAAGCAGTGACATTTGAAGCAACAAGCTGTATCTATTGGCCAACATCTGTCTCATGTGGTATTTCCTCCACTAATTACAGGTAGATATGGGGGTAGCTCAATAATATTTAACTACTGGTATACTGGTATCTATTCAACGTTTTTATGCTCTTTTTTTTGTTTTAGCTCTTTTTTTTTCCCTCTATCCAGAAGTTAAAAGTGCTAAGCTGATTATTTCCGTTAGCAAATTCCGACGTGAAATCACGTCTAAAGCAAAATCTGTTAATTCATTGTTTCCCATTGAATGTTCAACAAATATGGTATGAATGTACAAAATTCATTGAACTGCGACTTCCTTTCATTCAAATAATCCAATTAGGAGTTTAAATCCATACTCCAACTTGTGTCCCATTATTTTCTAAAGCCCAATATATTTTGTTATGGTCAATCAAGTGCCAGGATTTAATTATAAACAAAATTAGTTTCACACTTTTTTGGGAACGTTAAAAAAAAATAATAGTAAGATATACACTCATATCGGTTCACAGAAACTATATAACACCACAGTTCCATATATGTACAAATCCTTAAAATCTATTTTGTCTAAAAGAAGTCTTGTTTTTAATAACCCACTCATTTCGAAATTAAGATGGCGGAATTATTCGTTAACAGCATTTTAATTTTTGACGATGGTGATGTTTTATGGAGTGTATCACAGACAAGGAACACCTTGGATGAGCTGTCAATGTTTATATTATCATTTAGCAATAGAAAAGAACATGAAATACTGGTGTACATTTCTGATTTTGCTAACGGGAAAATGTTTTCAACAATAAAACGTCACAGTATTGAATATATATATAATAAAAAAATTGCACCTGTAAGTGACAAATGCCCCCGAAATTTTTGACTAATTTGACCTTTGCCTTCCAGGTTTGACTTTGACCTTTGCGGCACAAAACCGATTCTTGACACAACACACTCTTTAACATTTGTGTGAAGTGTGAACTTTACTTTCATTTGTGTGAAGTTTCATGGAAATCCTTTCAGTTCTTTCAATAGTTATGGCTGAGCAGACAAGTTTGTTTCTGACTGAAGGAAGAACGGACGGTGCGATTACTTTCTTCGCAGGTATTACAAAATTAACAAGAGGTCAATGACCTTGAAGCTCTACTGATAGATTTTGATAGCTAGATCAGCATTCCTGTGAAGTTTCATAAAAATCCGTGATTATCTGTCAAGTAGTTCAGAGGAGTAGTCGCTACAAGTTGAAGGTTTTACTATATAACTCTAGGTAAACAAAGATGGCTACTGGCAACCATATTTAATGTCGAATCAAAATAATTCTCGAGAAGTATCAACATCTTGTCATGCTGATCATTTCAGAAAAAGTTCCATATTAATATCACTTACAGTTTTCAAGAAGTAGTCCCTACAAACTTGTTTTTAAAAAACTATGTTTAGCCGTGGTGGCCATCTTGAATTTCCGGCCAACCTGAAATTGTGCTAGGATCAACTAGACATCAAGAGCAACATTCCTGTGAAGTTTCATGAAAATCTGTCATGTAGTTTCAGAGGAGTAGTGGCTACAAGTTTTTACTACATAACTCTATGTAAACAAAGATGGCCACTGGCAGCCATGTTTAACGTCGAATCAAAACGATTTTTGACAAGGACCAACATTATGTCATGCTTATCATTTTAGAAAAAGTCCCATATCAATATCACTTATAGTTTTCAAGGAGTAGTCGCTACAAACTTGTATTTTAAAAATCTATTTTTAGCTTTGGTGGACATCTTGGATTTCACATCAACATGAATTTTTGCTAGGATCAACTAGACTTCATGGGCAACATTTCTGTAAAGTTTCATGAATATCCATCCAGTAGTTTCAGAGGAGTAGTTGCTACAAATAAACGTTTACGGACAGACAAACAGACGGACGGACGGACAGATGGACGCCGCACCACGGCATAAGCACTGCTGATCTCTGATCAGTTGAGCTCAATTTGAAGATGTAAATAGCTTGTGATGTTTTATGTTAGATATACATGTATGTGGGAAGCAAATTATTGGGACAAAATATCAAATAAGGTACTGAATTACAGGAATTTAACAGCAGAACATTGATACAGAAAATACCAATGAATAAATAACAGCAGATAAATAGGTTATTGTGGTTCATGAATAATTCATGGCCAATACTTCTGCAACACTGCCCTCAAACAAAATCACTTCATTACTTTCATAAAAATAATATTATTACTGGATGACACTGGCAACATGTGAGTATGACTCAACATCAGATGCAGATGTTACCTGTATGTAATTAAATGTCTGCCGCCATGGCAAAGCAAAAGTAGTATGTGTGTTTGGGGTTTAATGTCATTTTAGCAATCTTTCAGTCAAATCACAACCATGTCTACTTGTAGCAGTCGGCTCTGTGCTCAATTCTATAGTGCTGCCTCATTGGAAAACCTCAGAATTGATTTATTTACGGCGCACTAACACAAGCAAGGTTATATGGTGCACTAACACAAGAAAGGTTATATGGTGCACTAACACAAGAAAGGTTATATGGTGCACTAACACAAGAAAGGTTATATGGCACCAAACAGGAATAAACATGCCAGGCTCATCCTCCATTTACACTGAGATAAAATATTGAGGATGGGCCCTAAAACCTTCTTACTTGCAGAACTGCAGTAAATTCTGTAGTAATACACTCCGTTTATGATGTAGCCACATTCCCATATTTACACATGCAGGGTCATGATGAAGACCTTTAATGAGTATGACAAAAAATTGCAAAATGAACAAGAAAGGAGGGTCCTATCCCACTGCCTCTAGCAAGATTTGCAGTGGTCCTATTCTAAACCCATTGCACCCATACGCCATAGACATGACATGATAACCCACCCAGTCACATTATACTGACACCCGACCGACTAGTCCTAGAACTCCCTTTAAATGCTGAACGTCAAGCAAGGGAGCTGCTAGTACCATTTTTATAAAGATTTTGGTATGACATTTGAACAAGCTTGGTAAAGGACCATAAGCTTAAAGTACATGCAATATATGAGAGCTCTATGCCTTGTGGTTTCAGAGAATGAGATGGTTTAAACATTTCCCTAAATAAGTCTTAAACATGTGAACCCTGGGGCAGGGCCAAATTAGACCCCAGGATCACCATTTGAACAAAATTGATAGAGAGCCGTAAGCTTTTTCGCTATAATCCGCTAGCTCTTGTAGTTTCAGAGAAGAATATTTTTAAAGATTTTCCTATATAACTCTATGTAAAACTCTGACCCCCAAGGGAATGGCCAGATTTGAACCCAGAGTCACATTTGAACAAACTTATGCTTCATGCACATGAAAACTCTATGCCTTGTAGTTTTGGAGAAGATTGTTTTAAGTTTGTCCATACATGTCTAGGTAAAATATGTAAAATCTATATATACATGTATAAACTTTGGACCCGGGACACTGCCATTTACATTTTGTGCATTCACGTTGTCGACAATCAATGATTTGTATTTTTATTTACACAATGATGCCAAGCATCATGGATGTTATTGACATCATTGTTGTTGCACATGACAATGTGTAAGATCAGATTTTTCAGTACATGTGTAAAACGGTGAAAACCTTACCTGGCCTGCACAAATTTATCTCATACTTGTCTTTAAATATGTCTTTTTTGAATATACGATACAACATATATGTAGCTAGTCATATCAATCTGCCGTCTGCCGAGCAATACAAGTTTTATCACATGGGTGTAATAAAGGGTAAAACAAAGCCATATCAATTTGGAAATTCCCTGAGTCGATTTATAATTAAATGAAATTCGGCTTACTACGAAAAAACGTCTGATTTATTCAATACGATAAATTAGCGCATGTCAAGAGAGTCGCCTCATTTTGAGCATAGAAATCTCCGCATGGTCTGTTTTTTAAGCGCGACATAAAATTTACCCGCTGATTTTGTCTGTGTGCATGACTTCTTTTCACCCATAAAATATAGCTACGTTTCAACTGATATATTAAAAAAAAATTGCACTTATATAAATAGAATGAAAAATATTATTTTTTCATATCACACCCTATAATACCAGGTCCTCGTCCCATATCAGCCCTCGAGCTAAAACTTCAGACTCAGATAATTATGGCGTCTCAGGCCTGAATCATACAGGGTATCATATGAAAATACCCATTTAATTAATACTCTCTATATATTGAGCTGTACTGCCCAATATACAACTATAATCCAAGTTTGATTGATCAAGTGCACGTTGTTCCTGAGAAACGGAGTCAAAAGAAAAATTAAATGTTGACACCACGCCGGCGTCCCTGTCACTAATGGAGATGAAGCGACCAATTTTCTTGATTTGTCTTTAAAAGGCGAGACATTACATTGAAACCTGCTAGCTTTGCAGAAATGTGGTAACTCTAGTCTCTTCTTTAGTGTATTTATATTGCAGCTGCCTGTACTCCAGATACACACATTTATGCTAATATTGATTAAAAACAGATTTCAGTATTTTCCAAATAATACAGATATGCTAAATCAGCTTTTGGTGTGACTGCTGTAATACCTCTAAATATTTTATGCATTACTCTAGTGTGATATCTAGTAGTATAATATGCCATCTGGGATCCAGTGTTCCAATCATTATAAATCACACACAACCAATCAATTGTTCATCTATAGAATATTTGGAGTGAATTAAGTCAATATAAAAATAGTAGTTTTAAAGACTGTTTGAAAACCTCTCTTGTCAATTTAAAAAATCACTCTTTTCTCCTTCATGTTAAGTAAGATTTATTAAGTATCATTAGGTATGATTGTGTCACGTGCAATAAATCTGTTGCCAGCCTCTCAATTTTTACATTTATAACATAACGTGTGGGAGTGTAATAAAGCCATGATATATTTATCATAATACACTAGTGAAATGAATATGCAAATGAAGGCCAAATAATCATTCGGTATTTTCCATTTATCTCGGAGTACATCGGAATTGTCTTGCTGATTTCTGTTAAAATACTGACCGTCAGTATAATTTGTCCCATACCAGATACATGTACATGGAATGAGAGAGTAATCCCACGCTGCTTCAGTGCCTCGGCAATTACATCATTACGTACATTAATGAGAGGTCTGAGGAGGACCAATCACACGCTGGCAATGTGACACTACTTTAGGCTGACTGCGACAAAATTGCCATCTATGGATATGTTATTGATTTTGTGACAAGCCTGCATGAACATACCGGAAACGTCCAGTCACCATATGTTTTATAAAAATAAAAAAAGCAATGGAATCAATCTTTATGAATCAATACGGGAGTGTTTTTTAATGATAAATTTTCCTGTTTCCAATAGTAACTGGGACACAGATCTGCCATAATCTGCCATGCCTTTAAGAGCTAATTAAACATTGTTTTTTATCAATTTGAGCCAGTAAATGAGTGATCAAACACATGTTTAAGCACAGCTCCATGTAGGTGCAAACAATTCCATCAAACTATTTTTTGTAGAAAAGTCCATAATTTATGTTTATTTTAGAAATTCTAAACATTTCTAAACATATTGTACTTTTAAGATTATGTTTTTTTTCATGGTGGGGTGGTGGTGTTGGTGGGGAAAGGGTGGTGGTGTGGAGGATGTGGTGGAGGTGATATGTAACTTCTATCTCTGATACATTATCAAAGCCTTGTTTAAAAAAAAGCTGCATAACGTCTAACCATATGGTGAAAAATTATCTATAAAAACTACTGCTCCATGACTAACAGTCATTAAGCTCAAATCTGTACTAAAATCAATAAAAAATAAAATAAAAAATGCCAATATCAGCAACAACATATGCTGCCATTAAAGCTAAGAGAAATGAAAAGAATACAAAATTAATGACTTAAAAAGAAAAAGAAAAGAAAAAGTGAAATATTTAGACATAACAGTTTACAAACATCAAATTAGTAAACATTTAACACTGATCTCGCAAAAACACACAATAATGATAAAAGAAACAAATTACCTTAGACTGCTTAATGTCATGAACACTAGACAGTTAAAAATCCAATATTTGCAATAATTTTAACAATGTAACCGAATGTCCATAATGAAGGTGCCGCTGGTCTGTAGTATTGATGCGGTTTCACTACTGTCCAACAGAGCTACTGCCAGGAAGACGTATAGTTATCAAGTTAAGGAAGGTAACTTCAAGGCCACATCATTGATCCAACCTCGAGTATTGCTATTATTAACCAGTTATAGAAGCCCTGTACACTGGAGAGTTGCTGCAGACCTCAGTTATAGTGAGGTAACATGTGACAGTATGGTCATGCATAGTGAGGTAACATGTGACAGTATGGTCACGTTTAGAGGGTAACATGTGACAGTATGGTCATGCATAGTGAGGTACGATGTGACAGTATATATGATCACGCATAGTGAGGTAACATGTGACAGTATGGTCATGCATAGAGGGTAACATGTGACAGTATGGTCATTCATAGTGAGGTAACATGTGACAGTATGGTCATGTATAGTGAGGTAACATGTGACAGTATGGTCATTCATAGTGAGGTAACATGTGACAGTATGGTCATGTATAGTGAGGTAACATGTGACAGTATGGTCATGCATAGTGAGGTACATGTAGCATGTGACAGTGTGGTCACTCATAGTGAGGTAACTTGTGACAGTATGGTCATGCATAGTGAGGTACATGTAGCATGTGACAGTGTGGTCACCCATAGTGAGGTAACATGTGACAGTATGGTCATGCATAGTGAGGTACATGTAGCATGTGACAGTGTGGTCACGCATAGTGAGGTAACATGTGACAGTATGGTCATGCATAGTGAGGTACATGTAGCATGTGACAGTGTGGTCACGCATAGTGAGGTAACATGTGACAGTATGGTCATGCATAGTGAGATAACATATGACAGTATGGTCATGCATAGTGAGGTAACATGTGACAATATGGCCATGTATAGTGAGTTAACATGTGACAGTATGGTGATGCAGTGAGGTAACATCTGACAGTATGGTCATGTATAGTGAGGTAGCATGTGACAGTAAGGTCATGCATAGTGAGATAAGTGTTTATGGTTATCGGGTGGAGATCTCAATGGTTTGCAAGTTATGACCTAAGGGATATGTCCAAGGGGTAGGTACGGACCCCATAGGCCAATGCTGGTGGGATAGTTGCATTTGTCTGTTCATGCCCAGTAGGTGTATAATATGGTTATATGGTGGGAATCTCAACGGTTTCCAAGTTAGGCCACCATTAAAAATTTGTTTGTTTGCAGTTTCCGACCCATGGCTTTTAGGGGTGGGTCGGTAGGTAGGGATATATATATATTTTTTAAAACATTTTTATTATTAACGTATGCCCATCGACGGCATGCAAATATCGTGTGCTTTACTAGTATTATCCTTAGAGGTTTTTTTTAAAAGGGTTTATAAATATTAACAGAACATGCAAGAAAAAAGAAACAAAAATCTTGAAAAAAAAATGAATTAAAAAAAAAAAAAAAAAAAAAAAAAAACAATTGTTTGGGTCGGCGGATTTGCCGTGGGTCGGTCGCAAACTGCAAACAAACAATATTTTAATTTAGGCCCTATGACACAGAGATATGTCCCGAGGGGTGGGTACGGACCCCAGGGTGAACACTGCTTGGATGGTTGTATCTGTCTGTTCATGCCCAGTAAGTGTATAACATGATTATATGGTGGGGATCTCAACCATAACCGGGGCGTCCGTGGCCGAGTGGTTAACGTCTCTGACTTGAAATCACTTGCCCCTCACCGCTGTAGGTTCGATCCCTCATGGGCCTAGGAATCTTTATGTGAGGAAGCTATCCAGCTGGCTTGCGGAACGTCGGTGGTTCTACCCAGGTGCCCGCCCGTGCACGAATATTGCCCGGAGGGGCACCTGGGGTCTTCCGCCAGCAATGGAAGCTGGAAAGTCGCCATATGACCTTAGCTGTTGGCGCGACTATAAAATCCAATTCAATCAATCAATCAACCATAACCAGTTTCCAAGTTATGACCCAGGGGTTATGTCTACAGGGATGTGGGGCGCACCCCAGGATCAATGCTGGTTGGATGGTCTATATAAGTCTATGCAAAACATGTGACTCCTGGAGTGTGGCCCAATTTCACCCCATGATCACGATTTACATAAACTTGATAGAGGACCATTAGCTTATTGGCACTTGCAAAATTTTAGACCTCTAGCTCATGTTTAAGAAAGAAGATTTTATAAAGATATTCCTTTATAACTCGATGTATAACTGCAACCCACAGGATTACTGGTCCTATCTGGCTGGTTTTTCAACTTGTCTGACCTTCATTGATATCAACAATTTGGCTAAGTTTGATAAAGATCAGATGGAAATGGAGGCCCTACCATTTTAACAGGGCAAAAAAATAGCCTATTTTATAAAATCAAGGACCATAACTCCGGTATTAATGATCCGATCTGGCAGGTTTTCATACTTGTCCGAGCTTTCAATGATATCAACATTCAGGCAAAGTTTTGAAAACATCAGATGGTAAATGAAGTCCCTTAGTTTAAACGAGGGAAAATATAGCATATTTAACTAAATCAAGGCCATAATTCTGGTGTTACTAGTCCAATCTGGCTGGTTTTCAATGAGCTTTTATTTGTATCAACAATCTGGTAAAGTTTGGAAAAGATCGGATGAAAAAAGCAGGCTCTATTGCCTTAACAAGACAAAATATATTACATTCAAGAAAATCAACTGCCATAACTCTGGTGTTACTATTCCGATGTTGTTGGTATTCGAGCTTTCATTAATATAAAATGTCTGGCCCAGTTTGGAAAGGACTGGATGGTAAATGAAACCCCTTTGGTCTTAATGAGGGGACATGTATATTTAACTTAATCAAGGGTCATAACTCCAGTGTTACTGGTTTAGCCCGGCTGGTTTTCGAAAACTTGTCTGAGCTTTCATCGATATCAACAATCTTGCCAAGTTTGGTTATGATCAGATGAAAAACAAAGGCCCTATCATCTTTTAAAGCAAGGTAAAATATAGTATATTTAAATAAATCAAGGGCAACAAATCTGGTGTTACTGATCCGATCTGGGTGGTTTTCGAGCTTGTCCAAGCTTTCATTGATATCAACAATCTGGTAAAGATTGGATAAAAAATGTAGGTCCTATCATCTTAATGAGGCAAAATATAGCATATTTAAGAAAATCAAGGGCCATAACTCTGGTGTCACTGGTATGATCTGGCTGTTCTTTGAACTTGTCCAAGCTATAGATATCAAAAACTTAGCCAAGTTTGGAAAACATCAGATGAAAAGTGAAGGCGGCCCAATTGTGTAACTGTTAATGAAGAAGTGTTAAAAGACTGACAACAGACAACATGCCATCCCATAAGCCTCGAGTAGAGATACCTAGAAGGGTGCCAGTATAAGGTTGGTTAGGTTGCAGGTTAACGTTTTATGAATGGCGGCATAACTCTGCCAAAATGAAAGTCAGAGTTATAGGACATGTGTAACAATATTATGTGTGGTAAGATGAATTCGTGTGTGAAGTTTCATGAACATAGGTCAAACTAGAACTATCACCGAAGGTGAAGAATACCCACGCTTAAATTCTAAGTCAAACAAAGGGCCATAATTCTGTAATAAAGTAGGCAATCAACAATGGGTGATGTACAGGGACATAAGGTCACAGTTGTTATGTGTATACAGTTTGGCATTCAAAACTGTTTCAGAAATGCAAGTAATAACAAGAGAAAATCCTGTTGGTGTTAAAGCCGGGTTTTCCATAATTTGAAAGACAAATCATTTGAATAGTGTATGCAAGATGTTCAAAACAGATTTTAGTTTCTTTTCATCATACAGTATTTGTGATAAAACTTGTTTCAAGTTACTGACAAACTGAAAGTAAACTTAAAGCAAATTCTAAGTAAAGAAATATGACTAATTAGGAAAATATTCAAGGGGGATAATTCTGAAAATAATCTGAAACCATTTTTAGTAACAGTGACCCAATGACCTCAAATGCAATCCTAAGCTTCCTTTTCATGTAAGTTACCTATCTATAAGTCATATTGTGCGCAAAAACTGACGAAAGATGAAGAAATTAAGTAGTAATTAAAAATTAATGTAAATATATAAGGCCAGAGTTTTTTTATAGTTAGTTTTACGGGAGATTTTGGAAAAAAATGCAGTAGGAGGAGGAAATAAAAATAAAAATGGGTAAAATGAGGAGTCGATAAAAAAAAAAAAAAAATTTTTTTAGAAAATTTCAGATTTTTTTTTTCTTCATAAAACAAGTTTTTCTCGTAACATTACTATCAATGTATTGCTTCCATTTTTATGTTGATTTTTTTTTCAAGTTGTTTTGCATATAAAATAATGTAATCAACATCCACTTTATGTTAAAACTGCCTACATGTTATCTCAAATTCACAAACCGTTCTTAAAAATACCTTCCACTCTTGAGAATTGGTTTGTTGACTGTCAAATTAATATATTTTTGAGTATGTATTTTACAGATATTATCACAAATTTGCTATTAAACACACTTCAAATCGAAACAAAATGTAATATATAAACTTGAAATTATTGAAAATTTATCTTTCATAGTTGCAAGGATAATAGACATATTTTTCCCTGACATAGGTCAAGACTAAGAATATTCTCAAAAAAGGTTTATGAACTCAATGCCTAGTAGAGCGAAATAGGTATTGTGGTGTTCAATGGTATGCATTAAATTGTGTTTGTAAACATGTATATTAAAGAGACTAAATTAATACTTCGATTTCCAACCTTGCAAAGTAACTACTGTCTTTACCCAAATTTTCAAAAAAAAGTTTGTGATTTTACGTTATTGTGAAAATAAGTTTTAGGATAGGCAAAACTATTTTTTTTTTAAAAAAGATGTAGCAGATCGAACAGGAGGAAAAAATAAAATAAAATTCACAATTTCAACTTTTTTTTATTTATTTCAGTTTTGAAAAATTTAGGGTTGGCTCTTCCGTAAAACTAAAAATAAAAAAACTCTGGCCTAAAGATAAAACTATTAAAAAAATAAGGGATGATATGGTAGTAATATAAACTATATATGTAAATAATAAAATGCCGTCAACGGGTATATAAACAAGTTAATATATAAGAACACATTATAATGATTTATATAGTCTGATTTCTTTTAGGAAATCTAAAACAAGACTAAAATCTATAGTATCAAATAACTCTTTCATAGTATTAACATTGTAGTACCTTTGACGCATAGGATCAGTCTACACATTCCAACAAGATGTGTTTGACCGTTAATGGTGCAAAGCAGGGTATACATTCTGGTAATTGCTCACCTTGTAATAAATATGAATGAGTATAACGTGTATGCCCTATCCCACAACGGGCTAGAACAACTTCCTCTCGATGATTGGATCTACTAGAAGAACGCTATTCTCCAAGTAAAGGTTTAATTGAATGGAGTTTATTGTTAACTGACAAATCCTAAGCGGCTTGCCAAGAGTTACAAATAAATGTGTTAATACAACTTTTAAAATCATTATAAGGTAATTTAGCATTAGATATATGTAAACCTAATGCTGCTTTAGCAGCACTATCAGCTCTATCATAACCATGTATTCATACATGGCTTGGAAGCCAGCAGAAAATAATAACATTATCAACTATAAGAGAATTGTACTTTTCTAAAAGCTGAAGCACAACTGAGTTATCATGTTTTGTATTACCCAGTGCTTGAAGAGATGAAAGGGAAACAGAAAAGATTACGAAATGGTCATCATCAGATTCCTGAATATAATTTAAGGCAAGTTTAATTTCAGACAGATATGTGTTTATGACTCTGGTGCCAGTGGTCTACAGACTTCTTGTGTTCTTCTTGTGTTGATAGGTGAAATATTAAGCCCCAAAGGCTTGTCGTCCCCATCGTGTTAGAAAAATTGATATCTCCGGTTGGTTCAGTATATCTTTTTCGTGTCAAATCTTTGAGGTCTCCAGATCTTGTCTAACTCACTTTTGAATATGTCTACATTTGTGGCGGTCACAATATTATCTGGCAACGCATTTCAGCTTTGATGACACAGTGAGTGAAGGAATTTAGTCAAATATTTTTGCAAGCTCTTGGTTTGGCAAGTTTTATAGAGTGACCTATTATCTGGTTGTTTATAAATAGTGAAAATAATTATGTATAGTCTATATCATCAATATGGAGCTTTGTATAACTTTACAAACAATTTCTTGTCCAAGAACTAAAGATTCGCCTTATCAAGTCAATTATGCTGATTTATTTACAGATTTACTTACACATTTCAAAATTTAATGTGTTTGTAAAATGTATTCCAAGGTCCTTTTCCGTTTCATCAACAGCCACTTGCGAATATGTGTTGTTTTTATCAAACATTTCATATTCAAATTTATAGTTTAAGTTTCCAGTATGGACTATTTTACATTTCTTCATATTAAATTGCAACATCCAGTCCGAGCTCCATGAGCACAGAGAAAATACATCTTGCTGCAGTTGGGTCTGGTCACCTTTGGATCTGATAACATTATACAGTATAGTGTCATAGATCTGCAAACAGACGACACACACTCTTAACTATATCTGGGACATCATTTATGTAGAATATGAATAGTATTGGACCTAATATTCATCCTTGCGGTATACCGGAGACAACATCCTTCCAACAGAAGCACTACCATTTATGATCCTCTTTGCTTTCTGTTCTTAAAGAAGCCTTCAATCCATTTCAGGAGTTTTCCATCTATACCATAGGCATTTATTTGATGCAAGCGACGTTGGTGAGGTACAGTATCAAATGCCTTAGCAAAGTCAAAATATATAGCATCTACCTGGCAGTTTTCATCAAGTGCATCTGTCCAGTCATCTAGAACCCTTAACAATTGTAAGATGGTACTTCTATGTTTACGAAACCCATGCTGGCTGTGTACCAGATATGGTCATTCACCAGATTTCATCATTATCGATAAAACACTCGATTTCGCGAATACTTTTCATCCAATCTTGTTCCAATCACTAGAAGCTTTCAAATGATGACCAACAACAGATGAACTACTTTCGAAAGGTAAATATACACTTCAAAACAAAACTTTAAGCATATGAATGACCCGTAACTGTTTACTTCCGCGGGGAGAAACGCTTGCAAAATGCGCATGCGCAGTAACGTTGTGAAATATATTGCGAGTTAAAGGTACATGCCATTGTACATGAACATAAAGCAGACGCCGAACATAAAACACTCCTTGCTCATTAAATTTTTAAATGAAAAATGTTATCAATTTTATAAATATGATCGATCACACATTATTTTAAATAAAAATCATAATTTTATGAACTTACAAGTTTATTTCCAAAATGAAACACAGAGGACAGGTCACACTCATTTTTTTTTTTAATTCAAGGAAGACGAGCACAAAAAATAAAAATTGGAACATGATTAATTACTCTTGTCTACGGTAACATTTCACGTGGTAACAGTCTTGAGTATTGGCAATTGTATCACTGATAAATCTTTGAAGTGTTAAAATTTAAAGTATTATAACAATTTCAAGGACTATTGAAAACTCGTGTTATGGCAGTTATACTAAAAATCCCAGTTTGTTCAACGCATATACCTTTCCGTGCTATGTTTGAGGAAGAAAAACAATATTAATGTGAACTTAAACACTTATGTTTTCTTCTTTTTTTCCTTTCAAAAATGCCTAGAAAGTATGGAATTGATCAGCACTGTCCCGAGGATGACCCTTTCCGACCATGTCAGACAAGACAATCGAAGTTCTGTTACTGGACCTCAGCGTATGCTTAACGACGAAGAGGAGAATGCCCCAGTCATATATATGAAGTACATGGCATCGCATGGATTCCCGCTAACACCAGTAACGACCCGTTGATATGTACATGTAAAGGAGATCGTTAGACGTTCTGGTAAGAAGGCAAATTATATTAAAATGTGTATCTCAGCGATTTTTTTAATTATCAGTATACTATTTAATGTGTATGCAGTGTACAGACAATAACGGATTTCTATTTAATAGCAGGTGTTTGTAATGTGAAACAGATTTTTAAGATTGGAGAACAAGCTATGATTAGTGAATGAGCGGTTACGAACAAACCAGCGAGTGCTTGTGAACGAGCTACGAATAACCAATAAGTGGTTATGAACTCGTCAAACATGCACTTTAAATGTTCTTTTTAATTAAAGGGGCTGATGACTCACTTTAAAAAAAAACACACACACACACTTTTCCTTCATCAATTGCATTTGTTTAATCATTAATACTAATTATAACTATATAGTATTAAAGTTGCACCAAAAACATTAAAACCAATGGTAGAATAAGAACAAATGAAAACTTAACAAGCAGATTATAAGTCAAAATGTTACTGATATAATAGAGATGCTGATTTGATTAAAACATGCACAGGTATTATTTTCTTAGGTCGAGCTACACTGTTTAACATGGAGCGCGGACCCAGTCACAACTGGTTTAAGAAGCTGCTGGCTTTTTCTGGCTTTTCTGAAAAAAAGCCAGAAAAACAAGACAGGTCGAGATCGTGGATGTCCAACATAAATGTTATCAACAAATACTTCAATTTCTTCGCAGACGTTGTCGTGGAAAATAGTTTTTCTGGACTAACCCGCTCATGTATGTTTAACAGTGAGCGGAACCGTTAAAAAAAAAAAAGTAAAAAAAAACAAATGGGGTGAAGAGAAATCACACTTACCAGCAGCGCACCACAACCGCTCACTAGCGGATCCAGGGGGGCGCACCCGGCGAGCGCCCCCACTAAAAATTCCGGATCATACATATATGTCCATGTTACTGTACATATAATATCAAACAATTTCGATGCACGCCCTCAGTATTAAAAGATTTCTCGCTCGCTTCGCTCGCTCTACGCATAATGACTAATGAGTGGTTTAATTAACACATTGTTAAATCCTTTTATTTGAAAACTGACTTTTTTTATTCATACATGTCCATGTTACTGAAGATAAAATATCAAACAATTTCGATGCACGCCCTCAGTATTTATTTATTTTCGCTCGCTTCACTCGCTTGACGCATAATGGCTAATGAGTGGTTTAATTAACAAATTGTTAAAACCTTTTATTTTAAAACGGACTTTTTTATTCATACATGTATGTTCATGTTACTGTAGATAAAATATCAAACAATTTCGATGCACGCCCTCAGTATAAAAACATTTCTCGCTCGCTCTACGCATAATGACTTATGAGTGGTTTAATTAACACATTGTTAAATCCTTTTATTTGAAAACGGACTTTTTTTTATTCATACATGTATGTCCATGTTACTGTAGATAAAATATCAAACAATTTCGATGCACGCCCTCAGTATAATTTTTTTTTTCGCTCGCTTGACGCATAA
This sequence comes from Cyrtodaria siliqua, assembly GCA_037043455.1. Classification (NCBI taxonomy): domain Eukaryota; kingdom Metazoa; phylum Mollusca; class Bivalvia; order Adapedonta; family Hiatellidae; genus Cyrtodaria; species Cyrtodaria siliqua. The sequence continues at coordinate 168,043 of JAWPHD010000752.1, read as the reverse complement.
TGGCTAATGAGTGGTTTAATTAACACATTGTTAAATCCTTTTATTTGAAAACGGACTTTTTTTTATTCATACATGTATGTCCATGTTACTGTAGATAAAATATCAAACAATTTCGATGCACGCCCTCACGATAACAATTTTTTTTCGCTCGCTTCGCTCGCTCGACGCATAATGGCTAATGAGTGGTTTAATTAACACATTGATAATTCCTTTTATTTGAAAATGGACTTTTTTACCCTATCAATGCACTACCGCAACGGTTTTATGAGGCTAGAAACGGACCCGAAAATTTACCAAAATCTTACGCCCCCCCCTACGCTGAAATCCTGGATCCGCCCCTGCCGCTAACCATGTAACCGCTCACTTGTGCGTGTCTGCAGATTGTCAGTTTTTACCGACTATGGTCATATTCAAAGGCTCCCTCTGCATCGTCAGCTTCGGGATGGCGTGCCAAACCAGTGGGCATATGCTACAAGGGAGTCCAGATATATGGACACTGAGCTTTTTATCCAGTGGTTCCAGAACATATTTGTGCCTAATTGTGGCAATGACCGCCCAGTAATCATAGAAATGGACAACATGACTCCCATACAATGTCAGGATCAAGGAAAGATTTGCAGCCATGGCAAATAAGCTGGGGTTTGTCAGTCAAAACATGGTGATTGGCAAACCCAAGTTCACCGTAGTCTTAAACTACGCAATTGATCAGGCTACACCTGCTTCTGCTTCTATAAAAGAAGCATCAGAATGGCAGGGACATAGTCTGCCATAGACCAGTTGCAAATTGTTCCGGCATTGTTTCCGCCACCTGACACTGAAAGAGCAACTGCAGATACTATCGTGTCCGACCAATGTGCGGTCACCTGCGAAAAATGTGGATCATTCCTCACAAACCCACTGGTCCAACAGTGTCTTATACCAGAGTCACTGGCAGACTTGCTACTACCCCCTCCTGGAAGACCAAGTCAGGTGAAAAAAAGGAAGATTGTAACAGAAGGGCTGGTCTTGAGCGGAGAGAAGATGCTGGAGATTTTACAGGAGAAGGAAAGAACGGAACAGAAGAAGAAGCAAGATCAAGAAAAGTGGAAATTATAAAGAAAAATAAAGCAGGAGGAAAAAAAGAAGGAGGCAGAAATGAAAGACATCAAAAAGAAGGAAAGAAACAAGAAGAACGGAAGAGGGAAAAAACGTAAAAAAATGACAACGGAAGAAGCAATGTGGACAATGTCACAGAAGGAGAAGTGCACGAGGAGAAAGTTACTGAAGAGGCAGACACAACTATAGAAACGGAAGGTCAGAAGCATGGAAGGTTGACACACAGAATGAACACTTGTGGTGTTTGCCATATCTGCAGACGAGTATCAGATGAGGGAAACGGGATCAAGTGGTACGGTTGTGACGACCCATTGTGTTTGTCGGGAACAAGACGGTTTCATGAACTATCAGAACAGTAAAGGAAGATTTTACATGAGAGCCTGCAGGATGACAGTGTGTTCTGGTATTGCCATTTCTGCATGCCATACCAGTATGATGAGGAGTGATGTTCATAGTCACGGCAATGTTACAGCAATCACAGCCGCGAGCGTGTATATAATACAATATGCCATGAATCCAACGTTGCATTGGCTGTCGTGATGGAACACTTTCGTTTGTATATCTGAATATAACTTAATCCGAATGTGACTTTAATAATCGAATTGTATAATCATTTAACAGTTTAATCTCTAAAAATGAAACCTCTAGAAAGTACCCACTTTTAATTGATATCCTGGCATTTAATCATCTTTTGGCGTACATTACGGTGCTTTATTAATTTGTGGCAATGCCGTTTCATTTATGAATCCATGCTTGAATAATTATTATGAATTAATTTATTGGTGAATTAATTGTTAATTCATTCTTTTAGTCATTCGGTCAGTCAGTCAGTCATTAAATTTGATCTTTATTTATTCATTCACATTCATTCATTTCGACATTTACTGATTTGACATTTTTATGAAGCAAATGAAATTGAATTTATGGCAAATAATAACAAGAGCTGTCGGAGAACAGCGCAGCTCGACTATTCGATTTTTCAGAGAATAATAAATTTATAGCTAGTATATACCATCAGAAAACAAGGCTACACCAATGGGGGAGGGGGGGGATTATGTGTAAGAAGTCACAAAAACAACACGTATGTGAAAAATAATAATTAAAATATCAAGTTTGAGTGGGGATGGGGGAGAGGCGGAGGGTGGGGAGGGCAACATATATGTGTAAGAAGCTATGTGTAAAAAATTACCAAAACAACACAGATATATGTAAAAAAACACTAAACATTAAATAAAAATATTTCAGTTTCGAGCGGGGGGGTGGTGGGGACCAAAACAACACTGAAATATGTAAAAAAAAAATAACAAAAAAAATGTTTCGAGTGTGTGTGTGTGTGTGTAATTTGGGTTCCATGGGAGCCCATGGGTTACAGGAACCAAAATTGCTTATGCAGCCCTTAAGATAATGCTATAAGGAATGCAATAAGGAAGCCCATGGCCAAATTTGGTTGTGCTAGGATAAGAAATGTAAGAGATATAGACTTGTAAACACATCTTACACGCAAACCTTGATGTGGGACGCCAACGCCAACGCCGGGGTGATTACATAAGCTCTCTTATTCTTCGAATAGTCGAGATAAAAATTTTTGTTTGCTTAATAATCTGTATCTTATTTGTATTGAAACCAGCTACGTGCAATAACGTACGAAGAAGACGACAAAAAAGAAATTTAACAATAAAAGACAATACCGGTACTTTTATTGTTTGTTATAACATTATGTTTTTTTGTTTATACAGGGGACCAGCTACCATAGTGAGGATGTAACACATGAGTATTTACATGTATCATAGATCTACATACACTGGATTTGAAACATGGCGTAAATCAATTTATCCGCCGAAGAATAATTTACCCATGAATACTTGCACGTACAGGTAAGGTATTTTAGCGCATGCGCATTGCGCTAAGTTACGCATCGTCTTACGAATTGATCGATGTAAGAAAACCTAGTATACATGTGACAGGGGTCACGCGATTAGGCGAAGTCGAAGTCGCTAAAAACTTCACTTTAATTTGGCCGACTTCGCTTAATTTGGCCGACATCGCTTTTTTATTCATGTGGGGCGAAATTTGAGTCGCCGTCATTTTGTCAGCGTGTGTATCACATGTACCTTATTTAATCCCATAACCATTAAATAACAACCTGACTCTTATCTAATCAGGGCAATAGCCTAATTATCGATCTTTATCGGCTTGCCTAAGGCGACATGTGAATATTAACCACCATGTTTGTTGTTAGGCGATCACGTGATTAGATCATGTGGGGAATCATGTGCGCATTCTATTTAAGTAAACGAATCAAAGCTGTCGTATTTTTTCGTTTGGCGAATATTAAAAATCGTACTACAAAATACTGCGCAAGGGCGGGTTTATGATTATGATTGACAACGAGGTACTTTGAAAAATCTCCTGCGATGAATTTAAATTTAAAAGGCGGTTTATATAAATAATATGACTGACATCGGCAAAGTTGTTAAAAATCTTTAATAAGCAAAACTGTGAACTTTGAACAGTCTTTGATTGTTTGTTTTATTGACGGCTAATTATGAAATAAAGAAATGTGTTTGGTATAAAGCGAGTTTGTTTGTGATAGTTTTATTGACGAGAGAAATCAGCGGAAATGTATTGTATCCTACGATTAGACGTACTTTAGACATCTATAACGTATCTATGTTTATGGATTGGTTAATGATTTTGTTTTTTGTTACTCAATGCGGGTATGAATGAAAACTAAGTTTGGGGTTATTATCGAATAATTAGTATTTTTCAATAAAATTTAAACGAAGTATTGGGATCAAAAAAAAATTAAAAAAATAAAGTTATATGATTTCAGTTGGTATTTTCAAGACAGAAAGGGTTTTTGGCACTGTTCACTTTGAAGTTTGTAAGGCCGTGGGAAAAAAAAAATAATAATAATAAAAACAAAATGATAATAATAATACATGCTTTATTAGTATTATGCATTATTTTAGTTATTATAACAGTAATAATCCCAATACAAATAATTAATAAAATAACATGAAATTGGTTAACTCAATATTTAAGCGTCCGTCTCATGTCGACCGACCTCAAGTCTCCCTGTTTTGAAAAACTTCTCCCTGATTTGACTGGAGGGAGAAGTCACTTCTCCCTATTTTTGGAGTCTGGCTTGACCCCTGCATATCGTTGTTAATTTATTTGTTTTGGGAAAAGTATTTACGATAGCCGGCTATTTCAAAGACGAGTTGAAAGATATTTCTTTATTCTATACAGTGATGTTGGTTTTAGCTTTACTGAAACACGAACTAAATAACAAAAATTACGTTCGATTGACCGTATGTGAAACTGCGACAGTGACGTGACTCGGCAAATTTACAAAATATATATATACATATCGTTGCTGATTTGTTTATTTTGGGAAAAGAATTTAAGCTAGCTGGCTAATTCAAATACGACCTGAAGGATAATTTTTTATTATATACAGTGACGTCTGTTTTAGCTTTACTAAAAACAAACTAAATAAGAACAATTATGTTCGTTTGACCGTAATTAATTAAACTAGCTGGCTAATTCAAATACAAGCCGAGAGATTATTCTTCATTCTATAAAGTGACTTTTGTTTTAACTTTAATAAACGAAATAAATAATACGACCGTAGGTGAAACTGCGACAATGATCATGTGTCTCTGCAAATTGTACATATACATGCATAATGATACATGTAAGTACATAAGTTAGCTGGCTCATTAGGTAATTCGACTTGATTGTGGCTTCAGTTGTCTTGTTTAATTAAACTACATGTATGATGGATTTAGTGGTCTATTGTTCCATATTGCACGTCTGGCGCCTTCTAATTAACACCGTTTGATACCGAATATACAGTGCGGTCGACGTGTCTGTGTCGGCATTTTGTATTTTCATACAATTCAGTTTTGTCACCAGGATGTAATAATCGGTGGAATGCTTTCCGTTTGTTTTTATTAAACCCTTCCACCCCTAAGTCAGAGGTGTCATACCGAATATACAAGGTGGTCGTGCGCGATATTTCAGCATATTGTCCCCTTAGAAGGGCAGTAACAGATATAATTCAAAGGGTTGTTTTGTGTTCCAAATAACAGGATGTTGGTTATCGATATAATATTTCTGTTTTATTGCACGCAAGTACCCCAAAAGTCAAACGTGTCATACCGAATACACAGGTATCACATCGTAATACTATTTAAAACCCAACTTAAACAGAAAAATTTGAGACGAAAACAAAGGCTATACATTTTTTTCATGTGTATACATTTTTATAAAAAATAAAGGCGATTTTATTTATGAATTTTCAACCAAATTCAAACGCGTAATTTGAGAACAGAAAGGCTACCGTATACAGAAATCCAAGGCTGTCATTCAAATCTACACAATAATGGCACAATAATGGCAATACAAATGAATAATTATTTTGAATATCGAACCATAAATAAAACAGGAGTTTCACTTAGAATGTGTATACATTTTTATGAAAAATAAAGGCGGTTTTATTTATGAATTTTCAACCAAATTCAACTGCGTAATTTGAGAACAAATCAAATGCTATACAGAAATCCAAGGCTGTCATATAAATCTACACAATAATGGCAATACAAAGAAATAATTATTTTGAATATCGAACCATAAGTAAAACAGGAGTTTCACTTAGAATGTGTATACATTTTTACAGGGAGTACGTTATAGGGAGGAGAAACGGGCTCGTTTTGCCGATTTATGTTGTCGCGCATGTGTTTCACTACTCCGTGAAAATGACTATTTACGGTTGTTTCGCGAGTGTGTGAAAAACAGCAAATTCTTATAAATTATTACACTTACAAACTCAATAAAGGTGCTAAATGTAAACATAAGTATTATTTATTTACATTGTGTCCTCTGATACAGAGCGTGTATTTGTTTGCAAGTTTAAAAGCACATTTTACCAGACGGTTCCGTGTAACAAAGATGGCGCCACTCTGCGCCAAATAAAAAATGGTGACAGTGTATAGCTATTGCAAACGAGATACGAGACTACGGGTTATTTAGGCATTAATAATAACAAAAAGTGAATAGTAAACATAGTTATCTTTGTAAAGAAGGTAATTTCATGGTGGTGATTATAAGACAAAGCCTAAAAAGAGGTGATGAAAATGTGCCTTTTGAGATATCAGCTAAATTTTTTATTTTATAGAATTAAAAATGGTGTGAAGCTATTGCAAACGAGATACGAAGTTTAGGTTATATTAGGCATTAATAATAACAAATAGTGAATAGTAGACATATTTATCTTTGTCAATAATGTAATTTCGTGATGTTGATTATAACAGAAAGCCGTAAAAAGGGGCTGTAAAAACTGCCTAATTTGAGATGTTGGCTAAAATTTTAACTTTTCAAATGTAACGCGCTTACGATCGATTTACCTGTATCGATAAAATAGTAAATGGCGGCGTTCTAGCGCGACAACATAAATCGATAAACTAGAGCGTTTATGAACCCGTTTCTTCTCCCTATAACGTACTCCCTGATTTTTATGAAAAATAAAGGCGGTTTTATTTATGAATTTTCAACCAAATTCAACTGCGTAATTTGAGAACAAAACAAATGCTATACAGAAATCCAAGGCCGTCATATAAATCTACACAATAATGGCAATACAAAGAAATAATTATTTTGAATATCGAACCATAAATAAAACAGGAGTTTCACTTAGAATGTGTTTAAATTTCAGAATAATCGATCGCCTCAAAAGTGGCCGCCGCACTGACTGGTACCCTGTTGTTTACCGCAGAATAATCAGGGAACCAGCTTATTGGCCATTCGGCGGATAAAGCGGGAATTAATAAGGGGCGTATAGGGAGTTTCAAATCCAGGGTACCTGTATATCCATGCATGTATTAAAGTCGTAAGTTCAAAAAAGCATTTTTACACATGTGCAAATATTATATTTTACGGAAAAGAAAAAAAAATGGTGGAAATATTTCTATACAAACCAGCCTAGGAGCAACGACAATTTGATGTGAAAAACGATGTTTCTGCTAGAATGTGTGTTGATTGGCACTACACACTGTTGCTATAGTTATCATAAATTTTCCAGTTGTTTATGTACCTCAATGCATTTTTCAAACTAAATGTCTAATACCTCCATAAATCAAACTGAACATTTCACTAACATTGAAGAATCCATTCAAAAGATACAGATGTTTATCGGACATTTCATTAAATGTCTGCGTAAGTAGGCCTACCGTACCTTACTTCAAAGTCATACACAATTACGTCCAGTGGTAAACATTGTTAACATCGGCTATATAGATTCCTTTCGAAGATACTTATCTGTGAAAGACTCATATATGCTCTTGTATTAAATGTAAATAAATACGAAATATTTCGGTGTCTCAGGCCAGTTTTTTGGCGTTTGAGGATGACAATAACTGGTGCAATCAGTGTCATAAACCGAGCCTATTTACGCTATATATAGTAAGGGTCGTATGACACTTGTTACCGAGAATAAAAATAAAGGAATCATCAACTTTTAACGGCATAGAGGTAAGCTTCTCTAAAAGCAAAAATAGTTACGACAAAGCGCGTTTAATTGAATTATATTAATAAAGGTGCAAAATAATGATGAAATCTGGTACACAGCCAGTACTGACTGTCTGAAAAGGATCATGTTGTATCATATAGTCTTTTCCAACCTCCGCACAGTGATATTGTAGCCAATAATCCCTGCCACAACACAAATCACGTGACGATAGCTGAGGCCATGTGATTATAAAAAAATGGCGATACACTAGGTAATTAATGTTTGGTACAGCAAACTCTAGGTAATTAATGTTTGGTACAGCAAACTCTTGCCGTAACCAACAGGCAATTGGCAATAACATCATCACCTTCGAGAAGATGTTGAAAACATTCAACCTGTTTTGGCTTGGGTCATAGATTTAAATATGTAGGTAGGTCTATGCTTGGGTGTAACCTCTTTATTAAATTTACGCACACCTTCTGTAATGTTCTCAACGGAATACATGTTTGTTACAAGTAACCAAGTAACCGGTGTTCATATTCGCTAAAATTGATTTTTTTAATAAATAAATTATTTTTGTAACCAGACACCGTTTCCACACTATTTTCCTATATTATGAACAAAGCAAGTTGAAATATTGACCTTAAAAATTAAACAGCTATATTTGTGTGGTGGCAGTGGTTACTGTAACAGGCCTGCCAAATCTCCGGATAAAATCCGGATTCTCTGGATTTTTTAGTCGCTCTCCAGATCTCCAGATTTAAGTTTGAAATCTCCGGATTTTCATCAAAACAAAATGTGCATGATCTACCAGCTAAATTTTCACAGTTTATCAGCTATTTCCCGAATTGGTCCTGTTACGCTCCCTAGTCAGAGGAAGTGCCAAATCAGCGGGGGTCATCCGTGTAATGCACTGACTGAATATACAATTAACACCTAAGGCATGATTAATTCCTTCAGTGACATAATGTGCAATAACAGCAATATAGATCTGCAACTTCTTTAATTGGTCAAGCTAACTGAAATAGCAAGTGTGAGGAACTAGCAACTCCTAGAATGTTGTAACACTATAACACTGTAACAACAGAGCTCTGCTGTGTACGATGATTATAATTTGTATAAGAGTTATGTGTATTTGCATTAAGTATGCATCTGTTTAGAAATGTAAGTGCACTTTCATAAAAAAAAATTGTGGTAGAAATCAAAGACTTTCTAATAGAATTACTAGGCTAATTTATTATTTTCTATAACTATCAAACAATGAATGCATCAATCTGAATAATTTAAATTAGCGCTTTAAAAAAAAGTAGTGCGAAGATCAAGTCGACCGCTCCAATTTTTCATTTAAAAATATCCTTTGCATGCTTTAAATCTTAATTTTTAAGAATCTCAGGATTTTGTGTTAAAAAGTTTTGGCAGGCCTGCTGTAACAGAATGGGGAAGTAACCACTGCGGGGAGTTAGAATCTTTTCCAGCAATTTGCTACTAATGTACTGCTGTAGCGAATAAAATACATGTCTACGAACGGCATGACCTTTTTTTTTATATGCGCCGTCCTCCGACGTGCATACATATGCGCCGTCCTCCGACGTGCATATGCGCCGTCCTCCGACGTGCATACACATTTGCCACTTTCCAATCATCCCGGATTCCGGTACTGTTTCTTCTTGAATGGACTTGCTAAATATATTATGAAGAGGTAGGTACAACTGCTAAAAAAAATACCCCTGTAGCGGACATAATATAAAAGCGCCTCTTCATGAATTGTTTAATCTACTCTAGATGACTAATAGCTTACCGTTTCTTTTAAGTTAACAGTTAACAACTGACAGATCATCATCAGATGACACAAATTGTTTTTAATAATCGCATCCTCTTGGGTTTAACTTAGGGTAACGAAAATATCCAGTGTATTTCAAATGAAATTGTGCAGCGTAAGAACTACATTCTTTGGGAATATCACGATTGCACGCCGCACGCGTGCTCGCATGTACACGCAAACACGCACTTGCTCACTCACTAGCCTGCTTACTGTTCAATATGGTTGGCTCATACGCTCCGGAAGATCGCCAAAAAATAATTGAATTGAATGTTTTTAACGTGTCTAGATAACGGTTCATCAAAGTTATATTGCTGGGATGAATCTTAAATAGACCTGGCAATTTAGACCTCTCCAGAAAGGCAGGAATAATACGTGTTATTCGGGAAGTAGCTGTGTACAACCGCACAACATTCGACAAGCATCTTCTGGTAATGACACCCAAGAAATGTATGTCCGGTCACTTACTGTATTTATGTATTTATGTACCCTGATTATCATCAACGCCTCTGATTGCCATCCTAACCCAGGACCCAGAACACCCAAGTACCCCTGTGGGGAGTGTGGCAGAGCCTGTGTTTGGTCAAGAACAGTCCGATCGATCGCTTGTTCAAACTGTGAACGTTGGTTCCACAAGGAATGTCTGCAGATGCCAACTGTTGTATACAACGCTTTGGAGCATACAGATGTAAGTTGGACCTGTTGTAGCTGTGGCCTACCCAACTTCAACTCAAGCCTTTTCATGGATTTTGATGCATCCACTTCATGCACAACTCCAAGTCACACATCTTTCAACACCAGCTCTAACTTTGGCTCACCAAGATACACTTCTTCACCGACAACCGGTCGGAGGTCCCCAGCCTCTAAGAAGAAACTACGAGTCCTGGTTATCAACTTCCAGAGTATCCGAGCTAAGAGGGAAGCATTCTGGGCGATGCTCGATCACTCTGACCCAGACATAAAATTAGCCGGTGAGACTTGGTTAAAACCTGAAATAGCTGAGCGTGACCGTCCGAACAGTACACATGGGGGAGTGGCTATCATTGCTAGGCAGGACATGGAGGCCACTGAGGTCGATGTACATTCTACACCAGAATTTGTTGCCGCTTCATTCAACACCACTAGCCTAAGGAAGCCGGTCATCATTGGTTGCTTCTATAGACCTACGGACAACAACAGCGACTACACTCAGGAACTGTGCAAGGCCATTAGCGATCTCCATGCCCAGTACAAGGACAAAATCATATGGCTAGGTGGTGATGCCAACCTCCCGGATGTTGACTGGTCTACAGACACCATTCATGGTCACCAATACCCAGTACCCATCAACCAAACATTTATTAACACCATCAACGACATTGAAAGCCAACAGATGATCAACTTTCCAACCAGAAATGACAACATTCTCGACATCTTTTGTACCAATCGACCCACTTTGATAGATAGATGCTGTCCAATCCCTGGAATTAGCGACCTCGACATCGTGTTAGTTGACACTAACATCATTCCTAAAAGACAGAAGCCTATCCAACGACATATCTATTTATGGAAGAGAGCCAACATTCCACCCTTGAAAGAAAATCTTAAAGTATTTTCTAACAACTTTATTCAAGAACAAGACTTTACCACACCTGTTAACACCCTGTGGTCACTTTTCATGGAAAGATGCATCAAGGCAATTGATACCTTCATCCCATCCAAGCTAACCTCAACCCGGTACAGTCAAGCGTGGTGTAACAGAGAGATTAAGCGGCTTGCAAGAAGAAAGAGAAGAGCATACAAGCAGGCCAGAACTTCCAAACTGCAGACTGACTGGATCAGATACAGACACATCCAGAAAAACAACCAGACTACATGTCGAAACGCCAGAAATTCGTACGTAAGGGACATGGTTAGCGAGCCCGGCACCAACAGAAAGAAGCTCTACTCGTATGTCAAGAGCATGAAGTGAGACAGCTCTGGAGTTGCGCCGCTGAAGAAGGATGGTGTGAGTTTCTCTGAAGCTAGCGACAAGGCTGACATATTAAACGCTCAGTTCTCATCAGTATTCACCACAGAGGATCACACAAACCTCCCATCCATGGGCCCAGGCCTTCCTTTATCAGCGCCACAACTACATATTCATGAGAATGGAGTCAGGAAACTACTGGAGGGTTTGAATCCGCACAAAGCGACAGGACCGGACCAGATATCATCCAGGTTCTTGAAAGAAATGGCTTCACCTCTAGCGCCATCCCTGACCCTCATTTTCCAAGCTTCTCACGATCAGAGCCAAGTACCCGACGAATGGAAGAACGCGCTCGTTACTCCACTCTTCAAGAAAGGAGATAAGAGCCAGCCCGCCAACTATAGACCAATATCGTTGACATCAATCTGCTGCAAGGTCATGGAACACATCGTACACAGCCATCTTATGAAGTTCCTCGACGATAACAACATCTTATCTGACCAGCAACACGGCTTTAGGAAAAGAAGATCGTGCGAAACACAACTTGTCAACACCATCCATGACCTTGCGGCAGGCCTGAACAACAAACAACAGATAGACGCCATTCTGTTGGACTTCTCGAAAGCCTTCGACAAAGTCACCCACGAACGTCTTGCAGTAAAGCTTCACCACTACGGTATCCGGGATAAGACTCTGGGATGGATAAAGAGCTTTCTTGCTGACAGACAACAACAGGTGGTCCTAGACGGTAAAACATCATCTGCTGCACCAGTCTCGTCGGGAGTTCCTCAAGGCACTGTTCTCGGCCCTCTCTTGTTCTTGATTTACATCAATGACCTACCAAACAGAGTCACATCTACTGCAAGCCTGTTCCAAGATGATTGCCTACTGTACCGCATCATCAACTCGGACAGTGATACGACGGCACTCCAAGATGACCTCAACCAACTACAAGAGTGGGAGCACGAATGGCAAATGATGTTTACCCCGATAAATGTGAGATGATTCGTATCACCAACAAACGTAAAGTCGTCGCTGGGACTTACACCATCCATGACCATACTCTACAATAGACCAATAAGGCAAAATACCTGGGTGTCACTATAGACAGCACACTATCTTGGAATAACCATATAGACGCAACTGCCAAGAAGGCAAACAACACCACTGTCTTTCTACGACGTAAGCTGTCAACTTGCCCGAAGGACGTCAAGGCCACATGTTACAAGTCGCTAGTCAGACCCCAGCTAGAGTATGCAGCCACTATTTGGGATCCCCATACACAATCTAATATCAACAAGCTGGAGAACGTCCAACGAAGAGCAGCACGCTTCTGTCACAGTGACTACCGCCGCAAAAGCAACGTGACAGACATGCTACAGGAATTGAATTGGGATCAACTACAAGCCCGTCGCCAACAAGCCAGAGCTGTCATGATGTACAGAATCGTCAACCAGCTTGTGGATATCCAAATCAACCACCTACTCATACCAGCCGGAGTCCATACAAGAGGCCATGCCAACAGGTTCTTAGTACCTTTTACCAGCATCAATGCCTACAAGTACTCGTTCTACCCAGCCGGAATCCGCATCTGGAACAGCCTGCCGGCCGAGGGATGACCTCGGCCGGCAGGCTGTTCCAGATGCGGATTCCGGCTGGGAAGTACTCGTTCTACCCAGCCGGAATCCGCATCTGGAACAGCCTGCCGGCCGAGGGATGACCTCGGCCGGCAGGCTGTTCCAGATGCGGATTCCGGCTGGGTAGAACGAGTACTTGTAGGCATTGATGCTGGTAAAAGGTACTAAGAACCTGTTGGCATGACCTCGGCCGGCAGGCTGTTCCAGATGCGGATTCCGGCTGGGTAGAACGAGTACTTGTAGGCATTGATGCTGGTAAAAGGTACTAAGAACCTGTTGGCATCCCTTGAGGTCTTCAAGACCCGGATGGCCGCACCATAGACCCATGACAACATGTTTTTATCCTGTTTTTAACTGCACCTTGAACTTTCCATCACTCATGTTAATATTCACCGTTGTGCGAAGATGTTCCAGAGGAACCCAGCACAGTACTGGAAGAAGAAGAAGAAGAAGAATCATAGCTCTTATGGTTTTATATTTTGTACCTGCCTTAGAGCTAATATGAACTAACATAAAACGTTGAGGCGAGCACTGAAACGTTTGAAAGAATATATTTATCAAGCGCTGTGTTCTGAATCCGCAAGATACTCCCTCCCTGCGAGTAGAATAGCATAGGCAGGCGCAAGTCAGGGTAACATTGAGACAATTAATAAAATATCAAACGTACAGATTAAAAAACGTAAAAGCTCTGTATCTAAGGGAATTGGGGCGGAGGGAGGCTATATTTGAATACGTCTAGTTGTGCATAGTATATTATATAGAGTGGAGTCTTGGAGTGGAGTGGAGTGAGTGAATAATTTGAGTGACCTTGGAGTCACATTTTGGAGTGACCTTGGAGTCACATTTTTGAGTGAATATTTTGGCGTCAATGTTTGGAGTCTAAATTCAAATGTTTTTATTGACTTAGATGTTTTTTTATTTTCTTCTGTGATATATAGAATCGTAACTGGATATACATTATTTGGATAAAACAATAATACACTATAACACGTAATACACAATAATACTCATGCAAGATCATCTATATACTTAATTCATTGGAAAACAGGGGCGTAGCTAGCCCTCTATTCATGTGGATTCATAATTGTGCTAGGGGGGTCCGGGGGCATGCCCCTCCGGAAAATTTAGAAAACAATGTTGCAATCTGGTGCATTCTGGGCGTTCTGAGGCGCTTTATTTAGTACTGAAAATCGACAGTTTTAGGATCATAAATCAACAAATAAACCCTTTACTCGGCAGATTTTTCTCTGAAATAGAGCTAAAATAGGTACTCAAGGGCTATTTAGTATAGAAACGGCAATGAACGTTTTATATGAGCATGTAGTCAAGTAGGCATACTGCAGTATGTGTAAACTTTGGCTGAATTTTTTTTGGTCAGAATCATGTGGATTCAGCCGCGTACTCGCGTATAGGCAGCTACGCGCCTGGAAAATGAATCATAACCTGCTCTTATTAGAGGATTTTCATATGAAAATAGGCTTCCATAAGATATGGAATGATATATTGGTACAATAGTTTTGAAAGGGTGAGTTGGTGGATTATGGTAAAATGAATGTGTAGTGGGCTGATGGATAGGTGGATGGATGGTCGAATGGGTAATTGGGTGGTTCCATTTTGATAGGGTGTAAATGTGAGTGGGTTACTACTGGATGGTAGGCTGGGTAATATATATTACTATTTCTGAATGACCCTCACAAGGTGCACAGTTCCTAACATACTCAGTACAGCTGCATTTTCCCATGAGACATGTGATAACCTTAATGTGAGCCACAGACCATCTAAAAACAACATAAATGAACTTGGATACTCAAATAGTAATCCCAGTATTGAAGCAATGACCCTTTGGTCTGACCTAAACTAGTCCCGAGGGACCAACTCATCTTAGGCCAGGACACTGACATCCAGTGTCAGGGATATACATAGTTCCAATATGTCAGTCATACCACACACAGAAACTGAAAACAAAAAGCATTAACGTTTATGGTAACTTAGAGCTATCTCAGCCTAACTGTTCCACAAACATGGATTTGTCCTTTAGAACATGTAGTAACAGTGCCCAAGTTAAAATTACATGTGCAGTTTTGGAATTAGTTGTTGAAATTGGGTAGCTTAATAGACACATGCATTTTAAAGAAATTTTAATCAATAAATAATTGCATGTGCATATGAAGTAACTCAAGTAAATATATTAGTTTCTAAAAAGTTATTAATTGTAAGGAAAATTAAGACTTCAAGTTTAGACTCAAAAATTGACTCAAAAATGTCACTCCATTTTTTGGAGTTCAGAACAAAAGAACATAACAAAGAACAAAAGTCGGAACTATTTATTCATTTCTAAAAAGTTATTAATTGTAACGGAAAAAGAAGACTCCACATTTAGACTCCAAAAATTTACTCCAAATTTTACTCCAATATCACTCCAAAATGCGACTCCAAGGTCACTCCTATTATTCACTCCAAGACTCCACACCAATACTCCACTCTATATAATATACTATGCCCTCTCTTTGGTATTAATTAAGCGGTATTTTGATGGTAATTTGTACTGGAAAAGGAGATTACAACATTTTAGATTTCGAAATGGAATGATATGATGATGGTCAACGCACAGGAGATTATTTCGGATTTTATCGAATAGTGTCAGAAACTTCATTTTTCTTCTGTACTGTAAAAAATTCGGGCCGCCTTTCGTTGGACTTTTCAATTGTGTTGTTGAGATCCTTCTGCCATGGGTGGCATACTGAGGAGCAGTATTCAACATGCGGTCTGACATACTGAGGAGCAGTATTCAACATGCGGTCTGACATAGGTCTTGAATGACATCTCTTAAATTTTACGATTTCTGACTTTACTATTTCTTTTAACAAAGTTAAGTGTGGTATTTTCTAAGTAACCATTTAATGTAGAGGGATATGTTATTTTATTTCTTTTCCTGGTAATCCTAATTATTTCACATTTATCTTGGTTAAATTCCATCAGCCATTCAGGTTCCCATTTTTCAAGTTTGGCAAGGTCGGACTGGAGTGTTTTTGCTTCAAGTCCTGATTTGATGTTGATGTATACAATTGTATCATCCGCAAAAAGTCTAACTGAGCTAATGATGTCTTGAAAGGACTTTAAACTCATCTGATAGCATGCTTTCTACGAGTACTATTTGTGATCTGTTTGTGAGGAAAGATTGGATCCATGGAATGGTTTGTGTTTCTATACATAATCTGTGAAGTTTGAGAGTCTGTTATGATCTACTTTCATTACGTGGTCCCGCCTTAATTTCATTAAGCGATTGGAAAGCTTATATAAGCAGGATTTTATTACGGATATTTGACAATAAAACACGTTTAAAAACATTTTGTACTGAAACAATGCGATAAACTGTTTAAATTTACCTACTAAATGTTTAATTTTACAATGTGCAATCGTTTTAAGCCGAAATTAAGGTTTTATTTCATACCCCAGCCAACCCCGGGGTTAAATGGGGTATGGAAGTTAATACTCGGACAACGTAATGTTATCAAATGCTTTTGAGAAGTACATAACAATAAGGTATGTTTGTCTTTTATGTTCTGGATTGCGTGAAACTAATTGATTGTGATTCGCAGCTGTGTTTAGAGTGGAAGCCATGTTGAAAATTGTACAGCAGTTTATTTTCATTTTTTTCTAAGTGATTCATCAAATATATGTTACAATTATAAAACATAGACTCGTATATTCCGAAAGAATACTATGAAAAGAGAAAAGCAATGAGAGAACAACAAAAATAACTTGTCAGACTGAACATAGTTGAATAGTAAGAATTGATAAATCAGTTTATTACATAACATGTGGTGTTGGAGTGTAATAACACCATTCAATATTTTCGATATTCCACTAGTGGTATAACATAAAGTTAATGACGTCATGGACGTCACGTTAATGTAGGTTTCTGACGTAATGTGACGTTATAAGTTATGCAATAAATAGAATCTAACATTCGTTCTCATTCATTATTGAATTTATTAAACGAGTCTTGCCGAGGATTATATCACTTTTGCTAACGAGTTTAATAAATGTACTCATGTAAGATCCTCTATAAATGCAATGTTGGGTTAAATACATTTACCATAATGTTTTTGTACTGCTGGATGAGTTCTCAGTTTTCTTCTTTTTATTTATTCTTATTTTTTTTCTTTTTTTTTTTTGGAAGGGGTGGGGGAGGGGGAGGGGATGAGGAGGCGGGCGGTAGTTAAAACAAAAATATTGCATGTGGCAATAACATGCAGTTAATAAAACTTCAACTTGTTTACCAATATATGTGTCTTGTATAGGATACAAAAGGCCCAAGTCATGTACATTATACAGGCAACAAACATTAACATATCAACGAGTCTTTACGCCATGGTCTTTTTTCGTCGTCCGTCCGTCCGTCGTCCGTTAACTTTTTTATGTCAGCACCTTAATTTTTTATCCGATCTTTACTAAATTTCACCATATTATTAATATCAATGAAAGCTCGGGAAAATTCGAAAACCAGCCAGATCGGACCAGTAACACCGGAGTTATTGCCCTTGAAATAACAAATATTTTATATTTTGTCTTGTCAACACTCTAACGCCTTCATTTTTCATCTGATCTTTACCAAACTTTACCAGATAGCTCGAACCAGCTAAAAAAACAGCCAGATCGGTTCAGTAAAACCGGAGTTGTTTCCCTTGAATTAACGAAGATTGCTATATTTTGTCTTCTCAACACTCTAGCGCCTCCATTGTGTATCCTATCTTTACCAAACTTTGCCAGTTTGTTGATATTGATGAAAGCTCGGTCAGGTTCGAAAAACAGCCAGATCAGACCAGTAACACTGAAGTTATGGCCCTTGAATAATTGAAAATCGTGTTAAAACTCTAAGCACCTTATTTACCAGATTGTTATGATAAGGCCTTCATTTTGCCGTATTTCAACAAAACTTTGCAGGGATGATCAGTACCAAACCTAGTTGTGCGTATTGTTACCTTGTTCCGGGTGAATGATTTTTGGTGGAGTTTTGGCCCTTTAAAGGTTTTAATACACATACTTTGTATGGACTAGTTCTGCTGAACCCCTGAACGGGTTTCAGGGTGATCAGTATCAAGCTTAGTTGTGCATATAATCACCATGTTCCGGTTGAATGATTTTTGGCAGAGTTCTGGTCCTTTAAAGGCTTTTTGCTACACAAACTTTATCCGGACTAGTTCTGAAACCCTGGCCGGATTTCAGCGAAACATTGCAGGGATGATCAGTATCAAGCCCAGTTGTGCATATCATCACCGTGTTCCGGTTGAAAGATTGTTGGCGAAGTTATGGCCCTTTACAAGTTTTAATACACAAACTTTGTCCGGACTAGTTGTGCTGAACCTCTGGCCGAATTTCAACGAAACTTGGCAAGGATGATCAGTATCAAGCCTAGTTTTGCATATCATTGCTGTGTTCCGGTTGAATGATTTTTGCGGAGTTATGACTAAAGGTTTTAATACTCTAACATTGTACAGACTAGTTCTCCTGAACCCCTGGCTGGATTTCAACGAAACGTGGCAGGAATGATCAGTACCAAGCCTAGTTACGCATATCATTGCCATGTTCCGGTTTAATGATTTTTTGACAGAGTTATGGCCCCTTATGCCAAACTTTATTCGGACTAGTTTTCCCGAACCTCTGGTTGGATTTTAATGAAACTTGGCAGGAATGAGCAGTACCAAGCCTAGTTGCGCATATCGTAGTCGTGTTCTGGTTGAATGATATTTGGTGGAGTTATGGCTCTTTAAAACGTTTTAATACACACACTTTGTCCGGTCTAGTTTCCCCCAACCACCATTCGGCTTTCAACGAAACTTGGTTGCGTATATTATTGTCTTGTTCCGGTGGAATGATTGTTGGTGGAGTTATGGCCCTTTAAAGGTTTTAATACATACGCTTTGTACTGACAACTTCTCCTGATCCGCCGGATGACCATTACCAAGCCTAGTTGCCCATATCTTCGTCGTGTTCCAGCTGAATGATTTTTGGTGGATTTATGGCAATTTCTCCTGTAGGGAAGACATCTGTTTTTACTAAAAACAACCCCTAGTTCTAATTTAGTATGATTATTTACGGACTCGAGGCTATAAAATGGGTTTTGACCGCCTGCATAGAAGGTCTCTCAACGGTCAAACCCTATTTTATACAAGTGTTGTGCCTCGAGTCCCTAAATAACCATAGTTCCAAATTAGAACTAGGGCTTCTTGTTAAATTAAATTGTTAGCATAGGTCAAGGGTTTAAGTTACTGTTGTGGGTGTTGTTGTTTTGTGTGTGTTTTTGCAATGTTTTAAAAGAAGTAGTGATGTGAATTTTATGACGACAACCCTTGATATAAGAGCCGTTTTAGCAAGTAGAGCGTCCACAGGCACGCTTGGGTCTTTTGTTTATGTAGTGCTAACTGAATATCTTTAATTTATGATTAATATCGCCTATATATCTTTAGAGATTTGTTTTATGGTTAATTGAAGTAGTGGTTATGCGAATTTTGCATCCGTTTAACAAATGCAAGGTCATATTGGTAAAGCGACCTCAATAGCGGATGAGATGAAGGATTCAACGACCCACAAAACATACCGCCAACCACTGGAGCTCGAACCCAGGTGAGGCAGTGGTCTTCATAGTGTAATGCTTTAATATTTGTTTGTTATTAGATCTGTGCGTTATATCTAACAGCACTGTTGTATGATAGTTACACATTTAATTAAAACGTTTAAATTGATGAATGTCATACACATATGAATTCCATATGTATGACGGGCGTATAGCACTCTTGTTTTAATATAGACAGTTTTTCCATATGCCATATTAGGCAAATATTTTTTTCCATACACCATTTGGGATCTCCCACAAAAATAGACCTCACTTTATAATAAGATCTTAACTGAGTCCCCCAATATAAGAAGATATTTTTCTCAATACTTGCTTATAATGAACCATCTTAATTTTATAAAAAAAATAAATAAAAAAAAAATGAAATACACAAACACTATACTTATGTTGAGTAATGTTTTATGTTTAAAACTGTCTGTGGTGATACCCCCACCCCAACCACCACGCCCCCAGCACCACCACCTCACCCCATTTAGTTTTTATCATGTGAATAATATCAAATATACACATTTTTAAAATTAAATCAACATTGATGAACCACGGGCAAATGTGTATGATTATACCTTGAAAGGTAATCCGAGCCTTCTCCGACCATAAAAGCCTTTTTTCTTCTGTTTTGGTGTGGCTTTTTACACAGCCAGATGAAGTATCAAAATCGTAAAAAGGGCTGGTACGGTCAGAGAAGGCTCGGATTACTTGAAAGGTAGTCAGCAAAAGTTTTTGTTGTTGTAATAAACTGTTATATTTCATGAACTTATACATAACATGCTTAACAAATCAGTACATATAAAAACATACATTAAAGCATGATATATAAGTGCAATACTGAGTTTAGAGTCTGATGAAATAATTTAGATGGTTCAGAGATTTTTAAAAGGAGGGGGGAAAAAATAAAGATTGGTTAATGATAAAAGACTATAAGAGCAGAAGGATGAAATCCGAAAGAAGGGGGGTATGTTTACCAGCAGGAGTAAGAGTTAGTATGAAAAGGGAAAGGATAGAAATAGAAGAAATATGTATTTGCTTTCCCTTTTTCCTATATGTAGAGTGGTTGCTTATTTAATTTCTAGTTTGCTATATGCAAACAATTGTGTAAGTAATAAAACACCATACGTCAGTGGTCACGGAAGTTTATCCATTTTTTGCCATGACTTTCTGATTTATCTTTAGGGCTATTTGTCGTTCTACTTTACTTTGCCTGTATAAGTAGTCTTTATATTTGTAAAACATTGGCAACAGTAGTATGTAATGAAACATTTGGACTATAAGAATCCATCATGAGTATCCATGTGAGATAGGTAAATCTCACCCTCGGGATCAGAATTGCAAAGAGGAACTCGGCTCTGTGAGATAGGTAAATCTCACCCGAGGGAGATAGCTAAATCTCACCCGAGGGAGCCGAGGTCCTGGTTGCAATTCTGATCCCGAGGGTGAGATTTACCTATCTCACATGGATAAACTCATGGTGGATTCTTTTTCTTGCATATCAATGACATTTTGTGCATTGACGTCACCAATAACTAACATTTTAATGTTTTTTTACACAATGATGTCATGCATCTGTTCACGTTATTGACGTCATTATTGTTGCGCGTGAATTTTATCTCGACCCTAGGGTGAGATGGAAATATCTAGCCCCGGTAAAATGACGGATTTCCTTGTCCGGTATGCAAGAAAACTGGAGTGCGTGGTCCAGTGGTAGAGCGCCGAACTCCAGATCGAGAGGTCATGGGTTCGATCCTCGCCGCGGCCACGTTATTTATCCTTGAGCAAGATAATTAATCCACATTTCTTAGTACTGGTTCTACCCAGGAAGCCACCGAGAGTGATTAATCTAAGTTGCAATAACTTGTTTCGCAATCAATGTAAAATAAATATGTTTAAACTAAGAAAACTCTATCTTACATGACATGTGACTGACGTTACGTCGACGTCGCCTTATTCTGGCGTTAAATCAGCAAAGTCATTGATTTTATGCCGGTAATAAACACATAATGAGAGAAAAATAATCCATCATGAGTGATCCATGTGAGATAGATAAATCTCACCCTCGGGATCAGAATTGCAACCAGGCACTCGGCAGAGCCTCGTCCCTGGTTGCAATTCTAACCCCTCGGGTGAGATTTCTCTATCTCACATGAATACTTATGATGGATTCTTATATTCACAGTCAACCAAAAACACGCATTAAAACAAAACAAACAATTAAAATGTTCATAAGAAACAAGGCGTGACATCTCAAACACAAATGGGTTGACAATAGGGCTACCGCCTTGGAACGGTCAGTGACAAAAAGGCTGCTGGGGTCTAAGCCAGTTACTAGGGTGCACCAAACATATATCTTGCCATATTGTGACCCCACAAAAACGGCACAGTGTAAATAATAAAGTCCCCGCAAAGTTATATCGACTATGTAAGCCTGTAACAAGTCATAACGTAAAGAAACAGACGCCAATATTGATAGTTTGGCACGTGTTCTGATAAATCAGTTCGTGCCGTTGAAGGAGTAGTTTAAACATAATCATCTTTTCCAAAGAAACTGATAGTCGGAAACAGAAATACCTCATTCTGAAAAGCATTCTATTTGAAGGTTGCAACTTTTTGAAGCAAAATGTACACTGTATGTTAGTAAGCCATCTACATCAATGACTTAAAGTTCTACTTTTGTGTATAAGAAACCACATATTAGATAAACAGAGTTGGTTTATGTTTTTTAAAAACAACCGCAATGAAACAATTGTTTGATAAAAATAACAGCCAATATTATGATTTGTTTTTATGTATTATATGACTAGTAAATAGCGCCCAATAACCGTGAAATGATCGTATCTTCTTTGTTTATCATCCAATTTTGATTATTCTGTCACTTTTTGTCCAAGTTTTTTCTCTTCAGAATTCTAAATAATAAAATATGTTTGGTTGCATGCCTACATTCCCATTAACATAGAAAACAACACATCCAAGAATTGTGACTAAAAATTCCAAATGGTTGCTATGCTAGTGCTGGTCATGACATCATTGGTAATTTTGGTATTCGGCATTTGTTTTCTAAATATCAGAAGTATAGACTGCCTTCAGTGATTGATTTTGATGCGTGTGTCAAGATGTAAGCTTGAATTAACCTTATTATATTAATTCTTATAGCTTTTGAACTTGAAAACGGGCTCTTCCTTGAGGTAAAGTGTTTTGAATGGATAAAAGTTGAGCCCAGTTTAACTATAAACTTATTTCATATGTTTCTGAGCTATACAGCTTGAAACATTATATAAACTTTTCCTCAGGCTACCTGCCTTATGATTTATAAACTAAACACAGTTGTTCGAAACAATGATTCTTTGAAATCATATGATCAGCACAAATTAGCTTGAAGCATACAATGAATGTTTCCAAACTTTGATCTCGAACAATGATTTTCAAATAACCACAATGGTTTCAACCACAAACTAATTAACTTCAAACCTTATGATTCATCTCTATATCAAAATCGTGTTTGAGCACAACCTGTCTCAAACTATGTCTCAAACACAAGCGTCTTCTTCTAAGCTTCAACCGTCAAAGCATCGACGTGCGCTTCAAACTGAACATAGTTTCTCCAAGGATACTGCTGTACGCTTCGCTCCTAACACAAGCCAACGAAGACTAACTGAAACCATGTGTCCAAAAAATCCTGCAATTCAAATTACCCTGTCTCTCTTACGCAATTAGCATGTTGTCAATCATTTATCAGTTTTAACCAATCAAACCAATACTATACCTCCGACAAACAATAGCACGTGCAACAGTATAATAAAGCACGTGCAGCTGTATTATAATATAACCTATTGTCAATATACTCCGATATTTCTTTATTGTTTCTAGAACAAGAATGATAGCAAAGCATTAAAAGAACAACTTTATGTTGTGTGTTTATAGTTTACTGCACCCAAAAAGGCTTTATTGGGTGGGCCTCATAATCTGAATCAAAATTGAATATCACAATGTTCTCATACAATTGCATGGCTAACATTGAGCACAGCCTTTTTCAAAACCTGATAAACACTGGCCTGTTCTGGAGGCATGCCTGTGTACACTTGAAGCCATTTCCCAGTTAACAATGAGCTCAGACTTACAGCCCATGTTTCGAATTTCCAGTTTTGACACGTAGCAAACCTTTCAAAACGCTTGATATATGCATTCATATCATCCTTAATTGTCTTCGAACTTCGGTAGTTTCGGCCGAAGTCTTTTGCTACTTGCTTCACCCGAGGCTTGAACATCTCCAAAAAACCCAGTTCCAGCCCTAAGTTTAAGTAGCATAATTTCACGCTCTTGTTCATCCTTCTTCGACTCTTTTCCTCCCTCCTCAAACTTGTCTCGCGCTCTTGCTCCTCCCGTCGATTCGCTTCAGACTGCTCTTCATTTCGCCTCTGCTGCTCTTCATTTCTTCTCTGTATACGTTCTTCTCTATCGATATATTCCTTCTCCTTCCTTTCAACATATTCCAACAGCTCCGCGCCCGAAAGGCCCATACGCTCACCCATCGTTACCCACTTTTCATAGTTCATCTTTAAATCAAAATTTGTCGTTCAACAACTAATATTGTCTCAGACCATAAACTAGTCTGAAACAAACCGTCTCAAACCACCTCTTAAACACAAGCTCAGCTTCAACGTTCCAGCCTTACAAAATCTTCTCAGAAAGGCTCCCGGACGAGCCCCCAAATTGTCAAGATGTAAGCTTATTATAGTAATTCCTATAGCTCTTCAACTTTAAAACGGGATCTCCTTGAGGTAACAATGTTTTGACTGGATAAAAGTTGAGCCCAGTTTAACTATAAACGTATTGCATATGTTTCTGAGCTATACAGCATGAAACAGTATATACAATTTCCTCAGGCTATCTGCCTTATGATTTTTGAACTAAACACAGTCGTTCGAAACAATGATTCTTTGAAATCATATGATCAGAACAAATCAGCTTGAAGCATACAATAAATGATTCCAAACTTTGATCTCGAACAACGATTCTTAAATAACCACAATGGTTTCAAGCACAAACTAATCAACTTCAAACCTTATGGCTAATCTCTATATCAAAACCGTGTTTGAGCACAAGCCTATTTGAAACAACGTCTTCTTCTAAGCTTCAACTTTCAAAACACAAACGTGCGCTTGAAACTCAACCTAGTTTCTCCAAGGATACGGCTGTGCGCTTCACTTCTAACACAAGGAGTGCGCTTCACTTCTAACACAAGGAAAAGGTTATAAGTACAACAGGAAGAGTAGCATTCACAGAATACAGTCACTCCAACAAGTATTACAACGCAAAGGTGATTCAAAAGTACATCACAAACACATTCAGTAACAAGAGGTCAATGACCTTGAAGCTCTACTGATTGATTTTTATTTCAGGAAGTAGTCGCTACAGACTTGTTTTTTGAAAATCTATTTTTAACCGTGGCGGCCATCTTGAATTTCCGGCCGACCTGAAATTTTGCTAAGATCAATAAGACATTAAGAGCAACATTCCTGTGAAGTTTCATGAAAATCCGTCAGGTAGTTTCAAAGAAGTAGTCGCTACAAGTTTTCATTATATAACTCTATGTAAACAAAGCAGCCATGTTTAAAGTCAAATCAAAACGATTTTCGACAAGGACCAACATCATGTCATACTGATCATTTTAGAAAAAGTCCCATATCAATATCTCTTATTGTTTTGAAGAAGTAGTCGCTACAAACTTATTTATTTTAAATCTATTTTTAGCTGTGGCGGCCATCTTGAATTTCCGGCCGACCTGAAATTTTTCTAGGATCAACTAGACATCAAGAGCAACATTCCTGTGAAGTGTCATGAACATCCGTCAAGTAGTTTCAGAGGAGTAGTCGCTACAAGGTTTTACTATATAACTCTATGTAACCAAAGATGGCCACTGGCAGCCATGTTTAACGTCGAATCAAAATAATTTTCCACAAGGATCTACATCATGTCATGCTGATTATTTTAGAAAAAGTCCCATATCAATATCACTTATAGTTTTCAAGAAGTAGTCGCTACAAACTTATTTTTTAAAAATCTATTTTTAGCTGTGACGGCCATCCTGAATTTCCGGCCGACCTGAAATTTTGATAGGATCAATTAGACATCAAGAGCAACATTCCTGTAAAGTTTCATGACAATCCGCCAAGTAGTTTCAGAGGAGTAGTCGCTACAAGTTTTTACTATATAACTCTATGTAAACAAAGATGGCCGCTGGCAGCCATGTTTAACGTTGAATCAAAACGATTTTTGACTAGGATCAACATCATGTCATGCTGATCATTTTAGAAAAAGTACCATATCAATATCACTTATAGTTTTCAAGAAGTAGTCGCTACAAACTTATTTTTTAAAAATCTATTTTTAGCTGTGACGGCCATCTTGAATTTCCGGCCGACCTGAAATTTTTCTAGGATCAATTAGACATCAAGAGCAACATTCCTGTAAAGTTTCATGACAATCCGCCAAGTAGTTTCAGAGAAGTAGTCGCTACAAGTTTTTACTATATAACTCTATGTAAACAAAGATGGCCGCTGGCATTCATGTTTAACATTGAATCAAAACGATTTTTGACTAGGATCAACATCATGTCATGCTGATCATTTTAGAAAAAGTCCCATATCAATATCACTTATAGTTTTCAAGAAGTAGTCGCTACAAACTTATTTTTTAAAAATCTATTTTTAGCTGTGACGGCCATCTTGAATTTCCGGCCGACCTGAAATTTTGATAGGATCAATTAGACATCAAGAGCAACATTCCTGTAAAGTTTCATGACAATCCGCCAAGTAGTTTCAGAGGAGTAGTCGCTACAAGTTTTTACTATATAACTCTATGTAAACAAAGATGGCCGCTGGCAGCCATGTTTAACGTTGAATCAAAACGATTTTTGACTAGGATCAACATCATGTAATGCTGATCATTTTAGAAAAAGTACAATATCAATATCACTTATAGTTTTCAAGAAGTAGTCGCTACAAACTTATTTTTTAAAAATCTATTTTTAGCTGTGACGGCCATCTTGAATTTCCGGCCGACCTGAAATTTTTCTAGGATCAATTAGACATCAAGAGCAACATTCCTGTAAAGTTTCATGACAATCCGCCAAGTAGTTTCAGAGTAGTAGTCGCTACAAGTTTTTACTATATAACTCTATGTAAACAAAGATGGCCGCTGGCATTCATGTTTAACATTGAATCAAAACGATTTTTGACTAGGATCAACATCATGTCATGCTGATCATTTTAGAAAAAGTCCCATATCAATATCACTTATAGTTTTCAAGAAGTAGTCGCTACAAACTTATTTTTTAAAAATCTATTTTTAGCTGTGACGGCCATCTTGAATTTTCGGCCGACCTGAAATTTTGATAGGATCAATTAGACATCAAGAGCAACATTCCTGTAAAGTTTCATGACAATCCGCCAAGTAGTTTCAGAGGAGTAGTCGCTACAAGTTTTTACTATATAACTCTATGTAAACAAAGATGGCCGCTGGCAGCCATGTTTAACGTTGAATCAAAACGATTTTTGACTAGGATAAACATCATGTAATGCTGATCATTTTAGAAAAAGTACAATATCAATATCACTTATAGTTTTCAAGAAGTAGTCGCTACAAACTTATTTTTTAAAAATCTATTTTTAGCTGTGACGGCCATCTTGAATTTCCGGCCGACCTGAAATTTTTCTAGGATCAATTAGACATCAAGAGCAACATTCCTGTAAAGTTTCATGACAATCCGCCAAGTAGTTTCAGAGAAGTAGTCGCTACAAGTGTTTACTATATAACTCTATGTAAACAAAGATGGCCGCTGGCATTCATGTTTAACATTGAATCAAAACGATTTTTGACTAGGATCAACATCATGTCATGCTGATCATTTTAGAAAAAGTCCCATATCAATATCACTTATAGTTTTCAAGAAGAAGTCGCTACAAAATTGTATTTTAAAACTCTATTGTTAGCTTTGGCGGCCATCTTGGATTTCACATCAACATGAATTTTTGCTAGGATCAACTAGACTTTATGGGCAACATTTCTGTAAAGTTTCATGAATATCCATCCAGTAGTTTCAGCTGTGAAGTCGCTACAAATAAAAGTTTACGGACAGACAGACGGACGACGGACGCCGCACCACGGCATAAGCTCTGCTGATCTCTGATCAGTAGAGCTAAAAAAGCAAATCACAAACATATAAGGGTTGACAACAGGGGTATCGCCTTGGAACGGTCAGTGGCAAAAGGGACCACCGGGGAGTTTAAACCGGTTCAAGGGTGCATCAAGCCTCACTCTTACCCGGGCGGCACGATTTACCCAAATATACCCAAATCTACCCAAATACACCGGATTTACCCAAATACAGTTTATGTTTGCACAAATACACCCTATTTAATTGTTTTATTCGGCAAATACTTTATTTTTATAGTTAACTATGTTATAAACTAATATAATCTGTGAAAAAAATATATATATTAGCCGCAGATATGAACTTTGCAGCCATTTTTAAAATTCATCGTTATCAAATCGTATACGATTTACCCAAATATAGTCTATGTTTGCACAAATACACCCTATTTAATTTTTTTTTTTCGGCAAATACTTCATTATTATAGTTAAGTATGTTATAAACTAATATAATCTGTGAAAAAAATAAATATATTAGCCGCAGATATGAACTTTGCAGCCATTTTTAAAAATCATTTTTATCAAATCGGATACAATTTACCCAAATACAGTCTATGTTTGCACAAATACACCCTATTTTATTGTTTTTTTTCGGCAAATACTTCAATTTTATAGTTAAGTATGGTATAAATTAATGTAATCTGTGAAAGAAAAAAAAATATATTAGCCGCAGATATGAACTTTGCAGCCATTTTTATCAAATCGGATACGATTTACCCAAATACAGTCTATGTTTGCACAAATACACCGTATTTAATTATTTTTTTCGGCAAATACTTTATTTTTATAGTTAAGTATGGTATAAATGAATGTAATCTGTGAAAAAAAAAAAATATTCAATGCATAAAATCTATAAAAGATTATACCAAATAATGGTATATAGTGTAAAATATAATTCGCCCTGTCACGTTAGCCTATCGATGTAGCATCTATAGTTTCCAGCTGGTACCACGAGGAGGTGTGACTCGGACTTTTTGAGTTTTAATAAAATATATTAAAAACCAAACATTAAACCAGCCTTTTTGTTAAATTTTTTATTATTATTAAACAGATCATAATTACTTTTAAATATCAATTAAAAATCAAAACTGATTGTTTTTGTTTTTACAATCTTTTTACAATCTTTTAGATCATTATACTGCAGACAAATATTATGTAATTACATTATATATATAATTATAGCACATTTGGACAATAGCATTATACCTATAGCACTCAGCTACCACAATGGCCCAACGACTCTGGTCACTTGAGGTAACCAGCCCGTTACCGAGGAACTGTAGGATATAAGCCAATATCCAAACAACGCATTAATTACAGATACATGTTAGAAACATAATATGTGATAAACATTTAATTACAGATACATATAAGAAACAGTATATGTGGTACACATGTTTAAACAATAGTGGATACTGGCACATCTTTTATTGGTGTTGTTTATTCATCTTTTATGGTGCTTTGGTGCACTTCTTTTATGTGGAATATTAACACATCTTTTATGGTGCTTTTTTATATCAAAATATGTATATTCTTTTACAGTGCACAAGACGAACATTTTAACAAAAAACATGCTTCCTGGCAGTTACCCAGTGCCCATGGAGCAAAGCCCTGGTTGCCTGTGATTTACACCGGTCACCAGCATTATACCGAGCGACAGGAAGGATGGAAAATGCTAATAATACAAATATAACTGATAACAGAATACACATTACAAAACATTAAAACATGAAACATATATGACAAGGAAAAAAATTAAAAACATGTAAACATTGATATTATTTACGATAATTTTAACAAAAACCATGCTTCCTGGCAGTTACCCAGTGCCCACGGAGCAAAGCCCTGGTTGCCTGTGATTTACACCGGTCACCAGCCTTATACCGAGCGACAGGAAGGATGGAAAATGCTAATAATACAAATATAACTGATAACAGAATACACATTACAAAACATTAAAACATGAAACATATATGACAGGGAAAAAAAATTAAAAGTAGAAATAAATATTTCAACAATGCATAGGTATTATACGACCGTATATATATTTATGGTAGTTTTCCGCAAAAATGACCTGGAATATATGTCTTATCTATGTTTAATCTCTGTTACACGGTCATCATCCCTAAACAACAGGACAGTGTAAATAAAAATAACCCCCGCCGAGTTAACCCTTACATTCGAGAAAGCGTAGATAGATGTTATAAGAAAAAACACAGAAATGTTCATGTATATAATATACAAAAAAATAAGGTAAACCTAAGAAGCTAACCTCATATGTACTCGATGACTTGTCCGAAGTCAGAGCATCAACGGGAAAACCGTTAAGGACACAATATTCAATAAAACGGAGTGAAGGACATTCATCAAACGGTTCCCGCCTTACCGGATGTAATATAGTCCACCGCCCGTCCGGTCGTTGCACAATCAAAGTCTAAGAGGAAAGCATAGTTGCAAACTGTCGAAGGATCCACAACTAAGCATGTAGTGCGCCGCAGAATACTTCGGACGGTCGTAACCTCGGTTTATAATTTTTCTAATAAATAACTCATGAAAATTATCACGACCGATAATCTTCCTAAGTTTGTAAATCACATCTCCATAAAAGACGGGTTGTGATAAAGCCTGTCTCAGAAGTGTTTTAAAATTGCTATTATCTATATACCGAAAGCACTCTCGGTAACCATCGGCTAGCCACTGGCAACAAACGTGGTTGCCGATGGGAGAACCCTGAACGAACCCAATATCAAGATGTTACGCAGGTGCCTGTGTGGTTATTATGCATAGTAATTCTTACGTATGCACCGACTAAAAAACAGCACGCCATTTTGAAAGAAAGATCTCGATAATTCGATATTTTACTGTAAGTATGCGTCGAGTCGTTTTGTAATTCTAAATATGTGTGTAAATAAGGTCTTTATATATCATTAAAACATGCTGACCACATAAGATTTGACTCGTCGAGGCGCAAACATGTTTAGAAGCATAATTTGTTCAAGATCAATATATTGTGCTGTTTTCGGATGCTACATTACTCCGGACAAATTATATTTCTTAAAGGGACACTATCCATAACTAAGCAGATATTGAGCATAACCAAATAACCGTCTGACTTATATTCAGTGAAATGTATACATGAAAACATGAGCATTGACCCTAGGAAGTCTAATAATACATTCGTGAGTTTGAAAAAAAAGAAGCTTTTAATTCATAATTTTGCATTGCCAAAAAAGGCAAAATGTTGAGATTTGACATTATTTTCACTAGGTGATAAAAGTTGTGTTACTCGGTTTTTATCCTTAGGTTCTATAGTAAAATAAAAATCTTTGGCAGAGTAAAAAGATGATAGTTTTCAAGATTCAAAGTTGAAAGATACATATTTTGAATCAATTTGCATAAATGTGTATGAGATTTGCAGTCTTTCAAAATAATCGATCTGTAAATACCTAAATTTTAACAGTAAACTTGGTTGAACATCAAGGATAAAGGCCGAGTTTATCACCTACCAGAATGTAGAGGTGTCTCAAATTTCTGCTCACTGATTGGTTAGTTTGTTTTGATGATGCTTTGTCAAAATTATGAATTATTATTTGTAAATAAAGTGGGACCCACCATATTTTCTTTTTCTGGGATCACGTGACTTCCATTAGCGCATTAGGTTTTGACCCTCTTATGTATTGCGAAATATGTTTAGCCCGGTTAGCTCAGGTAGGAGCGATGTTCTGCTTTACGCTCACTATTATTACCGCGAATGTAGTTTTAGTTTGGGCTGCGAGTTCAAACGCCCGAACTGGTTTTTCTATTTTTTGTACCGTGATTAAATTCCGTCAAACAATCTTGCTTTTAATTAGTAAATATTGAATAATGTTTAGTGTGTTATGTTTGCGAACATAATTAGTGTGTGTTTTATAAGCTGAAAGTTACGGACATTGTCCCTTTAAGGTGAATGTTCTCTCAGCAAATAGCAAAGTTAAAAGCAGGGTTCTCAATAGACTTTAAAAGTGAAGAGTCATATGACCCTTGACTCAAAAATCTCAAGGGTCAAAATTGAAAAAGCAAGAGTCAAATATAAATCGAACAAATCGAAACGCCGTTTTACAAAACATCCTTTAATAACTTTAATTGTAGTGAATTCTGTAAATATTGTATTACAAAGAAAGGTGTGCAAGAATATATATACATTTGAACTTAAAAAACTACTATTCCATTTTACAATAATGTGTCATTATGTCAAAGTTCCAAAGTTATGTAAGGATGTTTTATAAATTGGGGTCCACATTTGTTAATATTATAAGTTATTGGTGTTATTATAACACAATCTCTGTTTGCACCAATTGTATGTATGTATATTTGGAACATTAAACAAGAAAACAAAGGACAGTGTATCATTAATGTATGTTTAATTCTCAAGAAATCTATTCTCATTGTATTTATTTCATTTATTTCAAAAAATAATTCTGTAGTATAGTACACTCTATAATATTATATAATAGACGAAAATATACTTCTTTGAGCCATTTATTTGTGAATTTAACATACATGAATTAATAATGTCCGTAATCGCAAAATATCACCATGCGTAATGTCCGGTAAGTTTTGACTGAATGCCAACCCAGGTTAAAAAACGCTCTTTTTATGTACATTTCGCCGATTTATAAATATTTAAATTATCTTCATTAAAACTATATTTCTTTATTCTTTAAAACGTGCGTAAAACAAAATTAACGAACAACAACACAAATAAACAAACAACAAACACAAATAAAGTCAATTTTATTTTTGCCGATTTTACCTGTACACACGTTTGACCGCTAGCTTCTGTTTTATCGCAATTCAATTTAATTAACCCCCTAATCAATCAGAAGCCGGTAGCAATCAATTAAACAGTTAATCCAATCAAGTCATAATAGTCTTCACCCGCGCAAAGCATCATAAACTTCAAAGATAATCATTAAATTATCAACACAATAGCAGCGATTAGATTACACAGTGACACCATTAACAGACAGGTTATTTCCCACCAAGATGCGACAGCAGCGAATTTGATTGGTCGAGAGGCGATCAAGGTCGTCAGGCAAGGTGTCAATCACTGTTTATGCAGCTGTGATGTAAATAGGTATTGGATTGATGCTTGGAAGCAAATACACGCGCGTCATAAAAACGCACAGGTCGTAAATTAGATGCGTCAGAAATGGGTCAAATTGAAATTCCATGCGTCAAAACGCGTGTGTACGCGTCTATTGAGAACCCTGTAAAAGTAGGATAAGTAAAAAAGCAACTAAATATTTTTACATGCAACTTACAGTATATCACATAATTATCGCAAACATCATAAAACGGGGCTCTTCATTGGACCAAAAAATGCTTAGCCACTTTGTCTTTGGCTAAACCACCTCGGTTTTTAAAGAATCATAGAAATCTATTCGATAATAAGAGTAGGGCATGGTTCCCGGAATTCTATGTATCCTTCCCCTCTCTCTGGGGCGGCTCTAAATAACCTATACTGTGTTGATGAGCCGTTAAACAGCATTCAAATCAATTATACCTCAGTTTTGTTTAGCCAAATTTGGTTAAGATTTCTAGCCACTTTAGCAGAATTGAATACAAAAATTCAGCTTTCTTATCAAGGGCCTTTGTACGGGGTCTTCTCCAAGCAAAAAACATCCCTTTTTCCCCCAAAATAACAATAAAAAATACTCTCTTTCAGAATAATTCCCCATTCAAAATGTTGTTCATCGTAAAATCATCTATTTATAACCGCATAGAGTTCTATTTTTAGCCAATGTTTTCTATTACAATGCGGGGTTTACATTTGAAATAACAGAGTGATCCAAACAAAATTATATCAATCGCCTCGGTTTGCATCTTAGCATCGCTGTAGTCTAGGTCATCTGTGACGCTTGCTTGTTTTCAAGACGAACATCTAGAATAGTTCTCCTAAACAAAGTTTGACATTTGTCGAGATTCTGGTATCGTTTCTGATTTGTATTAACAATTAAGCGTCGAAGATAATGGTGTTCATGCAATAGTCGTAGGTAGTCGACAAATCCCGTCATTCTTCGGGATCATTATTCATAGTGGTGTTTGTGTTTTACGACAATCGTGATCAACTTACAAATGTATGTTATCAAAAATAAATTGTTTATAGTTCGGACTGAAAAAAATAAAAATTTCTACAAGTAGCAAAGTGATAACAAATTACTTTAAGAAGGCAAATAATGCAACAATAGCGAAACTGAAAGCAACATTAAAAAAAAGTCAAAGTTAAAAAAAATTAAGAAATCATAAATTAAAGTGTATCAAAATTACAGTTTCCCTCTACTGTTTTTCTCTTCTTTAAATGTTTGTGGAAGTAAGTTTATACATACGGCCAAAAAAAAACACCTGTGTTTCCGGTGGCCAGACCCACCCTATTTTTAAGGGGCCGACCCTAAAACTTTTTATGAAAAAAATATTATTATTTTTTTTTAATTTGTTCTAAACAATGATTTATCACAATATATCGAGGTAAACTGACACCACGGAGAAACTTTCAGTTGTATCATCAACTTGTATGTGGTTTATGAGATAAATACATGTAGAATCTCAAAATATCTTGCTCCAAAATAGAAAAAAGAAAATGCCTACCGACCTACCCTATTTTTTTAGAGCATGCAATAGGAAACACACTCAAGTAATTTCATATACATATAAACTGTGTTTATGTCACTAGTTTGTGCATAAAACCAAATTCAATTTTCATGTTCATTGGTTAATTACGCCCCCCTGTGATACCATGTCGGGGATACCATCCAAAGTAGAAGATCAAGTTTACATCCAAGGTAAAATAAGACCACAGTGTCTCCTTCCACTTAGTAAAGTTAGTTGAGATGAACAGTCAGAACATGGGGATAAGGATGTTGTTGGCTCACTTTACATAATATTATCTTGATGTACATGTAAATGGAGTGGGAGCTTTCCTTTTGTCAGTTTTGATGATATATGACATTTTTATGTGTTGGTGCATCGTGAAACCCATCAATCAAGCAAGCATGTAAATTTACCCATGATGGAAAAAAGGATAATGCAGTAATCGGTCTTTTATGTGGCGTCGCAACTTGAAGTAAGTGGTCTGGTTTCAGTGCGCGAAAACAGATGACAATGTAATACAGTGCAGGTAAAATCCACTCGTCCGCTCGTCATGACGAGTGACACCTTGTGCAGGACGAGTAAGTTTTCCTGTCTGGTCGTCCTGTCGGACGAGTGAAACATTTGATGAGCTAATTATTTTTTTCTAGCTTAAATCACGTGTCTAGCTAGAAATACGATATTTGCGCTGTTAAAATCAAAACCGGATGTTTACCGCGATTTCGAAGTCCGGGCCAAACAAAAGAGTATAAGACGAATTTTGATTGGCTAATAATCGAGTAACAAAATCTAGACTGGTTTACTGGATACAAGGATAAACTCGGTTGGTACTAGTGCTACGATTCCAATCCAATGTGCTAAAATACGAATATGTTCCACAAATGTATTTTAATCAAGTAAACACGTGTTTGAAGTAATAAACCATCGGCTGTGTAATAAAGGCAATATAGTTTACGAGTATAAAATGGTGTTATGTTTTTATTTATAATATTAAATGTGTGTGTGTGTGTGTATCTGGTTAAGACAAAAGGGTAAAATAATAACAAACTAAAAAAATAAGTAAGACAATGCAAATATTTCCATATTAAATTAGATACCATACAATTATCCTGTTCCTGAGTGTTGGTTTTAGTTAATAAACACATATCATGATATAACTTTCCAATCCACTAGTCCTACAGGATAAGTAGGCTTAGTATTAAATTTTTTTCCTGCCCTGTGTAATGTTTACATGTTAGTATCATGGGCTACTTTCTGTTTTAAATAACGGAGTTACAATGTCATTATTTTAGCTAAAAGGATGTAAATCTTTGTATGAGAATGGTTATTACCATTTTGATAAGAGTTAGACATCTGTGTCGGCTATTTTCTGCACCGTTTTACGTTGTTATTGAAAAATAAATGTGACTTTTTTTCGGCGAGCTCTTGTTGAGTTTCTAATTTTCCTCCAGTATAGGCACACCAAGTGAGTTGCAGTAAGACGTCGCTATGTAAAATAATCTATATCTGATTTAAAGCGCAAAGGTTGTAACACAGTCTATAGATTTTAGCTCTTCTGTAAACAACGAGAAACTGTCAAGGATTTAAAAAAAACAGCTGCGACCACAGCCTTTTCTTTCACCAATGACAGCCGTCAGTTTACATGGGTCAAAATGACTTTCGCCAATTTGGCGAAAGAACTTGACAAAAGTCTTGCCATTTGCAATTTGGTTTTGTCTATGGCGAGTGGCGAAGACAAATGAAGAGCTAAAATACTAAAAAAAATATGTATGAAGATGTTTGTAAAAAGTGCACAATACAGAGAATCTAGCAGTAATTAGAACTCATCAATATCAGACTATTTTTTAAATATAAATTGCAATATATTACCTTGATATCATTGTCTAGGTTGTGCCAGCCATCAAAAAGTATGCAACTTTTTTATTAAATCACCTGTCTTAAAATCAAATATTGTGAGTAGCATAATCTATCAATAGAATGTGTACAGGTAGTGACCAATTAAATACCATGACCAGGTATGTAAATAACATATGTACATGTATGCATTTTAGTTCTGCATTGATTATGAACATTGATTTTGTTTCTTTAAAACAACTTGGGATTTTTTAAGATTTTAATTGATAATGCCAGCTAGCTAAGGATATCAAGGGAACATATTGTAAAATTAGAGCTACTGTTCTAATTCCTGTTGGATTCACTTTGAAGTGCTCTATTAAAACAGTTAACTGCTTTATTTATGCAATTTAGTTGAGGTACTGCATGTTTCAAGAATGTAAAAATATTCAGAATTGTTTGAGATATTCAACTTTGGATCTTTCTTTTGTTCCAGGGAACAGAATCCTTAAGTCATGAGATGAGTTCGAGAATACTCGGTCATACGAGGTTTGAAGTTTAACTGGAAGAAGAAGAGTTTAAACTCCTTTTTTGTCGCATGACACATAACGGCCAAATATGTAAACAAAAAATAAGTAAGATGGACCTGAAACCGCCACAAACTTTCAAAATCTCTGTTTAAATCGGTCCAGATATTTTATCTATCGGTCGTTAAAAAATCTACAATTGCCCTTTACCCGTAAACTATGCCTTGCGGCAATATTCTTTGATCCATAACACGATTGTTTGTCACTCGCCGTGCGAAAGTAGGTCAATTTGGACTAAACCATTACCGATAGTAGGGAGTTTTCCGGAAGAGTCTATAACTAGGTAGCATGAGAAAGTATATCACGCGTTCTGTCGGTTCACTAAAGCGAGTGTTGCCGTCTGTAATTTCTTTGATATACCGTTAGTCGTAAGGTGTTAGCCTGTTTGCTTGTGTCGGTTTGTTTGTTTAAGTGGCCAAAGCTGGGACTGAAATTTGTTTGCGTCATTAAAATAAATTAAAATACCGAGCGGTGTTACTTGTTTGTTTGATTTTTTTTTTACAATAACTTTAAGTATAATATTAATGACATTAATTAAGGAAAGTGATCAAACAAAGTGTTAGAACCGACAAATGAACTTGACTGCCTCTAAATAACATTGGTTGCCACGGTGATTCTTCACGCGACTTCCGGTTTATTATACACTTCTGGTTCAATTCCTCAAAATTAATGATCAACAATTTTAATATTGAGTGAAAATTATTCATTCAGTAAAGCGAAGACATGATGTCAGTCATTAAAATGTACAAATTGTGATAAAGTAAGTTATCAATAATACAAATATAATACAAACATAAATTTTAAATAGTCTCTATATAAATGACTAAACTGAAAAAATGCATGGTGCAGCTGACATGGTGGGTGGGGTACGGCGATTTTCAAAATAAGTGCGATTCTTACGGCAGTAAAACACCTGGACCAATTTGCATTTTAAAATTTTAGAAGCCCTGTATTGGATATATCTGGAACCTGGAGGCTGGACCACAAGACTAAGTTCACTTGCCCAATTTAACAAATTTGAGTAGACCTCAATGAGGGATTTCTGTAAATATAGGTTATAAGCTGATTCAATGTTTGTTTCAGATGGCCACTCGTATCTATGTTGGACGAGTTTCCCACCATGCAAGAGAGCGAGACATAGAGCGATTCTTCAAAGGGTATGGTCATCTGAGAGATGTCATGTTGAAAAATGGATACTGCTTCGTGGTAAGTATTTCATTTTTAAACAAAAAGTCTGGCCTGGGTCAACAGTCTGTCTAGAAGAGTTTTGTATTAGGAAATACTCTTTGGCTGTTTTTAGCTCAACTGTCCAAGGCCTAGTGAAGCTGATGTGAGGGCGTTTTATTTATCGTCGTCCATTGTTAGTGATTTTAACGAACATTTTATGTGAACTTTAGTTTTCGTAAAAAGCTTAAAATTTAATGTTCAAATGAATAATATTGACATGCATTTCAGAGTTAATGCCTTTTATTATTGAAAAAATCAGAAGTGTGATAACTTATGAACGGGTTCCGATATTCACCAAATTTGCCATGAAGGTTTGTTTCTGTAAGATCTTGGATGAGTTCAACAAAAAGCTGACGTATGCCAACCTTCTGGGTATGACAGGAACTTATTTGCTTTGTTCTTTTTGCAGGAGTTTGAAGATGACCGTGATGCTGATGATGCGGTCTATGAGCTGAATGGAAAGGAACTGTTAGGAGAAAGGTATTCATCTAATGACAATTGTTCCAGTTTTTCTCAAACTAACTATAATCTATACACATCCTTACAGGTGCAGGAGATAAAGGGTCGTTCTATTTTTCACTATCAAGTTTGTGTGAAGAGGGCTTACATATACGGTAAATATGGAATCGGGGCTTTCTTAACCTATTTAAGAGGGGCTTAAATTCGGCCTCTTCCCAATTGCAAAAACGTCTACTTTTTCCCAATTCTGGGGTAAAAATATCCCAATCTTAAAAAAAATTGAGTGACAGACTTTTACATAGTTTGTATGTTAAAATGGCCTAGGAATCTTTATGTGAGGAAGCTATCCAGCTGGCTTGCGGAACGTCGGTGGTTCTACCCAGGTGTCCGCCCGTGCACGAAAATTGCCCGGAGGGGCACCTGGGGTCTTCCTCCATAAATGGAAGCTGGAAAGTCGCCATATGACCTTAGCTGTTGGTGCGACTATAAAACCCAATTCAATCAATCAGTATGTTAAAATACTAAATTCTGAAACCTGATCGATATTTTACCTAAAACATAATTTTGAATGATAATTTTCCTTAAAAACATTCCCCTAAGCAACGAAAATCACACTATTTTTTCTTCTAATTTATACAGTCACGCACTTCTTTTTTAACAAAATAGCACGTCTAGACTTTTTTCCAATTTTTCTGTAAAAAGCCCTGGGAATTTGCTGAGTCGATAGCATATTTATTTGACAAAAGACATCTAATTGACACAGAGCGTCATTATACATGTAGTTTGTACAAAGAAAGTGTCTTGTGTAAGAACACAAAGGGATGATCATTTTGTTTGAATTCTACATAATTATCACAAGAGCTTCAAATTTACTGATATACGTTGCTAACAGACTATATACCATTCATGTAAGTATTGTACATTTAACAGCCACTTATTAAAAAGTTTTTCTTTGTTGAAAGTGGCTTTTTCTCTTGAAATTGGTGTGGAAAAAAATACATAATTTTTAACTAAACTTTTTCGAAGAGAAAAAAAGAGCTATTGTCATCGCTTGATCTGCGTCCAGTTAAAAGTTTTGTCTTGTATCTTCAAAAAAACTTTACGTAATGGAATGAAACTTCACACATGTTTCGGCATCGTAAGAAACATCATAGAGCCAGGTTCTATGACTCATGCTTTTATTTCAACAGAATTATGGCCCCTTTTATACTTCGAAAATTTGGTTAAAGTTTTGTATGTAAGCTTTTATCTTGAAAATTACTTGACATAATGGATTGAAACTTCACACATGTATTCGGCATCATAAGAAAACGTCGTGCAGCCAGGTTCTACAGCTCATGCTTTTATTTTAAAAAAAATATGGCCCCGTTTATAGTTAGAAAAAAATTGGTTACAGTTTTGAGTGAGCATTTATTAAATTGTTCATTGTATCAGAATCCCCTTAAAGAATTCAGTGACACATCATACATGCATTCACTTTTATATGAAGTACTCGGAGACAAGTGCCATAATTAAGCAGAATTATGCCTTTCAACAGTTTCTCAATACCGTATTTTACCGTGTATAATACGCACCCGTGTATAGTACGCACCCCCTTCTCGGAGGTCAAAACTGGGGTAAAAAAGTTGTTTCCGTGTAAAGTACTCATCAAAATATTATGCTTTCTTTTTCAGATAAAGGTGAAGTCATTTGTTAAGAAACATGAACAGAAGAAGCTTTTCATTTTCATTTGTATAACGCATATTCAGACAGTGATGTATTGTAGTAATAGTGGTAAAATAAACAAGTGGGAGGGGTGTGGGTGTGTTTATTTATTTGTGTTGACAGTAGTTTTCCTAGATGAACCATTCAACGAAAATAAAAATAAAAAAAAAAAAATTAAAAAAAATCACGATCGAGATAATTAGCGTACAAAAGAAAATATAGTTACTTCGATCATTAATTGCCAATCTTCAGGGGAGTACCTATCTTGTATCATCTCATCAAAGAGCCAATTATAATGCCGCAGATAATTGTCCGTAATCCGATAATTGCATCTACTAAAACGCAACAAAGTCGTTGGTTACCGTAATCCATTACGCCGATTATACTAACATTGTGTATTCACGGGAACCAGAGTTTATCATAAGTGAATCAGATGTGTAACGCGTGATAAGTTACCTGTACCCCATGGCTAAATCTGGTAAAGGTCACACGGCGTGTCAAAGGAGGCTCGTCAAAGTGCATCCTCAGAAATAGTCGATACTCGCGGCAACTTCAAAGGATTATAAAAATAGAATAACCCATTCTACCCGTGTTTATAATGTGTCAAAACTGCAGCCGAGGTGCGATATTGTTTGACCCAATTATCAGTCATCAAATGTGTACCGGTAAGCATGTTTTCACAAGGGTAACAAGCATTATTGAATAATTGCCATTTCAAAGTAGGGTGATTCTGCCTTTCTACGCCGTCTAAAATATATGTATTTCAAAATAAAGCAAAAACTTCATTAATTTTTTATAAAATATTAAATAAAATCCTATAAATATAAGAATAGAATAGAACTGTAAAAATACTAACGTTACATGTACCCAGTATGTACCAGTCTAAACAGCTGGAAGTCACGTGATATTACGTCACGCGATATAAACAAAAAGATCGAGGGACGATTTTTCACACAATTTATTGAAGTTTTACAACAAACATGCAAACATTTATACAAAAAGAAGCATCATAATACACTTTATTCATTTATAAATCGGATTAAGTCAATATATTACTTATATGAAGCGAGTAAATTACGAAAAAATTGTGTATTATCGGTATTCACAATTTTCTGTCTCAATGTCTGTTCGTCGTCAACGTTTTTCTTCCCAGACATCGATTTCCTGCAAGAAAAAAAAAAGTTCTTTTTTATTGTTTCCTTATATTGTACGCACCCCCCTTTCGGAAACCGTAAAAGTGGTAAAAAAACTGCGTACTATACAAGGTAAAATACGGTAAATAGACGAGGCTTCGTCTGCACCGATGCGCGGTGCTTCTTGTTACACTGTGTAATTGGGTTGAGTTTTCATTTTTTGTACCATGGGTATTGAGGCTGAGTTTGTTCTTCATTCAGGATAAGAAATCTCCTGATTGTACACACATTTTCATGTATTAAAACAGATTCTATATATATTTCCTTATTTTGACAGAGTGGTGATCGAACATGCTAAGGGAACACGTCGGGACCGAGGAGGTAGTGGCAGAGATGGGGGCTATGGAGGTAGAGATGGAGGTAGAGATGGCGGTTATGGAGGTAGAGATGGTGGTTATGGAGGCGGTGGTGGTGGTGGTGGCGGAGGCGGTGGAAGGTTTGCTAGACGTGATCCCAGCTGGCTCACTAAGTAAGTCCTACACACAGGACAGACACAAATCTGATTAACATTCAGTAGAATAATGAAACATCATCCAATATCTTGTCAGACTTTATGCCCAATATTACCATGACTTAGTGATCAGTTTTTAGCTCTACTGGCCAAAGGCCAGGCGAGCTTATCCTTTTTCGTCCGTCTGTCCGTCCGTTAGCAATTTCAAAAATTTACATCTTCTCTGAAACCGCTCGAAGGATTTTGATGAAACTTTATCACAATGTTACTTAGGAGGCCCCCTCTCAGATTTGTGTTTTTCATGGCCGCCAGTTATCTAAGATGGCCACCATGGTCAAAATTAGGTCAAATTTAGGGAAATTTCGAACATCTCCGAAACCACTTGTTCCATTCTAGTGAAATAGCATAAACATATTCCTTGGGTTGGCCTCTATCAAGTTTGTGTTTTTTCGTTATTGTCGAATAATCAAAATGGCCACCATGTCAACCAAAAGTTTACATAGGAAAAGGCTAAAAATTACATCTCTGAAACCTCTTGAAGATTTTGTTGAAGCTTTATCACAATGATCTTTGGGATAGTGTGCCACAGATTTGTGTTTTTCGCAGCCGCCAGTTGTCCACGATGGCAGCCTTGTCCTGTCTAAAACTAGGTCAAATTTAAGGAAATTTCAAACAACCTCCTCTGAAACATCTTATTCCATTCTAATGAAATATCATATACATGTTCCTTGAGTTGGTCTCTATCAAATTTGTGTATTTCGTTATCGTTGAATAATCAAAATGGTCGGCATGGTGACCCAAAGTTTACATAGAGTTATATAGGAAAAGGTTAAATATGACATCTTCTCTGAAACCTTTTGAAGGATTTTGTTTAAACTTTATCACAATGGTTGGCGTCTATTAAGTTTGTGTTTTTTGTTTTCTTCCAATAATCAAAATGTAATTTATATAGGAAAAGGCTAAATATGACATCTTCTCTGAAACTGTTTGAAGGAGTTTGATGAAACTTAATCGCAATGATCTTTAGGGAAGTTCCCTTTAGATTTGTGTTTCTCGTGGTCGCCAGTTTTCCAAGATGGCCACCATGTCTAAAACTAGGTAAAAATTAAGGACACCATTTATTCCATTCTTCACATGACCACACACATAATTAGATTTGTGATGAATTGCATTATATTATATATATATATGAGAGGTTATGTTGACTAAAAAGGCAAGAAACACAAAAATTCAAGGCAATGCCTAACTATTAATAATATTTTACCATGTATTTTATGTAAATGCTACACAAACTTTATCTGGACTGTTTCTCTTGATCACTTGCCTGGATTTCATCAAAACTGCAGGGATGATCAGTACCAAGTTAGTTATGCATATCATCGCCATGTTTCGGTTGAACGATTTTTGGCAGAGTTTTGACCCTTTAAAGGTTTTTAATACGCAAGTTTTGGCCGAATTACTTTTCCTGAACCCCTGAAACTTTGTTGTTGATTTGATCGATCAGTTATGCCTTTGATCAGATCAATCGATTACAATTTTTCATGATCAACTTGACTTGGTTGTTGAAAATTATGGCTTATTTCATTCTCTTGTACTAAAACATACAAGAAAATAAAACCAGTTACAGTTTTTGCAACAAATCATCAGATGTTATTTGCGGGTTACACAAGCTTTGTACTGACTACTTCTCCTGATAAAAGCTGTTTTACACAGTAGGGCGTCTACAGGCCCTCTTGGGCCTCTTGTTTGTTAGGGTATAAGTTTGTCTGTCCTTGCGTGCATTCATCCGTTAAGTTCTTACTTTCAAGAACAGGATATTAACTTAATTGCATCAGTATGTATCTCTTTAGACCAGGCATGGTAAACAATACTTTATTTGCCATGTCGAGGTGGGGAAAATAATGTTGCCGTAAACTACTTTCTCCGAAATATAGGCCTCGTCAGGTTAACCGTACAACTACTGTACCTCATATTCTATGCAGTGTTTTTCTCTAATTGACCTGACATGAACTTTTCACATATTTTATCAGTGTAATTTTCTGATCATAGATCAGCAGAGCTTATGCCGTGGTACATCGTCCGTCAGTCTGTAAACTTTTTTTTGTGGCGACTACTCCTCTGAAACTAAAAGATGGCCGCCACGGCTAAAAAAAGATTTAAAAAATGTGATTTTCTGGCGACTACTTCTCAAAAACCGTAATGACTGACTGACATGTAGTTGGTCCTAACCAGCGGCCATCTTTGTTTACATAGAGTTATATAGGAAAAACTTGTGGCAACTACTCCTCTGAAACTACTTGATGGAATTTCATGAAACTTGACAGGAATGTTGCTCTTGATGTCTAGTTGATCCTAGCAAAATTTCAGGTTGGTAAGAAAATTCAAGATGGCCGCCACTGCTAATAATAGATTTAAAAAATATGACTTTTGGCGACTACTTCTCAAAAACTGAAAGTGATATTGAATTTGAACCTTTACCAAAATGACTGGTGTGACATGTACTTGGTCCTAAGCAAGATTCATTTTGATTCTATATCAAACATGGCCGCCAGTGACCATTTTTGTTTACATCGAGTTATATAGGAGAAACTTCTGGCGACCACTCCTCTGAAACTACTTAACAGATTTTCCTGAAACTTTACAGGAATGTTGCTCTTGATGTCTGATCCTAGCAAAAATTCAGGTCAGCCGGAAATTCAAGATGGCCGCAACAGCTAAATATAGATTATAAAAATGCGATTTAGTGACGACTACTTCTCAAAAAACATAAGTGATATTGATTTGGATCCCTTACCAAAATAACTGCCACGACATATAGTTGGTCCTAACCAAAGTTCATTTTGATTGGATGTCAAACATAGCCGCCAGTGACCATCTTTGTTTACATAGAGTTATATAGGAAAAACTTGTGGCGACTACTCCTCTGAGATTACTTGATGGAATTTCATGAAACTTGACAGGAA
Source organism: Cyrtodaria siliqua (assembly GCA_037043455.1). Classification (NCBI taxonomy): domain Eukaryota; kingdom Metazoa; phylum Mollusca; class Bivalvia; order Adapedonta; family Hiatellidae; genus Cyrtodaria; species Cyrtodaria siliqua. The sequence goes on along the minus strand of JAWPHD010000752.1, from coordinate 123,150 downwards.
TGTTGCTCTTGATGTCTAGTTGATCCTAGCAAAAATTCAGGTTGGTAAGAAATTCAAGATTGATTTAAAAATGCGACTTGTGGCGACTACTCAAAAACCATAAGTGATCTTGAATTGAACATTTACCAAAATGACTTGCATGACATCTTGCAGGCTGATCAAGGTTTACACTTGGTGCTCATCAGTCATTTGACTGAAACATCCCTTTGTACTATAAATGGACTGGTCCAAATTCAAAGAAAGGACAGTCCATTATACACTCCTAGAGGGCTAAGGATTAAGTCTCCTTTGTATTTTTGGCTCTCAGAAATAGCCTAAACAAATTGTAGGATTTTAAGATTTTATTTTGATTCTGATTTTCCAAATATAACCATTGAGACAAGAGTAAATCTACTTGTACTGGTGAGATAGTAACCTAATTCTCAAGAGAAATTGCATAACATGACGTGTGACCTGGTCACACGCCTGCTATATTTATGAATACGGATCATTCCATTTATGTTATAAAAGGGTGACTTGGAGAAATTACTATTGAGCAGCAAATCGGATATAGTAAGGTTGATGTTGTAAGGGATTTAATTGATACAGCTTTATAATTAAAAGGTGAGGTAGCATTATGGCATTTTTATAGGCTGGAAAAGGATATATTCTTTAGACTAGGATAACATTGAATGAGATTATAATGTTGCATACTATTAGGTAATGTTGCATAATAAATCATAATATTTAGGAATGTATGAATGTTGATCTTGATGTCTAGTTGGACCTAAGTAAAAATTAGGTTGGCCTAAAATTCAAGATGGCCACCATGTCTAAAAATAGATTTTAAATACAATTTTGTGGGAACTACTTCTCTAAAACCATAAGTGGTATCGGTTTGGTACCTTTACCAAAATGACTTACGTAAAACTTTACATGTTGGTGATGTTCAGTTAGTCTCAAGTAAAAATCAGGTTGGCCGGAAATTCAAGACGGCTGCCACAGCTTAATACAAGTTTGTGGCAAGTACTTCTAAAAAACCATAAGTGGTATTGATTTGGAACCTTTACTAAAATGACTGGCATGACATGTAGTTTGTCCTAACCAAAGTTCATTTTGATTGGATGTCAAACATGGCCGTCAGCGACCATCTTTTTTTTTATAGAGTGATATAGGAAAAGCTTGAGGTGACTACTCTGAAAGTGTTGGTCTTATTTCCATTAAACTTCACAGGTTCCCATGGCTGATCTAGCTATCAAGAGCTTCAAGGTCATTGACCTATTGTTAAATTATGGACTGGACATGCTGGCCGTTGCCAGCTAGTAATGAGCATATTCTGCTGAACACTTGAGAAATGCGTATGCCTGTAAGATTAATCATAATGAAATCAGGAGAGATAAATAATATGTAAGGTCACATTTTTGTATAACATCAAAAATAAAGAAAAAATAACAACAGATTTTATAGTCGCACCACCAACAGCTAGGGTCATATCGACTTTTCCAGCTTCCATTGTGGAGGAATATCCCAGGTGCCCCTCCGGGCAATTTTAGTACACGGGCAGGCACCTGGGTAGAACCACCGACGTTCCACAAGACAGCTGGATAGCTAGCTTCCTCACATAAAGATTCCTGGATCCGTGAGGGCTCGAACCGACAGCGGTGAGGGACAAGTGATTTCAAGTCAGAGACTCATACCACACGTTTATATGTTTATAAGAACGCAGTGAACTTATTAGAAGTTCAAGATTGCCTATGTTAGAATGGAAATGATGTCTGTTGAGCCCCCTAAAATAATCTTAACACATTGTCATGCTTATTGTCATACTTATATCATTTTAGGTACGGGCCTCCAACCAGAACTGACTATCGTGTTACTATTGAAAACTTATCCTCCCGGGCCAGTTGGCAGGTATGTTGTCAGAGATAACTTCTCTTTGATAAAATGTGCTCTTAAATTTTAACATTATTACAAACCCATCCATAGAGGTGAACATACCGCAATTGATCAATATTTGACGACTACATTTTCTTCATTATTTCATTATTTCATATGTAAATGTTAGACAAAAAATTGTAATAATAGATTCATATTGTTGTAGAAAGCCTACTGAAAATAATCCAACCTGCCAACAGCAATATATTCTGATAGAGACTGGGAGTGGGTAGACGTAAATTGGGTGTGGGATGGTAGGGTTTTTCTGCTTTCTGTATAGTAAGCTATCAACATTTTTGTTTCGGTTATAAGGGGGCATCAGTGCCCCAAAAAAGGTACTTGTTCTGACTTTCGGAAAATGAAAACGGGGAGGTTTCTCACATCTGGGAAAGTGGTGTGATCTTCCTTAGAGCTGTTCTTACTTTTGGGACAAGGATGAACAAAGGGTGTTATACTTATGGGAAAGAGATGAAAAAGGGAAATTTTGACTTTGAAGCAGAGGTGATTGGGAGTTGGAGCATTGGAGTTTTACTTCTGATGCAGTGTGTAAAAAAAAACACGGGGCTTGCTCTTACTTTTGGGTCAAGGGTGGAAAAGTGGTGTGGTCTTACTTATGATCTTACTCATTCCTAAGTTGAAAAAGGGTGTGTTTTGCCTTTGCCGCATAGGTGAAGAGGGTGCGTGTTCGTACGTTTGTGACGGTTAAAACGGGGAGTGGGAGAGGGTGGGCTGGGAGTTAAACGTGGGTTTGGTTTTACTTTTGAGTTAGAGGGTGTTTGAGAGTTGGCAGGTATGGAGGTTAACATAGACAAACCGTTATTGACACTGTTTCTGTTGCTCTCTGTAAAGATAATGACGATGACGCCGCTGGTTGTCAGATGAGAGGTCATCAGAGGTTACATTTGAGATAACCCCTGAGGTCGAGGTCTGATGTGAGATGACAGGGCAGCGATGTAAAATGTCACCGCTACCACACTCTTGATGTGATGTCATCGCCATTGATCACAGTTTGTCACTTGGCATGGCTTCTAGATACATTCAAGGCAGAGTGTTTGTTTTCAATAAAGAAAGTCAAGGTCAATCCAATTCGGAATGGGTCTATGAAATAGTAACAAGGCATATTTTAAACCAGTTGCCTCATTTAAATATTTTGAACAGAAAAGAGTACTTCAAAATGATGATTTTTTTTTAGAGTTAGATTTAAATCAAACATTTTTGCTTAAAGAAACGGCAGTCTGAAGTTTTGAACATCTATTCTAATTTTATGGTCTGAAATTCCGTAAGTTGCAAATATTTAAATAACCATGCCAGAGAACAAATTGTGATCACCGGAGAAAGGCTCAAGTTAGCTCAGAAGTAAAAAAAAGCTGAGATGATATTACCTGAAGTCAAAAAGTTCTGATGATATCACCCGAAGTCGAAAAGTTAGCGCAGCAGACGATGCTGTTTGTCTAGATGAATGGTGTTTCTTATCAGATGTTCTCTTTATTGATGATAACTTGTGACAGAGATGTCAAATTTCCTGGAGCTTGTAGGTAACCATGGTAACAAAACTAAATCTATGACAGAGTAATCTATGTAGAGTATATATATATATATAATATCATGCATGCACAGATGTTGGGGTTTTAGACTTGAGCTGTATTTGCCAAAAGTCAAATTCAGCTATGCTTGGCCCATTGTTTGACATCCTTTATAAGTATTTATCACATAACTTACGGTGTGGGAGTGGAATAATACCATTCTATATTTTCGATTTATTGTATACTTTCATATTGTCCTGTTTAGTTTGCATTGAGCTAAGTGTGCAATATTCTACGATATTGCACACATTGATATTGCACGGGAACTTTTTCTCGTGCTTGCTAAGAGCCGCGAAATAGAACTAAGGAACTACTTTCAAATAAAATAACGGAATCCTTTCTATTGTTCAACCTTTTATGGCAGAAATTGATAAAATAATTGAAATGGTCACTCACCCACTGTTTTTAACGTTATCGAATGGTAAACAAACTTTAGAAAATCGCTTGTTGTTTTCAATGACGTCATCCGATGTCGACGTCGTTTTCGCGCAAAATAATCATCCACACAAAATGAAACTGAATGACAAGACAGGAATTCCATCAAAAGCTATAAAAATAACACAAATACAATGAAAAGTAATAGTCATACAATTAACATTGATCGAAAACAATATGAAAGTATACAATAAAAAGGTTATTGAATTTGTATGGCTAAATATTACTTGGAACGAGTTGTTTTGGCGCAAGACGACTCGCAAGCTCGTCGTCGTCTGCCAAAACAACTTGTTCCAAGTAATATTTAGAATTTGTATGGCTAAATATTACTTGGAACTCGTTGTTTTGGCGCAAGCTCGTCGTCCTTTGCCAAAACAACTCGTTCCAAGTAATATTTAGCCATACAAATTCAATAACCTATAATACCACTAGTTATATAAGTATGCAAATAAACCTAGTACGCTCTGTCAAACAAAATCGATAATGACTATATGATCCAATTTCCACGGTAAACATGAAATTGTTTATAAAGAAAAAAAATGCAACTATTATATTTAGCGAGTACATTTGTTATATGTTACTTGCCAGTAGAGCTTCGAGTGTAGTTTTCTGAAAAATCGTTCAGTCAGTGTTTTGGTTTGATACCTTCATTGCAACCTTCTTAAACAATTACAAAACCGAAGCAGTTGACTTCATGCAGGCAATACAGAAAAATACTTGTGGAAGGACCACCATGTCATGACCTGCTTTTTTTTCAGAGAATGGCTGCTTCGATTTGTAACTGTTAAAAGAGAATTGTTTTATAGTTTTTTCTTCTACACTTGCTGATTGAGATGTCTACAATTTGGGGAAAAAATGAAAATGGGCCGAAATAGCAAATTGACTGAAAGGAGCTAATTACTTTAAGCCAATCTGACTGGCACTTTATAAAATATTATGCACTATTTAAAAACACTTCCATTTATAAACTATTAAGTCGAAGCATATTGTAAATATTACAGTTTAAATGCTATAAAATCTATATGCTTTTAAGATTAAACTGCATGTAACTGAAATGCCAAGCAGCTTCTGCAACAATGCTCTGAAATTGTCTATCATTTAATTCAGTGTTTTGTATCTTTTGTTACAGGAGATCTTTTAACTTATATTTTTGTGAAAACAGTGAAGATGCAGGTACGAAACACGTCCTATTCTCTATAATAACCTGTGTTGTGTTGTCTGTATTGTCAGGACCTGAAGGATTACATGAGACAGGCGGGAGAGGTCACCTATGCAGATGCCCACAAACAGCACAAAAACGAAGGGTAGGCACTTTACTGGTGACATTATTTACATATCCCTGCGTTAAGAAAGGAACCACTTTGTACGTAGATACCCGTCCCATATGTTGTGTGTGCAACTCCTCCTAGGTTTTTGTACCAATATTTGCTGAAGTTCAGATGGAAGTGTGTGCCTATTGCAATGGAACTTCAACGATATCTATAGCAAATTATGACTGCAACTATTTTTACCAGAGTTGTGTCCCCCTGAACATCCAATTTTTTAAACTCTTAGGCTTATATTTATGCCGATAAAACTGCACATCATCATAAGTGCCTTCTGAAGATGTGTAACGTGAAAATTTGCAGTACTATTACAATTATTGAAACTGCTTCTCCCAGAAATTCTCCTAGATCATGTTAAATATTTTGTGATGCAAGAGTAATGCCACTCACCGAATAATGCTCACCTGGATCACAGCAAACTGCAGTTTTAACAATTCTAAAAGAAAGATTTAATGATTTATGCTGCTAGAAAACAATCAGAAATCAAAATTATTGATAGCTAAGCGAAATAGTCTTAATAATCTCAAGGGTCTTCAGATAAGAAATGAGAAAATGGTAATATTTCAGGGTGGTGGAGTTCGCCACAAGATCGGATATGAAACGAGCCATGGAGAAGCTTGATGGAACGGAGATCAATGGACGAAAAATCAAGATGATTGAGGACAAACCAAGCAGCAGCAGCAGGGGAAGCAAAAGGAGAAGGTATGTCACTCGTATTTTGCTACTCAAATCTAAACCTACCTGGTGAGATAGGGATATTTTACAAGAAGATCAATATGATGAAGCCTCATCTCCGTAGCTCAGTGGATAAGGCCATGCACTTTAGAGCTACAGACCTTTGCTTGGGTGTGCTTTTTCTCCATGACGGTGGCATGTCCCACTTTTCGAATGAACAGTAAATTGGTTGAAAAGATTGACGTTGGCCTATTTTTTTTATATTATGAAATGTTGTAATAGCCATAAACACTCACAATCGCCTATTAAATACAAGAAAATCAATAGAACCCATGGATGCTTCCCGAAATGTATCCTCAACTTACCATATGGCCTTGTATCACCCAGCAGTTTTCAATTTAAAGTTCCATTAGTAGTTTATGCTCCGGATAAAAAACCCAAGTATAAAATTATAAAGGGAAATAATTCTAATTTGAATGATGACAGAGTTACGGTTCTTGCACTCTGTACTTTTTTTCATTGCCCTCTATTATTGTGTGAAGTTTCATTGCAGTCCCGTCAGTACTTTTGAAGATATGCTCTGGACAAAAATTCGAAGTATAAAATTACAAAGGACAATAACTCTAATTTGAATGATGACATAGTTACGGTTTTTGCACTCTGCACTTCCTGTCATTGCCTTCTATCATTGTGTGAAGTTTCATTGTAGTCCCATCAGTAGTTTTCAAGATATGCTCCGGACAAAAAATTTAAGTATAAAATTACAAAGGACAATAACTAATTTGAATGATGACAGAGTTACGGTTCTTGCACTCTGTACTTTCTCTTATTGCCCTCTATCATTGTGTGAAGTTTCATTATAGTCCCATCAGTAGTTTAAAGATATGCTCCGGACAAAAGTGTGACGGACTGACGGACAAAGCGGCGACTAAATTTCAGGAAGCATAATAAAAAAGGGTTCAGTTGTTATAAAACAAAGTTTAATTGTATATCCATTGTTATGTGTCCACATATGTTCTAAGAAAACAACAAATTCTAACTAAATTGGAAAAAAGTAAACGGTTAAGTTTTATTTTTAAATGATTCTCACACTTCCAATTCAAGAGTGTCTCCATGGCCGTGGGGTTAACGACGTTGCGTTGTAAACCTTTTTCCGCCTCTCACCACTGCCGGTTCGAATCCTACTGGGAGCTCAACTTGTAAGTGAGGAAGTGTTGATTCTTACAGATGGCGATAGGTGTACAGTACTGGTTCTACCCAGGAAAACTGGGTGGTCTGCCTCCATCACAAAAAAATAGACCGTCATATATAACCTTACATGTGTTAAAAACGACATAATACAAACTTCAAATTCACAAAAGTTCAGATGTTCCTAGGCCAAACAAAATAATATGTGTGGTTCAGGTAACCCGACCGACCCTATTTATTTACCGCCGAATCGCCGACCCTATTTATTTTTTTCGGGTTGAGAACGAATTTTCGTGGGTACGTTCGGTAAAGAGTACGAAACACCGCGAAGTACGAAACGCCACGAGTACAAAACAACGCATAATACAACATGGCAGCGACCGTGTTCGCGTTTACTTTCGAAAGATGTATTCACGGCCCGGAAAAAAAAATGATGAAGGCAGTCGTAAACCAAGCTACATTGATCGATATATTTCAAGAAAATCACCACGATTCTGGCTTAAAAACCAGTTCATTTCAGTGTTTCGCCTATACGAATATGGGAGATGGAAGTCCCTTCGAGTAGCAATGCAAAACCCGATAGGTGGCGCCGCGTAAGCTATATTTAGAATTTAGGAATATCCCAACCTGGAGTTGGGTACGTCAAATTACGCATCTGTTAAGTGCTAAGACACTAAAAAGTGGAATTTTTTTATGTTGAATATAGGAAGAAAACACTGCATACATTACGTAATTGACCTCACGGCTTTTGTTATTTATTGGTAGATGAAAAATAAATGGAAGCGAAGTGCGGTTTTTGGAAGTTCAGTATTAAATCGGATGATTACGCTCTAGTTTATGTACAAATAAAGTACTTCAATAATTAATCTTCAATTTGTTTTATATTTAATCTCACTAAAAATGACGTACTCGTGGTGTATTTGCGCATTTTTCAACACCTGCTAACATCAGAAAAGACAACTCTTGTCATGTGACTGTAATGCGCATGCGTGGTACTACAAACAAGATCGTCTTTTTCGAGTCTTATTTCGGACTAGAAACTTGTTCCCACTAATAATTCTCATGAATTTTTTAGTGAAATAACACTTTAAATATTTCATACACATGTTATTCATCACGAAAGAACTTTTGGCTTTTTTAGGCTAATTTACTCATTTTTCAGAATTGTTCAAATTTGACCTTGACATTGTCACGATAAGTCATGTAGGCCATCTAACGCGAGTACTCATTTGTTTACATAGCAAAGATGACGGGTTTAACACCAACTTGTGAAAATAGTAGCACATATTTAAAAGAAAAAGGGAAAGAAACATTCATTTGACACATTACTTTGTAAATAAAGATCTGCATGACTTCATTGCAAGGAAAAAACAATATTTATCAGCTAGGTTGCTTTTTTCAGAAAAATTGATAAAAAGGCTTATTCATTTTGGCAATTGTTGGACACAAACAATATTTTTTTTGCATGTGGGGTGGTTCATAAACTTACTTTTTTTTCCTCAATGGACTATTTTGATGATACTATTTAGAAAATACTAATCAGTTTCCCAATATTTTCTAATTTGAAAAATGTGTTTGCATTGCTACTTCGAGGGAATCGAGGTATTTTTTAAACATGTGACACGATCATGAACATATTTAAATAAAAGTGAAGCCGTTTTCTTTCAACTATGTACGTTATTAAGGGTGAAATATTATAATAAATTTTAATAGTTTAAATATCAATGTTCTCCAGAAGTGGATGGGACACCGTTCACTTATATACCGAGTGCAGACTTTGCATCTTTGCAACCCTCTTGTCAATTTCTTTTTAATATATTTCACTTTCAAAAAGGACTTAAAAACAGATATGTGCATTTTTATTTTAGTCAAATGAATTTATTTTGCTCTGACATGCTACATTTTTTTAAAATATTGTCCTGGTTGTATAAAGAGCCAATAACCAAACAAACATATTAAGCAAAGTATTACAAAAGTATTAAAACACTGTGTTTGACCTATTTTTGGAACGTGTATAGAGAAAAAAATAAAAAAATAAAATAAAAATAAATCCCTACCTACCTACCCTATTTTTTTCCCCAATGTTACCTGAACCACACATATTATTTTGTTTGGCCCTATATGAATTAACATTGTTCAATTTTACATCATTCATATTTCTAACCTTTCTGTAAAAGTTACAGCAGGAGTCGTTCCCGATCCAGGAGCAGGAGTCGCAGTCGATCCAGGTCAAGATCCCGATCCCGCAGTCGCAGAAGCCATAGCCGAAGTAGGAGCAAATCAAGGTCAAGATCACCATCAAGGTCACGATCTAGGTCACACTCCAAGTCCAAGTCGGCTTCAAGGTCAAAGTCGAGATCACCGGTGAAAGAAGATGTTAAAGAAGACTGATATACAGGCAGAGCCATGTGCGTTTATACTCTTTTGTCATGTTTGTGGTCACACATTTTCCATTCCTCAAAGACTTACACTTCGTGTTTTTATCAGGAACACATAACATGCAAATGTTGATTTTAATGGACGCAATGCTAAAACGGCAACAGAATCGATTAAAAATTGCGAATAATGTATGTGTTGTGTATATCATTGTCTGAAGCCTGTTGTCAGTATTCATGCTATCATCATTCGTGTCATAAATACTTCACTCAATCTCTTATCTGGAACACTTGGAACTGTTTCTCAAACTCCATAGTATTCATATGTATATTATTCAAATCTAGGAAATCCTTCTTGTGAAAGGCAGATTTATCGCGAGTGGACATTCGTAACATTCAAATTCATTTATCACTTTTATATTGAACTTAAATTCTGTCATGTTTTAAAATGTAGTTTTATGTTGTTGTTATAATGATTTATATTGAAATAAACTTTCATTCCTATTGACTATTTGGCAATACACTTTGCTAAATCTTGGAGGAAGCTTAAAAAGATCAAAAGTTGAAATTTAAAATCGAACTGAAAATATAAACATAACAAAATACTGTATAAAACAGTCGTAAATTGTTTGATATTATTCTTGAACCATTTCAAATATTGTTTGTGTTGTACATACTTTGTCAGAGGTGAATATTTACCGTGAACAAACGCTGGACATTTGTTCTGTGAACAAATACTAGACTATTTGTCTATGAACAAATCTAGACAGCTTGAATACACATTTTAACTTTCTACTAACAAGACCTGGAACATTTACCTGGGCAACCAGTTATCTATGCTTGTTTTGAAATCATGTTGAGAAAAAGGTAATAAAACGAGTCGTTTAAGCTAGTTGTTTGTTTTGTTTCCCATTTCCAACTTGAACAAGAGAAATTTATGTTGGTCAAAGGGAAGAAGTTGACCATGTCATGGACATTTACTTCCTATTTATGCTCCCTGCTTTTTATGCTCCCTGAAAATTTCGGCAAAGCATATAGTCGTCACTCTCCGTTTTCCCTTCCGTCTGTCTGTCCGTCCTTCCATCCCTTCTTGTCCGAATAACTTCAAAACTACTTATGGGACTGCAATGAAACTTCACAAAATGATAAGAGGATTATAATATAAAGTAAAAGGGGCAAAAACCGTGACTGTCTTTATTAACGTTGGAGTTGTTGACCATTGTAATTTAATTTTTAGCTCTACTGATCGCAGATGCCGTGGTCCGTCGGTCCGATTTTTTTTTTTGTAGCGACTACTCTGAAACTACTGGATGAATTTTCATGAAATTTTACAGGAATGTTGCCCATAATGTCTATTTGATCCTAGCAAAAATTCACTTTGATGTGAAATCCAGGATGGCTGCCTAAGCTAAAAATAGTTTTTTGAAAAGCAAGTTTGTAGCGACAGCTTCTTGAAAACTATAAAACCATAATGTGTAGTTGATCCTAGCAAAAATTCAAGTTGATGTGAAATCCAAGATGGCCACCAAAGCTAAACATAGATTTTTAAAAAGCATGTGTAGCGACTACTTCTTGAAAACTGTGATATTGATATGGGACTTTTTCTAAAATGATCAGCATGACATGATGTTGATCCTTGTCGAAAATTATTTTGATTCAACGTTTAACATGGCTGCCATTGGCCATCTTTGTTTACATAGAGTTATATAGTAAAAACTTGTAGCGACTACTCGTCTGAAACTGAGAAAATTCAGATCAGCCGGATTCAAGATGGCCACCATGGCTATAAATAGATTTTTGTGGGGACTACTTCTCAAAAACCATAACATAAGTGATATCGATTTGGAACCTTTACCAAATTGACTGGCACATGTAGTTATAATATTTTATTGCAGATATGTTACAATACATCAATTCAACATCACAGTATTCATAGAAACATATGCAAATGGATTGAACTACAAGTTATTACTCCGACGAAATAACACCGACGTGTAGTTGGTCCAACCTAAATTCATTTCAATTCTATGTCAAACATGGCCGCCATTGGCATCTTTGACTATTTGGCAATAGACTTTGCTAAATCTTGGTGGAAGCTTCGAGTTGTATAGAAAAAACTTCTGGCAACTACTCCTGAAATTACTTGAATGATTATCAATTAAACTTTACAGGAATGTTACTCTTGTTACAAAAATGATTTTCGTTTGCGAAATATTGGAAGTAAAATGTATTTACTCTTGACAACTGTAAAGGCTGCTTGGACTTCAAACATGCCTCCTCATGGCCACAAAAAAGCTTGTATTGTTCAATGATTAACAAACACTGCCCCTTAAAATAACGACAAACATACAAAATGTTATGATACCGGCCAAGATCTAGCTGTTCGGATCTTCAGGAAAACGTTTCAAGGTCATGGACCTCTTGTTGTTCTTTATTATCAAAATAAATGTTCAATAAATACATAAACCTATTTTTCTGACAAAGTACAACCTGGTTCAGTAGTTATTGACTGAAAGATGAGCCCAAAACTGCTTTGCGGCACTACATTATGGATTCCGAATCAAGGCCGTTTTTCTTGCACATTATTCAAATTTCTGGACATTAAACATTTGTGGGGATTTGATTTAGCGCTTCGGGTCAACCACGAAATCCACGCAATATAAACCCCAACGAATATTAACGATTTCACAGTAGTAAAAAATGCTATATTTTGCCTTGTTAAGACGATAGGCTGTTCGTTTTTTAACTGATCTTTACCAAACTTTACCAGATTACTTATATTAATGAAAGCTCGGACAGGTTCGAAAACCAGCCAAATCGGATCAGTAAAACCGGAGTTATGGCCCTTGGTTTAGTTAAAAACACTATTTTGGCTCATTAAGATGATAGGGTCTTCATTTTTCATCGGATCTTTACCAAAACTTTAACAGATTGTAAATATCAATGAAAGCTTTCAATCAATGAAAGCTTGAACAAGTTCGAAATCCAGCCAGATTGGACCGCTAACAGCAGAGTTATTGCTTTAGTTAAAAATGCTGTATTTTGATAGGGCCTTCATTTTCCATCCAGACATTACCAGATTGTTAATATCAATGAGAGCTTGGCCCCTCTACATGGGTACAACTTGCAGTAAATGTTCAACTGCCATTTTGCTTAATGCAGGGCAAAGGATTTTGTCCTAAGTGCAACAATCCCCACCATCCACAGACTCCATATATCCAGCAGAGCAATACAGGCTCACTTGGGCCTCTTGTTAGCTCTACTGGCCAAGGGCCAGCAGAGCTTATGGGATGGCGAGTTGTCCGTCTGTCCATCCATCGTTAACTTCTGTCTCGTTAAGACGATAGGGCCTTCATTTTTCATCCGATCTTTACCAAACTTTAACAGGTTGTTAATATCAATGAAAGCTCGGGCAATTTCGAAAACCAGCCAGATCGGACCGGTAACAGCGGAGTTATGGTCCTTGATTTAGTTAAAAATGCTATATTGCTATATTTTGCCTCAAGACGATAGGGCCTTCGTTTTTCATCCTATCCTTACCAAACTTTACCACATTGTTAATATCACTGAAAGCTCGGAAAAGTTCGAAAACCAGCCATATCGGACTAGTAACAGCGGAATTGTGGCCCTTGATTTAGTTAAAAATGCTATATTTTGCATCGTTAAGACGATAGGGGCTTCATTGTTCATCCAATCTTTACCAATCTTTATCAGATTGTTAATGTCGTTGGAAGCTCGAACAAGTTTGAAAAACAGCCATATCGGACCAGTAACGGCGGAGTTATGGCCCTTGATTTAGTTAAAAATGCTATATTTTGCCTCGTTAAGACGATAGGGTCTTCATTGTTCATCCGATCTTTACCAAACTTGATCAGATTGTTAATATCAATGAAAGCTTGGACAAGTTTGAAAACCAGCCATATCGGACTAGTAACAGTGGAGTTATGGCCCTTGATTTAGTTAAAAATGCTATATTTTGCCTCGTTAAGACTAGGAGCTTCATTGTTCATCCGATCTTTACCAAACTTCATCAGATTGTTAATATCACTGAAAGCTCGGACAAGTTCGAAAACCATTCATATCGGACCAGTAACAACGGAGTTATGGCCCTTGATTTAGTTCAAAATGATATATTTTGCCTCGTTAAGACGATGGGGCCTTCATTTTTCATCCGATCTTTACCAAACTTTATCAGATTGTTAATGTCTATGAAAGCTTGGTCAAGTTCGAAAACCAGCCAGATCGGACTAGTAACAGCGGAGTTATGGCCCTTGATTTTGTTAAAAATGCTATAATTTGCCTTGTCATATGATAGGGCCTTCATTTTGGATCTGATCTTTGCCAAACTTTACCAGATTTTATGACTGTCTTTTTTTTTATTGATTTTTTTTTTTTTTTTATTGATTTTTTTTTTTTTTTTTCTTTAATTTTTTTTTTTTAATTATTATTATTATTATTTTTTTTAATTATTACCTTTTTTTCATAGCTCTATGTTGGACCAGTCGGACCAGTAACAGAGGAGTTATGGTTCTTGATTTAGTTAATACGGAATGGCCTTCATTTTTCATCTGATCTTTACCAAACTTTACCAGATTCTTTAGTTATGGCTCTTGATTTAGTTAAAAAGCTGTTTTTTGCCGGAAACTTTCAAAAAAACGTAAATGACAGTCACTCGCTTCATTGATGTTATAAGAGCCATGTTAGCAAGTAGAGCGTCCACAGGCCCAAGAGTTTTTAACTCTTGTTTTTAGCTCTACTGATCAAAGTCAGCAGAGCTTATGCCGTGGTGCGGCAGTCGTCCGTACGTCCATAATTTGTTTTTTCGTGGCGTCTACTCCTCTGAAACCACTTGACAGATTTTCATGAAACTTCACAGGAATGTTGCTCTTGATGTCTAGTTGATCCTAGCAAAAATTCAGGTTGGCCGGAAACCCAAGATGGCCGCCATGTCAAAAAATAGATTTTGTGGTGACTACTGAAAAACCATAAGAGATACTGATTTGGAACCTTTACCAAAATGTCACCAGCGGCCATCTTTGTTTACATAGAGTTATATAGGAAAATCTTGTGGCGACTACTCCTCTGAAACTACGTGATAGAATTTCATGAAACTTGAAAGGAATGTTGCTCTTGATGTCTAGTTGATCCTAGCAAAAATTCAGGTTGGCCGGAAATTCAAGATGGCCGTCACGGCTAAAAATATATTTTTAAAAAACATTTTTGAAAACTATAAGTGATCAGCATGACATGATGTTGGTCCTTGTTGAAAAACCATTTTGATTCGACATTAAACATGGCGGCCATCTTTGTTTACATAGGTAACTACTTGACGGATTTTCATGAAACCTTCACAGGAATGTTGCACTTGATGTCTAGTTGATCCTAGCAAAATGTCAGGTCATTCGGAAATTCAAGATGGCCACCAAATAGATTTAAAAAATAGATTTAAAAACAAATTTGTAGATTTTGATTTGACGTTAAACATGGCAGCCTTCGGCCATCTTTGTTTACATATAGTAAACACTTGTAGCGACTACTCCTCTGAAACTACTTGACGGATTTTCATGAAACTTCACAGGAATGTTGCTCTTGATATCTAGTTGATCCTTTCAAAATCTCAGGTCAGCCGGAAATTCAAGATGGCTGCCACAGCTAAAAATAGATTTTTTAAAAAGTTTGTAGCGACTACTTCTTGAAAACTATAAGTGATATTGATACTGGACTTTCTCTAAAATGATCAGCATGACATGATGTTGGTCCTTATTGAAAATTATTTTGATTCAACATTAAACATGGCTGCCATCATGAAACTTCACAGGAATGCTGACCTAGCTATCAATCCTGGTTTATCAGTAGAGCGTCAAGGTCATTGACTTGTTTAACAATACGTACGTAAATTAACAATACGTACATAAATTAAATCTGTTAGTGGTAAATAAAAATACCTTAGTTTTTGAATTCAGTTTATCTATATATTACAGCCAAAATGCTTTTTTGATGGGGCTTTTCCCATGCAAACTAACAAATTAAGAAATCTCAGATAACTTCAGTTAGCCTCAATAGTTTGCTATAAAACTTTCAGGATATCTTAATTTACATTTGTCCAACCCATTTAAATCATTTTTGGATAAAAATTCTAAAAATAATTTAGTAATTTTTGATAAAGCCGAATTTTGCATTGAAAATTTGCCCCATCAAGAACAACTTTTGCACGTGAAATGTTTATTTCTCAACCAATTTTGAAAAGTAAGGTATTTTTATTTACCACTAAAAATGTCTGACTGATATAGAACTTATTTAGGTTAAAGTAGCTATCCAGCCAACAACAGCCAAAATTTACAACACATATGTACACCGTTTCTAAACCTACTGATGACAACTCGAAGGTATATATATAACTTACATATTTTAAGAATCCAAACTCTATAGACGCAGTATAAACGGCTTTAACCAGCCCAGCCAAACCCCAAAACTGGAGCGTCGAATTAAGAGTTACCAACTTGTATTTCATTTTATGCATATTCAATCACGGGTACGAGGGGTGTTCCGTAAATAATGCGATTGGTATTGATACTAGAATACTATAATCATTTTTGATCAATTGTACTCCGCCTTAGCCGAAACACACATTTTGAGCCGCGCAATCCACTTTTGAAAACATTTTTCATATTCATGAACAGGTACACCCTTAAGACACTGGTAAACAGCTGATCCCAGGGTATTCCTCGAGTTATATCTCTTCCCAGATAAGTGATGTTTTAGTCTTGGGAAGAGAAAATAGTTGCAGGGGGTCGGGTCTGGCGAGTGTTGGGGGTGCGGGAGAACGGTGATCCTCTGACTCCAAAAAGTCCGTTACAATACGGGCTTTGTGGGCGGGCGCGTTGTCCTGCAGAAGACAAACATACTTCAGACCTGTTATAGGGCGACGCTGTTTGTAGTACTTCTTCAATTGTTTCAATACGTTTTTATAAAACCGTCCTGTGACAGTTCTGCCTTTTGGCACCGCCTTCTGCATGGCGGGACGGTTGGTAGTGAAACAAAATGCATACAGAACCTTCTTAACAGTTCGCGTTCGTTTGGCAATAATTGGTCGTTTCATATTTTTCATGGCCCAGATTCGGTTAGATACTTTTCTTCTTGGCTCATAATAATGGACCCACGTTTCATCACCCGTAACTAAATTCTCAAACAATTTTTTGCTGTATTTCGGATACATTTTCAGAAGTTTTTTCGCTGTTGTAACCCTCAACTTCTTTTGGTCCTCTGTCAGCAAACGCGGTATCCATCTTGCATGTATTTTCTTAACTTTCAGATGCTTTTTCAAAATTAGATGAACTCATACTGACGACAAGTTTGTCATCCGAGCTAATTGTCTTACTGTGTATCAAGCATCAGTTTTCAGGATTTCACGGATTTTTTCAACGTTTTTCTTGGTCGTTGACGTTAAGGATGACCAGGGCGAGCGGTATCTTTCAAGCGCTGTTGCCCGGATTTAAATTTGGCCACCCACCTACAAACAGTACTATACGACATTTGACCACCCCCGTAAATGTCACACACCTCTTGGTGAATGTCTTTCGGCTTCAACCTAAGTAATGACCTACCTCTAATATAGGCCCAAATTTCAAGCACATTTTCTGCTCGTTTGCCAGTCATTTTGCATATAGTGTAACGCATACGCTATAAAGCAATGTACATTGCACCAAGGTCAGTGAATGTATGAATGAGATTTTTACCTTTGACACGCGTCAGTGATCACTCTTGCGATACGAAGTGGTTTCATGTAAATATTGCATGAGTTCCGCGAAATAATACAGAAGTCGCATTATTTACACCCGTCGTATTTTAAGAAACAACTACGCTTTTAATCGGCACATATACATTATTATATGACCTGAACACCTGGATAAAGTTTTGATAGTGTAATTTTTGCCTTTATTTGCCGGGTTAGTTTCTTTAAAGTTGAATTTTGGCTGAATAGTCCAAAAAACATTTGGCTGAAACAAGTGCCCCGAACAATAAGCTTAATGCCTTGGATATCCTGGGAGTTTCCATTTGTATATACATGTCTATAACACATGTAGATGTTGTTGACCTTGTTGTGGTGAGCCCCAATTTAAGGAAGAGAAATAACACAGTCATTTAAGAATGAAGGCTTTATTAAACTTCAGCTTAGACAATTGAATAAATGTACACAGATCAAAGAAAAGACAACTCTGCCAATTGGTGATTACACAATATACAGACAAGTAACAAAAACCTCATGCCACAGTTAATAAGCACATGTTCGGAATTGCTTATCTTTGGACACTGTTTGAAATTAGTGTTGGTCAGACTGTAGTTCGTATTAAAGCAACTTGTCCTATACTTTTGAAGTATTCCATAAAATACAGGTACCATGGCTGTGTAGTAGAATGACCATTGAATTGTTTCAACTATATATCTACTACAGGTGAACCAAACTTGCCACATCAAAATCATTCAAAACGAGCTCCTTAGGATTTTCATATAAATCTGTATAAAAGTTCCTATAAGTTGAATTGTCATATGGAACTGTCATTAGGTTTCATGCGAATTTCAATGTGTGTGGCAAATTTCCCTATATTGGACGTCGTACGTTTCTTTTACTACTAAGTAATTTTATTTTAATTAATGTCTTAAAGGGACACACGGCAATCTTGATTTTTTTAAAAACTCACGGCGTCCCGTTAGTTTTTCTCTACACTTGCATTTGTTCAATCATTAATAGTAATTGTTAGAATAGTTCAAAGGAAATTATTTTTACAAATTACTGACTATATATAATAGTGCATCAATAATATATTTAAACATTTTGTGAAATAGTGAAGAAAACTGAAATCTCAATTTTTTATTTAATTATATGCAAGCAGTTTTAAAGTCAAAATAACGTAGGATAAGTAAACTGAGGAGCAAATTTTAATGTTAGAATAAAACTCAAGATTGACATGTGTCCCTTTAATACATTTTATATATTAAACTCATTGAAATCCAACAAAAAATCCTCTTGCAACCAATAAGTGCATATACACTTTATAAAGTTGGAAGGAATTTTCCACGACCGTGACTTGAAATTGAAGTGTTATTTTTGCAACACTCGATGCATTGTTACTAGCGCATATTTGATTTTATTTAACAACAGAACAAGCAGTTTTGATTAATACGCAAACATCACAATAAAGATTGAAACAATAGATGTATCATGTACATACTAAAATGTGTATTAAAACATGTAAATACAAAATTATAAAACATTGTTTTCAAGCGCTGTTTCAGACATGATGATTACTGGATACAAATTAACAACCTGAAGAAACAAGTTACTTTTCCATTACTTTAGCCCTGTTTATATATTTTGCGCATAAGATTGTATGAGAGGATCAACATAATTAAATTTCATATAAAAAATGAATAAAATCTTAGTAAATATAAAACAAAAGTTTAAAAATTAGCCCGCCCGACAGCGTCATGCCCTTACAATTCGACACACTCAAATTTTAAAGGGCCTAAACTGCAAAAAAACAACATTTTGCATATACACACCCTTTGTTAAGCTATCAGTCGGGTCAAAATGTAAATAACATCAATGTCTAAATATCTGTAATTTTTATTCCTTGTCGTCCAATTAATTCGAATTACGAGTGACAACTCCGTCATTTGATGCATAGATGCATATAACTGCGTTTTAATAATGCATGCATACATTTACATGTATATTTGTATTTAATTGCTTACACGCCTGTTGACGGGCATTTGTTGATATACATAGTTAAAACTATTTACAAATATTTAACATAGTTTTAACAATGTTTTTACATTAATTTTTAACCACTTACTATTTCATTGGTTTCATTTTTCATCAGGTTTTGCACACACTATGACCTATTTATGTGTCAACATGTAGTAAAACAGCATTCAACCATTCATCCATTTATGGATTTACAAGTCATAAATGAAAAGAATTCACATGGCTTAAAGCTTGTATATTGCTTCATATTACATAATTTGGCAGTTTAGTCACTTTAAAATAAGAAAGTAGATTTATATTTGGTTTATTATATGAACAGGGCAAGACATTAATACCAAATAAAGCACTGCAGGCTACACGTATAATTAAAGCTATAAAGTTGTCTAAATGTGTAAAAGATGTAAAAGGCACAATACTTTTAACACAAGTAAAACTGAATAAACACAAATGGCTTTACCCAAGTCTGACCCTCACATTATACAGGTGTTCTGCTTCCTGTGATAAACATTATTTGCCACCAGCATGCAGTTACTATTTACCCCTCAATGGAAGGTAATATAAACCAGCATGCAGTTACTATTTACTCCTCAATGGAAGGGAATATAAATCAGCATGCAGTTACTATTTACTCCTGAATGGAAGGTAATATAAACCAGCATGCAGTTACTATTTACTCCTCTATGGAAGGTAATATAAACGAGAGGTTGTTTGTTGTTGGTCAAACACACCAACACATCCTCTCGTAACTGCAACATCTGACATTACAGTCAAGAGTTACCTCCCTTTGACCATTGTTACAGTCTAAAATAGGTCATAATTGCAGGCCAGCGGACATAACATAGTACACCAACTGCAGCACTTAGACTACAGAGTTTGTTAAGGGGTTTTCCTACAGAAATAAAAATATGATTTATTGTAAAACACAAATACATTTATTTAAAAGCTTATAGAAAATACAAATTGTGAAAAAAAATAAGTAAAATGAAAAGTTTTAAACCAAAATTGTAAGTCTTAAAATTGACAATGTAAAGCCAAACATTTTAAAAAGAAAATTTATATAAACAATATTCTTTTACAACATATATATTTAAAATGTAACACTTTTTAAATTATAAAACATATAGGTAAAGCATTTCAATTTCTATGCTCATCCAACTTTATTTTTTAAAGAAACCTCGTCAGCTACATGTAATACACACCCAGTTCTGGCTTTGGTAGACATGAGCAGGTTGGACTGATAGCTTTGTCATTACTGCCCAGTCCTTAGGAATAAAACATAATTTCTGCTGTAATAATTGGTAGAGGCATTATTCATTATGTGTAAATTACAAACTGTGAACTACATGCACTATGTACATTACAAACATCATGCATTGTGTAAATTACAAGCACATGTAAATTACAAACATGTGTAAATTACAAACAGGATGCATTGTGTAAATTACAAGTATATGTAAATTACAAAAATGTAAATTATAAACATTATGCATTATGCATTATGTAAATTACAAACACACATAAATTACAAACATTATGCATTGTGTCAATTACAAACAAGCGTAAATTACAAGCAAATCACCACATGTATATTGCTGCTTCAGTGAATAGCACGTGACTGGATACAGTGAGAAGCAATTTATGCATAAAAGATGTATTGAATTTTTAAATAATGTTTTCAGTACACAAATTTCATTAGGCCAAATTCTTTTCCAGAAGAAAAAAAAAATCTGTACCATTTACATCTCCATCATGTGTATCTAGAACACAATATAAAACAGAGGTAGTCCAAATATCTGAAATTTTTAATAAAACATTTCAAATTCAGATATCTAAAAACTCTACTGGATTTTTATTAAATTTGAATGTTGACCACATGGAATATACATGGTTAATAACCTAACACATTATAACAGTTTGTCCAATCTGGTCCCTCCAATGCTGGTATTGCTCATTATCAAAGATCAGATTGTGTCTTTTGCCAGTGACAGATGAATTCTCATAGGTCAAATATTCAATAATTCAAATATTTTCATGAAACTTGGCAGGAACCTATACTTGTTTTTTAAAACAAATAATTAAGCTATGAATATTCATTCTCTAGGGCCAGTGAAAGGCACCGTAGCTGGATTACTGTGCATCAATTATGCCATTAAAGGGAGGCTAATCAGTTTGTACAAGACGGGCTAAAGTATTTTTTTATCTGATAATTTTGTTCGAGTGGTTCATGAACACCATTCTTCTAAATAAGTTCCTATTCAAGCCGAGACACTTTCTGCTTCAAGGTTTTAAGTGGAGAGTATCAGAACGTGTAGAGGATCTTATTTTAATGAGATTTCATGAATACAATTATATACATGTCATAACCCTCTTGTACGTGTTGTGGACTGTAACAAGAACATTACACAAACTAAAACACTGCGCTAATATTTCTGATTGCTGCATGCACTTTAACAATGATATCAATATTATTTGTAAAAATTACAGATATACTTATGAATGATGCGGAAATATTGCAATGTAACAAGAGGGCCCAAGGAGACGCAACCAAGAGGCCCAATAGGGACAGAGGGTGCTCTACTTGTTTTACATCTAGTAATAGTAAACCCACTACCATTGCCTTAACAAATTGAATTCACCTTTAAAGTTGTAATTATTACCTAAACAAACTAAATTCACATTTAAAGATTTAAATGTTCTCTAAAACTAAATTCACATTAAGAGGTTTAAATATTGCCTAAACAAAATAAATTCACATTAAGAGGTTTAAATATTGCCTAAACGAACTAAATTCACATTAAGAGGTTTACATATTGCCTAAACAAACTAAATTCACTTTTACAGTTTTAAGTATTGCCTAAACAAATTAAATTAACTTTTAGAGCTTTAAATATTGCCTAAACAAACTAAATTCACTTTTAAAGTTTTAAATATTACTTAAACTAAATTCACTTTTAAAGTCTTAACTTATCCAACATCTCTATGGTACAAACATTCTTACCCAAATTTGGTGAAATTCAAATATGATTACTTAAGTCATTGCATAAGACTGACATCATGGGCAATAACTCTGTAAATTTGGGCCATAAATCATTCAACCACAACAAGGTGACAATTTGCACACCTAGGCTTGGTACTGATCATCCATGCATAGTTTTGTTGAAATACGGCAAAATGAAGGCCGTATCATAACAATCTGGTAAAGTTTGGTAAAGATCGAAACATGCATACATTATAATCATTGTCAAATAACTAAGACCTTACTGAAACATAAATTAAAACCAAATTTGGTGAAAATCCAATACCAGTTAGTTAGGTAATTGCGTAAAAAGGTAAAAGTTCACTTATCTATAATCAAGGGCAATAACTCTGTATGCTCTGTTATGCTCACAGTCCAACTTATCCATCTTTCACATTATAGAAACATTGTTACCAATATTGGTAAAAGAGTGATATCATTTATTGAAGGTATGGCATCAAACGAGCTGAAACTCACTTATTTTACTGCGACTTATTTCAGGAAAATAATTCTCTAATGCATGTGTTTTTTATACATTGTCAAACTCATTCAAGGCTTTATTGAAACAATTTGTCGAATTTTAACCTCAATTTGGTGAAAATCCGATAAAAATTTAGCTAGTAATTATTGATTTAACAAGCTGGAAATTTGCTTATTTTTATAAACATAATGCGGGGCAAAAATCCAGGGCAATAAGTGTACAAGTGCATCTAGTTTGCTTTATTTACAAAAAAATCTTTTTGAACCAAATCAACATGTCAGATTTGGTAATATGCCAATATCACTGCGTGAACAAGAACATGGTTACTGATGACGACAATGCCATCCACATAAGCTATCAACTGGCCAGTGGTGCTAAAAATTCTATTTACATACACAGTGATTGACTAGATACATTAAATAATTGTACAACATCCAGTTCATATATAATAGGCAGTTTTTCCTTGTCTACTTAACATATATATTTATTAATATGAAAACCATCTGTCATATACAGAGTGATACTTCAGCTTTACTTTAATGTTAACATAGTAAAATGTAGAAAAAAATACTTGCACAAACACACTTAGTTCAGAAATCTTCTCCGTTATACACTTGTCTTATCTCAGTACATAAAGATTTAAAGAATTAACCCACCAAATAACGGCAAAATTACATTACAAACTGGTTATCAAAACATTATCAAGGTCATATAATACTGTTTATTATATAACCTATAAATAGACGCGTTTTCATTGGCTAAAAAGTAATTTTTTAGAAAAAATATCTAGCGATATTGACCTGTTTTTTTGATATTGACCTGTTTTTTTGATATTGACCTGTTTTATATAATTGTTTTTTTGATATTGACCTGTTTTATATAATTGTAAATTAAGGGTTATATAATAAAACAGTTATTGACTTTTCAGCTGTTATACATGATGTTGATATGTACCAAAAAATCATTATTGACCTCGGCTATCGCCTCGGTCAATAATGATTTTTTTGGTGCATATCACATCATGTATAACAGCTGAAAAGTCCATAATTGTATAATATGTACCGATTAGAAGTATAGGTTTATTTAACGGCTTCTTAAAATACTCGTGATAAAATATGCAAAAAATGAATTATGAGTTGGTAATTCTTAATTCGATGCTCCAGTTTTGGGGTTTGGCCTGGCTGGTTAAAGGCGTTTATAGTGTCCAGAGTCTGGATTCTAAAATTTGTAAATTATATATACCAGTACACACCTAGCCGTTTTTAAAAACGGTGTATATATGTTGTAAAATGTTGCCGTTGTTTGTGGGATAGCTTCTTTAAGTTCAGAAATTTTCTCTCAGTTATACACCTAAGTCTTATCTCAGTATGGGCTAATACATAGTTAAAGGTCTATTCCAGTCTATTGTATTAGGGAGTATGGAGAGAATTTGTAAAGATGTAATAGTATTGTCTAAATGGGTTTTCTGTGCAGGTACAAACATGGCAGGTCAACTTTAATACTGAAAACAAACGTTAATTTTCATTGTCTTGAGTTGCACATGCCAAACGCTGTAGCATTTTAAGTTGTACCTACATAGTCTGACCTTGGAAATCCATGAGAAGCACCTCAGAAATCCATGAGAAGCACCTCAGAAATCCATGAGAAGCACCTCGGAAAGCCATGAGAAGCACCTCAGAAATCCATGAGAAGCACCTCGGAAAGCCATGAGAAGCACTTTAGAAATCCATGAGAAGCACCTCGGAAAGCCATGAGAAGCACCTCAGAAATCCATGAGAAGCATTTAGGATTAAGTCTGATGAATGTCAGATACAGTGCATGAGAAAATGCTGTTCTACTGTATGCTATGGTCTGTATGGAAATACCTGGTCTTATCAGACATTTAGCGCTTCTCATGCTTTAGCAAGGTTTAAAATACAACTAGACGGGAAACAGGTCTCTTCTCTTGGAGTAGGCTTCCTCCTTTATTAATCTAATGTTTTATAGGTCAACCTTTAGTACAAGACAAGGGAAAGAAACCAGTACCAAGTATTTATAGACTGGTTCTCGGTGTCTAGCCCACAATATATCCAAATGTTTCTACATGTAAACAGAATTAAATATATTTTTGATTTAATCTTAACATGTCAAATTAAACTAATTAATGCAAATAAGTTCTATTATGTTAATGGCACAAACAAGACCCTGTATTGTTATATACGAGATTCCAATTACTGGTGCAAATACTGTTAAGTATTTCTTTCACATTTACACAACTTTATAAATTACCATATCTCTACAATAACAGTTTGATGTATCCAGACAGTTTGATAACAACCTAAATTAAAATAAGAATTCAAACAACCTGTATCCAATGGTATAACATGTTATAATGGAGTGCGTGGTCCAGTGTTAGAACTTTGGACCACCGATCTCCAGATCGTGGGTTCGATCCCTGCCTTGGCCACGTTATTTATCCTTGAGCAAGATCATTAATCCACACTGGTTAGTACTGGTTCCACCCAGGTAGCCATCCAGAGTAATTAATATAACTTGCAAGAACTTGTTTCACGATCGATGTAAAAGAAATATGTTTAACCTATAATGGTTTTGTCTTTTAATGCTCACGATTCCAAACTGAATTGGTTTTATGGCGCACCAACACATGAAAGGTTATAATTTTATGGCGCCTAACAGGAATGAACGTGTCAGGCTCATCCTCCATTTACATCAAGACAAAATGTGGAGAATGGGCCTAGAACCTTTTTACCTGCAGAACTGCAGAGTTGCTGCAAATTCTATAGTAGACACTCCATTTATATGGAGCCATGTTTCCACTTTGCATACACGGTGTCATGATAAAGACCCTGAATTAGCATGATAAAAAATGCATGTGACAGTGTGTCTGTGAGATTACAGTTGTTGTATTCTACCCCGCTAACCACACGGGGTCAAGATTTCAGGAAACGGAAATGACACTAAATAGGATATTGGTTCAAGTTTTTAGACCTGAAGATAAGGTCAAGGTCAGATGAAATATGTTATATATATGTATCATAAAAAATACAAATCTGATAGCAATATGGTTATTTATATGCAGGTGATTACCAAGATACTGAGCTTAGTATTCGACACTGAAATATAAGGATAAATGTGTTATAAGCTTATACATTTAAGTTTTGCCTTAAAAGATGTATTATTATTTTATCTAATAAGCATTTATTATGCAAATAAGGTAATTTATTTAATATTAGTCTTTAGTAAAGGGCAAACGCTCTTTTTTTTTGCAGTATACATTTAAAGTTCCCATTCAAGGATCATTATAATGAAGAACTGATAATTGTTGCAAGCTGTTTTTCAATTTTGAATAAAATTCTCATTTCAAAACAGATAATATAACAACTTTTTTTCTTCTATTGATATAGCCATTATCTCAATATAATTTGCTGAAAAGACAAGTTGAGCCGAATTGGATTTTACACTGCACCAACAAAAAGAGGTCATGTGGAGATACATTATTTAAAAAATCTCAATTATAAAAGACAAGTTGAGCCGAATTGGATTTTACACTGCACCAACAGAAAGAGGTCATGTGGAGATACATTATTTAAAAAATCTCAATTATAGTCATAATCAAACTGTCCGATACACATACTTCCCACTGAACATTACACATATAATAACATGCAACAATAATCGCACGTTTAGATCACACGCTAAGATTTGTAATCACAACTCATAGTAAAGGCTATCAGTATAACATAAACATAACCATTCATGATCAACATTCATGTTGCAACATAACCATCCAGGATAAACATTCATGTCACAACATAACCATACAGGATCAACATTCATGTTGCAACATAACCATCCATGATCAACATTCATGTTGCAACATAACCATGACCATCCATGATCAACATTCATGTCACAACATAACCATCCATGATCAGCATTCATGTTGCAACATAACCATGACCATCCATGATCAACCTTCATGTCACAACATAACCACCCAGGATCAGCATTCATGTTGCAACATAACCATGACCATCCATTTTCAACATTCATGTCACAACATAACCACCCAGGATCAGCATTCATGTTGCAACATAACCATGACCATCCATGATCAACATTCATGTCACAACATAACCACCCAGGATCAATGTTAATGTTGCAACATAATCATCCAGGATCAATGTTCATGTCACAACATAACCATGCAGGATCAACATTCATGTCACAACATAACCATCCAGGATCAACATTCATGTCACAACATAACCATAACCACCCAGGATCAATGTTCATGTTGCAACATAACCATCCAGGATCAACGTTCATGTCACAACATAACCATTCAGGATCAACCTTCATGTTCCAACATGTCACAACCTAACCATCCAGATCAACATTCATGTCGCAACATAACCATCCAGGATCAACATTCATGTTCCAACATGTCACAATATGACCATCCAGATCAACATTCATGTCACAACATAATCATCCAGGATCAATGTTCATGTCACAACATAACCATCCAGGATCAACATTCATGTTCCAACATGTCACAATATAACCATCCAGATCAACATTCATGTCACAACATAATCATCTAGAGCAACATTCAGGTCACAACATAACCATCCAGGATCAACGTTCATGTCACAACTTAACCATCCAGGATCAACGTTAATGTCATAACATAACCATCCAGAATAAACGTTCGTATCACAACAGACATTCAGGATCAACGAGGCGACAACAACAGATATAGCATATACATTTGTACACGTAACAATTAGGACTTATAAACACTGCAATGGGGCATTATAAATTATTACAAAACTAGAACGTTCTGTACATGCAGTCCATCAAGATCATTTTTTAGAAGAAAACAATTTACTCCAGGAATTATTGTACGGTACAATTACAACTTTTGTAAAGTACAATTACAACTTTTTTTATTTGTACACAGATAAATAGTGATATTTATCCATCAATGTGAACTGGATTGAACATTGTAGTAGATGTAGTCCGAAAATATGAGTTTGGTATGAAAATAGGATATCTGGCCTAAAAATATAAGGTTTAGAGAGTAAATCACAAGTTTATGGCTTCCAAGGAGAATTTTTCCATCCACGCCCACTCCCCCACTTAAAAAAAAATCATTACATGTTCCATCTTTCATATAACCATACTTTTTTTTTTAACAATTTTTGTAAGACTGCCAACCTTGGCATTTTACACAGCAGCCCAGGTGCTGCTGTTAGGTGGGAAATACAGTATAACAAATAATAAATCGTAGTATCAGAATTTTTTAAAACATCTTGTCAATATCATAACCAAATAAAGACCTCGTGGCTGTACAAAAAGTGGATAATTTCTGGAGTAAATGTTACTCCAGTTAATCTTTTGAATAAGAACACATGATATATACAAGAAATTTAATCAGTAGCATAGAGACAAGCATTTTCAAAGCACAGGCTTTTGTTGATGGTAGACTTTATAACCATCAATTCCATAATAAAGATACAGCTCAAAATAAATCTCTAAATAATTCAACATCTGTAACAATACCGAACGTACTGACTGCTTGCTCAAAGACTTCTGTCCCTGAAAGCTCATTAATAATAAATAATTTTGATCAACTACTCCGATTTCTATATTGTTAGAACTTTTGATTGCAGGTTTTATTAGACATGTTAGAGAATCAATGATTTTCCAGTTGTAGTTTCTGATGTATGATGATGAAGAATGTCTGGTTTTCACTAGCATCTATATTGCACACATGTCCAGTGGTAGGTTGCTAGCCAAGCCTTAGGTCGGACACAACACTGAAAATACACAATATAACACACTGATATGATATTCCGGGAGACAGTGAGTTTATCTCAGTAAAGCATAAACATTGTAATTGTACATATCAGGGTGGCCACAGGAATCTCAAAATAAAATTCCCTGATATCTCCCTGTTTTTTTCTATCATTAATCTTTTTTTTTTTTTTTTTTACCATTTCCCTATTTTTCAGAGTCCATGGCAACCCTGCATATATATACAATATTCAGTATTCCTTCTTTGTGGTATAAGTCATTGTCCAGTCAAAATCTTTGTATGCTGACGAGTATGACTT
Organism: Cyrtodaria siliqua; assembly: GCA_037043455.1. NCBI lineage: Eukaryota > Metazoa > Mollusca > Bivalvia > Adapedonta > Hiatellidae > Cyrtodaria > Cyrtodaria siliqua. Next base: position 94,270 of record JAWPHD010000752.1, on the reverse strand, counting down.
GCCCCAGATGGGAAAATGTAGCCTATAAGACTGCGCTGTGCTTACTTTACATTACTGTTTGTGTAAATCGCATGATTTCACATGAAAAACAAGAGCTGTCAGAGAACAGCGCAGCTCAACTATTCGATTGTTCAGAGAATAATAAACTAATATAGCCAGTATATACCATCAGAAAACAAGGCTAAAACAATGTGGGGTGGGGTTGGGACGAGGCGGGTATAGAAACTGGTGCCAAAATAAAATTATTGTTTGAATCATTGATATAGGTGTAGATTTGATAAAACAAAACAACAGACATATGTAAAAAAAAACAAAAAACATTCGGGTGTGGTGACGATGTGGTGGGGGTATGGTTACGGGGTGGGGGTGCAGGCGAAACAAATTAATAAATTGATAAAAGAAAACAACATAGAGATATGTAAAACAAGAGGTCAATGACCTTGAAGCTCTACTGATAGGTTTTGATAGCTAGATCAGCATTCCTGTGAAGTTTCATGAAAATCTGTCAAGTAGTTTCAGAGCAGTAGTCGCTACAAGTTATTACTATATAACTCTATGTAAACAAAGATGGCCGCTGGCAGCCATGTTTAATGTCGAAACAAAATAATTTTCAACAAGGACCAACATCATGTCATGCTGATCATTTTAGAAAAAGACAATATCACTTATAGTTTTCAAGAAGTACATGTAGTTGCTACAAATTTGCTTTTTAAAAATCTATTTCTTGAATTTCCATCTGACCTGAAATTTTACTAGAATCAACTAGACATCAAGAGCAACATTTCTGTTAAGTTTCATGAAAATTGCATTTTTAAAATCTATCTTTAGCCGTTACGGCCATCTTGAATTTCCTGTCGACCTGAATTTTTGCTAGGATCAACTAGACATCAAGACCAACATTCCCACTGGCAGCCATGTTTGACATCCAGTCAAAATGAACTTTGGTTAGGATCAACTACATGTCGTGCCAGTCATTTTGGTAAAGGTTCCAAATCAATATCTCTTACGGTTTTTGAGAAGTAGTTGCCACAAAATCACATTTTTAAAATCTATTTTTAGCCATGGTGGCCATCTTGAATTTCCGGCCAACCTGAATTTTTGCTAGGATCAACTAGACATCAAGAGCAACATTCCTGTGAAGTTCCATGAAAATTCGTGAGTAGTTTCACAGGAGTAGTCGCTACAAAACCCACAAAAAGTATGAATAAGAAAGCTATATGTGTAAGAATTGACTAAAACAACACAGAAATAATTATGTAAAAAAACAACAACCAGTTTTCGGGTTGGTGGGGGTGAGGAGGGAGCACATGCCCCAATATGGGTGCAGTATGAATAAGATAGCTTTATGTGTAAGAATTGACTAGAACAACACAGAAAATGTAACATAACATATATATATATATATATAAAAAATAAAAAAATGGGTTTCGGGTGGGCTGGGGGGTGTTGAGAGGAGGGAGCCCATGCCCCAATATGGGTGAAGTATAAATAAGATCGCTATATGTGTAAGAATTGACCAAAACAACACAGAAATAATTATGTAAAAAAATAAAACAGGTTTCGGGTTGGGGTGGATGAAGAAGTATGAATAAGATGAATAATGCTATAAGAAATCCCAAACCAAAATTTGGGTGACATTAGAAAAATATTTTAAGAGATATAGATACATGTATATACAACAGCTTACACGCAAACATTGATCTGCCTTTATTGCACATTTTATGGGCCATCTTGGGTTCCATGGGAGTCAGGCATTTGTAAAAGACATAATTACTTACGCAACGCTTTACAACATACTATAAGGAAACCAATTCGCAAATTTAGTTGAGCTAGGAAAAGAAATGTAAGAGATATAGACAGACCTGTAAACACAGCTTACATGCACAATTTGATGTGAAATGAGACACATTTTAAGGGCTTTCAGAATTTGGGTTCCAGGAACCAAAATTACTTAAACAGCCTTTAAGATAACGCTATAAGGAAGCTCATGGCCAAATTTGGTTGTGCTAGGATAAGAAATGTAAGAGATATAGACTTGAAAACACAGCTTACACGCAAAACTTATGTGGGATGCCGACGCCGTGGCGAGTACATAAGCTCTCTTATTCTTTGAATAGTCAAACTAATAACTTTATGTGTATGTCTTAAGTTTGTAAAGATGACTGTTTAATCTATGTCCCTAAAATGCTGTGCTAAAACGTATTTTGTTCAGTATACATCTGTTTCTTTAAATATTGAACTTTTTTTTTTATTATTAATTTCACTTAACCCTTAACCCGCTAAGCAGGACCATAATAGCCTTTGCGTCTACTTGCAGGCTGATCTGGGTTTACAACCCAGATCAGCCTGCAAGTAACTCGCAGGCTTATCAGGGTTTACAATGTCTGTCTGCTGATCAGTCATTTTCCCCAAAATACCCCTTTGTCACATAAATGGAATGGTCTTAATTCAAAGAAAGAACAGTCCATTATATATATGTAGCGGGTTAAGGGTTAAGTATGAAATAAAAGCACCCTAATGTGTAATTATATACTTGATTATTTAAGGATTCAAGGAATCATTTGTAGTGAATTCCTTTGCTTTTAATGATATTTATTAATATGCCAAATCTCTGATAGACACACAAACATTTTGGGATGGACGAAAACTTGGACAGATGGAATGACATGGTTAATACTATTAGTCCCCACACCATTCGGTGGAGGAGTCAGCATAACATAGTGAGTGTTGTTACCTTTGAGGATATAGTCTGTAAGCAGGGTTGGAACAGTGGGGCTGTCTTGGTTTATTGCCTTCAGAACTGAAATACAAGTTGCAATATATAATTATAATCAGAACAACATAATTACTGTTCCCTTAAAGGGACACTGTCCATAAGTAAAGCATATATTACTCATAAGCACATAACTGTCAGATTTTTATTCAGTGAAATGTTTACGGTACATGGAAACATGAGCATAGACTCAAGTATGTAGTAATACGTGATGTTAATTTGAATATTTTATTTTTTTATTGGTTGTTTGTAAACACGGGACCACAATATTTACATTTCTGTTGTTCACATGATATCCATTACAAATATAGCTCATTAGGTTTTGGTTACAGTATGTCTTGGATCAAATGTCCCGCATAGGTCAATCAAGAGCGTATTCTTCTTATCCGCAAGCGTAATTTTACTTAAACTACTGTGGGCTTGGACTTCAATCCTTTTTTTTATTTACTATTATTGAATTCCGTCAAACCATCTTGTTTCTATTTAGCAAATATTCAATAATGTAGCTGTGTAATTTTTGTCAATGTAATTATTTTGTGTTTTATGAGCTAAAAGTTATGGCTAATGCAGTTTTAAAATGGGAAATGAAAATCAACATGAGAACCATTTGCATAATGCCTCCTTATGAAGTTGGAGCAACGATTTCTAGCCATGAAGTGTTTTCACTATTTATGGAGAAAAAACTGGCCCGATTTCCATTTCCCACAATTTTCCTGATCTGTTTTGGCCTTTCTACACCCACTTCCCAAATAGTTTTGAGCCATCTCTGTTCAAATTCCAATTTATACATTGTCACTCTTTCCATGATTATACTTGATTATAATGTGATTGGCCAGATCTGGTCACCACCTCTAGTATTGGCCAGATCTGGTCACCACCTCTAGTACTGGTCAGATCTGGTCACCACCTCTAGTACTGGCCAGATCTGAGCACCACCTCTAGTACTGGCCACATCTGATCACCACCTCTAGTATTAGCCAGATCTAGTCCCCACCTCTAGTATTGGCCAGATCTGGTCACCACCTCTATTACTGGCCATATCTGGTCACCACATCTAGTACTGGCCAGATCTGGTCCCCACATCGAGTACTGGCCAGATCTAGTCACCACCTCTAGTACTGGCCAGATCTGGTCACCACATCTAGTATTGGCCAGATCTGGTCACCACCTCTAGTACTGGCCAGATCTGGTCCCCACATCTAGTACTGGCCAGATCTAGTCACCATGTCTAGGACTGGCCAGATCTGGTCACCACCTCTAGTACTGACCAGATCTGGTCACACTTCTAGTATTGGTCAGATTTAGTCACCACATCTAGCTTTCGCAACCAATTTCGCCAAATGAAAAAAGTTGGAGACAATGGAGCCAACATTGGCTCAAAGATAGCATATAATATTTCGAAATTATTTTTATGTATTTTTAAATGAAGTATGGCCCATGAATAAAGCAGTTAGTAATAATTAAAATCATAACATTATATTTTAAAAAATATTTTACTCAATTTTTTACATAAAAATAAAACTTATTAATCTGGAAATGTTTCAGTTTCGAAATAAATACTGTACATGTATTGTATACAGGTACAACATCTTATCTAAAATTATACTGATCACTGGTTTATTTTATCCTGTCAGTTATAATTAAAGCCTAATGTATACTTGACACCAAATGTGTGTATATCACACCTCATCATGGACAAGTGTTGCCTTCTGGACTTGGAAATAAGAGGTGCTAATTTTGGTTCTTAGGCGATTATACAGAGGAGGCCCTTATCTAGTACTGGCCAGAACTGGTCACCACCTCCAGTATTGGCCAGATCTAGTCACCACCTCTAGTACTGGTCAGATCTAGTCATCATGTCTAATACTGGCCAGATATAGTCACCACCTGTAGTATTGGCCAGATCTAGTCACCCTGTCTAGTATTGGCCAGATCTAGTCACCACCTGTAGTATTGGCCAGATCTAGTCACCACCTCTAGTACTGGCCAGAACTAGTCACCATGTCTAGTACTGGCCAGATCCAGTCACCACCTGTAGTACTGGCCAGATCTGATCACCACATCTAGTATTGGCCAGATCTAGTCACCATGTCTAGTACTGGCCAGATCTAGTCACCATGTCTAATACTGGCCAGATCTAGTCAGCACGTCTAGTATTGGCTAGATCTAGTCACCACCTCTAGTATTGGCCAGATCTAGTCACCACGTCTAGTACTGACCAGATCTAGTCACCACCTGTAGTATACTGGCCAGATCTGGTCCCCACATCTAGTACTGGCCAGATCTAGTCACCACCTGTAGTATTGGCCAGATCTAGTCACCACGTCTAGTATTGGCCAGATCTAGTCACCACCTGTAGTATTGGCCAGATCTAGTCACCACCTCTAGTACTGGCCAGATCCAGTCACCACCTGTAGTACTGGCCAGATCTGATCACCACATCTAGTATTGGCCAGATCTAGTCACCATGTCTAGTTCTGGCCAGATCTAGTCACCACCTGTAGTATTGGCCAGATCTAGTCACCACGTCTAATACTGGCCAGATCTAGTCAGCACGTCTAGTATTGGCCAAATCTAGTCACCAATTCTAGTATTGGCCAGATCTAGTCACCACGTCTAGTACTGACCAGATCTAGTCACCACCTGTAGTATTGACCAGATCTGTTCACCACGTCTAATACTGGCCAGAGTTGGTCCCCACATCTATTACTGGCCAGATCTAGTCACCACCTCTAGTATTGGTCAGATCTAGTCATCATGTCTAATACTGGCCGGATCTAGTCACCACCTCAAGTATGGGCTAGATCCAGTCACCACATCTAACTGCCAGATCTAGTCACCAATTCTAGTACTGGCCAGATCTAGTCACCACGTCTAGTACTGGCCAGATGTAGTCACCACCTCTAGTATTGGCCAGATCTTGTCACCACCTCTAGTATTGGCCAGATCTAGTCATCATGTCTAGTACTGACCAGATCTAGTCACCACCTCTAGTATTGACCAGATCTGGTCACCACGTCTAATACTGGCCAGATCTAGTCTCCATGTCTAGTACAGGCCAAATCTAGTCACCACCTCTAGTATTGGTAAGATCTAGTCATCATGGGTAGTACTGACCAGATCTAGTCACCACATTTAGTACTAGCCAGATCTAGTCTCCATGTCTAGTACAGGCCAGATCTAGTCACCACCTCTTGTATTGGCTAGATCTAGTCACCACCTCTAGTATTGGCCAGATCTAGTCACCACCTCTAGTATTGGTCAGATCTAGTCCTCTAGTACTGGCCAGATCTAGTCACCATGTCTAATACTGGCCAAATCTAGTCACCATGTCTAGTACTGGCCAAATCTAGTTACCATGTCTTGTACTGGCCAGATCTAGTCACCACCTCTAGTATTGGTCAGATCTAGTCATCATGTCTAGTACTGACCAGATCTAGTCACCACATTTAGTACTAGCCAGATCTAGTCTCCATGTCTAGTACAGGCCAAATCTAGTCACCACCTCTAGTACTGGCCATATCTAGTCCTCTAGTATTGGCCAGATCTAGTCACCACATCTAGTATTGGTCAGATCTAGTCATCATGTCTAGTACTGACCAGATCTAGTCACCACATTTAGTACTAGCCAGATCTAGTCTCCATGTCTAGTACAGGCCAGATCTAGTCACCACCTCTAGTATTGGCTAGATCTAGTCACCACCTCTAGTATTGGCCAGATCTAGTCACCACCTCTAGTATTGGTCAGATCTAGTCCTCTAGTACTGGCCAGATCTAGTCACCATGTCTAATACTGGCCAAATCTAGTCACCATGTCTAGTACTGGCCAAATCTAGTTACCATGTCTTGTACTGGCCAGATCTAGTCACCACCTCTAGTATTGGTCAGATCTAGTCATCATGTCTAGTACTGACCAGATCTAGTCACCACCTCTAGTATTGACTTGATCTAGTCACCATCTCTAGTATTGACTTGATCTAGTCACCACCTCCAGTATTGGCCAAATCTAGTCACCACGTATAATACTGGCCCGATCTAGTCACGTCTAGTACAGGCCAGATCTAGTCACCATGTCTAGTACTGGCCAGATCTAGTCACCACGTCTAGTACTGACCAGAATTAGTCAACATGTCTAGTACTGGCCAAATCTAGTTACCACATCTAGTACTGGTCAGATCTAGTCACCACCTCTAGTAATGACTAGATCTGGTCACCACATCTAGTATTGGCCAGATCTAGTCACCATGTCTAGTACTGGCCAGATCTAGTCACCATGTCTAGTACTGGCCAGATCTATTCACCACGTCTATTCTGGGCTAGATCTAGTCACCATGTCTAGTACTGGCTAGATCTACTCACCACGTCTAGTACTTGTTTGGGGCGCTTGTTTCAGCCAAAGTTTTTTTTGACTAAATAAGTTGTATATCAGTGAAACATACATTTTTAGTGGAAAATAAAAATACCTTACTTTTCAAAATTGGTTGAGAAATAAAAATTGCATGTGTGAAAGATGTTTTTGATGGGTCATTTTCAATGCAAAATTCTGCTGCATGAAAAATTTGATTTTTTTATTTTGGTTTTAAATTGTTGGATATTCGTAAATTAAGACACCCTGAAAGTTTTATGGCAAAATATAAAGGCTAACTGAAGTTATTTGAAATTTCTTAATTTTTGCTGTTTTTTATGACGTGTTCGTTGGTGGACGGACTATAAACCTTAGAATTACACACACACACACAGCAAAAAATTTACAGAGAAAAAAGACCCAACAAAAATCATTTTGACTGTAAAATATTTATTTCTCAACCGATTTTCAAAAGTAAAGTAGTTTTATTTACCACTAAAAATGCCAGTTCTAATGATATGTAACTGATGTACGTATTTTTTAAATTGCTCAAGTTACTTCAGAAAAACCTTTGGCTGAAACAAGCGCCCCAAACAGTAGTCACAACGTCTAGTATTACAGTAATATTATGTGTATCCATACTCATTTAACTTTTATTTAAAGGGACACAGTCATGGCAATGCTGATTTTTTCAAAAACTTCGGTATCCCATTAGTTTTTCTACATAAATTGTAAATATTGGTGCAAAAGACACTATTAAATAATTCACAGTTAGAGGACCATAACTTCAGAAAAGTTGCTATTGTATAACTAAAAGGGTAAATCTAAATCAGGAACTAAATAGACATTTTCCTATCATTTTAAATTTAGATGTTTAACCCAAGTGATTCTATACCCCTCAACCCACTGTAACTGTTGATTACATTTCACCAATAATATAGTCAAACCTATGATAGAAAACTTAGAAAAGTTGAAAGCTTAAAATTGTATTTAAATATATGCAAGCAGATTTAAAGTCAAAATGATACTGGATTAATAAATGAAGAGGCTAATTTTAATGCTTGATTAAGACTTCAAGATTGCCATGTGTCCCTTTAAAAGCTGCAAAGTACAGATGGTAATCCTTCGCAACTTTCTCCCACCTAAAACAGGTAGAGACAAAATTGTTCACCAAAACATGAAGCTGTCATGAAAATCAATTATCGAAATATAGTAACCATAAATATTGATTGTAAACACTTACTTTTGATATAAATCTGAAGTTGTTCCGAGGAAGGAGGCCCCTGGTACGGATGGTAAGGTATAACTGTACTCAGGAACTGCAAACGAACATAACAGTAACATAACTTTTATTACAACCCCAGAGCCTGAAGAGCTTGGTAATGTTAGTTTTTATTTACAACATAACAAAAACGATAATCAGAGAATTTGCCTTTTTTTTATTATTTAAAGTTGTCATTAACCAGTTATTTCCCTTCTTTATTTTAAGCATCCATTATTTTTTGCATGTTGTTTTATCCTTTATAACCATATAACACACAAAAACAATTTGTTGCTCAAAAATCCAAATTATGTCCAGGTAATGTACCCTTGATATAAAGCTATATCGTTCTTACATCAACCCCGCTATTCATTGCTACATGTTTTACAGTCCTTGTAAATCAGCATTTTGTGCATCTGAATCACTGAGAAGTATTATATTTTATCATGCAGATATGCAATTTTCTGCTTTATAAAGGGGTGACCTAATAAACTTTGCTTTATTTTGCCCAGACTGATAAAGTAAAAGCAAAGCGGAATTCCTTGGCATTTATAGTACGTAACATTATCTGAAGTCATAATTTAAGGTCATGAAAATGTTAATAGTATTACCAATTTAGAACTTTGATTGCAAAATGACCTTCATAACTACCCCGTATTACTTTAATCACTTCGCAGCATGTTTTCCCTCAAATATTAAATCATAAAGCTTAATCTGAGATACTGCTACTTTAATATTATGACATATCTGGAGTAAATAATTGTAAAAACAATACTAAATATCCTCATTGGATTACATACAGGTTAAAAGTGAAGAAATACTTAATGATTCAGGTAACTTGATGTGAAGTGTATATTATGCTTAGATCCCTATGAATACTTACAATACTTGGTAAATTTTCTGCATTGGGACTGTGGTTATTATTACTAGTGGTGCTGGCAGATACTGCGGTATTGGCATGGTTTTTACTCCTTTTCTTCTTCTTATCCACATTGCTCTCCCTTCGTTTCTTCTGTATTGTCAGCAGTAGAGATATAAACTGGTTCTTTAGTTCCTTGTCATACTCCAGTTCGTCACGAAGTGCTAGCTCTGCGACAAGCGTCTCCGACAGCTCCTTAATAGTCAGCTCGTAGTCGTTAAGCACTTCATTTAGAGCTGTATTGGACATGCCCTTCAACTCTGCAATGTTCACGAGATAATTATTTCAATATTACTTCTTTTAACATTTATTTACATAAATAAATTAACTGTATGGGTAATGATCTGAAAAATGAAATCACTGACATAACATTTAAATAAATAGAATTACTAAAGGAGATCAAAATGACGCAGGAGGAGACTTGTGTACATATTGTACTTAGCCACCTTTAATTTTGACTTGTAGTACATCTGTGGCCGGGATGGTAAAGCCGCTGAATTTGAAAGCTTCTCGCCTCACACCACTGCGGGTTCGATCCCACTGGCATCTCAACTTGTACCTTCTTAGGCCACTTTATCTGAGCATTCCATGGCTAACCGTTTCCCTTAATTTACCATATTTATGTACCTTCTAGAGTATTTGCACAACTGTACAATAGTTTCGCTTAGTTTACTATATTTATGTACATTCTATAGAGTATTTGGACAACCGTACACTAGTTTCCCTTAGTTTACTATATGTATGTACCTTCTATAGAGTATTCAGGCAACTGTACAATGGTTTCCCTTAGTTTTGTTATATGTATGTACCTTTATAGCTTTAGAGTATTCGGGCAACTGTACAATGGTTTCCCTTAGTTTACTATATTTATGTACCTTCTATAGAGTATTTGGGCAACTGTACAATAGTCTCCTTTAGTTTACTATATTTATGTACCTTCTATAGAGTATTTTGGCAACTGTACAATGGTTTCTCTTAATTTTCTATATTTATGTACCTTCTATAGAGTATTTTGGCAACTGTACAATAGTCTCTCTCAGTTTACTGTAGGGGGAGGAGGGCATCTCTGGGTATTCTGGTTCCTCTGACTCGCTGCGATCTGTACCGCTGTCCTGGAAGAACAAGAGAACACACTGACAAAACATCTTAACACATTTGAGTATTCTTTGAAGTTGTATTTTTAAATTGCACAGATGTTAACAAATAACAAAGTAAAGGTTAAGCAAAAAAGCCATTCCTTTTTATAAGGAAAGGTGCTAACATGCTCGCTTTATAGATGACAAACCACATGACCACAACTAAAATGGGATTGCAGTTCACCTGATAAACCCTCAGAACAGTGACCGACTGACCAACTTACCGTCTGCTGGTAATCCAATCACCAACAAACTAACCAGTCTGTCAACCAATCGTCAACAATTGACAGCAATAGGCAGTCTGCCAACATAGAGAGTGATACATACCTCCATCATGGTCTCGAGTTCACTGATGACCTCGTCGGCGGTGACAATGTGGTCGGGATCGTCATGATGGTGGGAGTTTATAATCATGGAGTGGAAATCCATAGCTGCTGCAAGTTCCTCATCATCTGACAGGTCAAGGTTCAGCACCTCGGGCTCCTGCACGTAGATAAAGAAACTGATAAACAAACCGACCAATGACCTCGTTTTCATCACATAATTATGGAAAATATTGACACTGTATATCCTGTATTAGGTCATATTATGTAAAACCCATGTTTCTGCAGTGAATAAAATGATCATTACTTTTACATTTAGTATTGAGGGGGAAAATACTGACATGGGCAGACATATAATGCCTTAACAGCTCATTTTCAGATGGTGTTCTTGTGGCAAAAGTAACACATTTTGGCCAAAATTAAGTTCCTTATAATTATATTTTAAAGGATTACAAATAGCTTGCATTATTTCTTTGTTCTGCTTGGACCGCACTGTTTTAATTAATATGTCGCCAGTTTTCAATCATTTATCCATTTTAACCAATCAAACCAATACTATACCTCCGACAAGCAATAGCTATGCAACAGTATAATAAAGCATGTGCAGCTGTATTATAATACAACCTATTGTCAATATACTCCAACATCAACAATAGGGTGGAGATATCTAAGTACTGGCATCATATTAATTGGTTTCTTGCCCAAATTTGTTGAGTTATATTATTGTTGTTGATGTTATTGTTTTGCTGACAAGATATTATCTTTGTTTTCTAATTTTAAAATGTATGGTTATTTGAGTGTTATGTTTTAAGAATTCTTAGAATATCTTTCTGAAACCAGGGCAGAACACTTTTTCATTGACAAAATATTTGCTACCTATATGAATCTTTCGCCCACTCACCATAGCAATTAAACTGTGTATATATTCAAATGCTCTGAAATATTCTACATTTGACCACTTCCAAAACCATAGAGGTCTTGCCAATGTAAATAAAAACCTTCAGAGTTGCAGAAGTCATTGTCAAGGTCACCTACTGGCATAACTGTCCAATCCCATAGATGAAAAGATGTTAAGGAAGCTTTATGTACTTTTTTGTTTTGTTGAGGAACCAAATGTTGACTTTGTAGGGGAACCAAATATTGACTTTGTTGGGGAACCAAATGTTGACTTAGTGGTGGAACCAACTGTTGACTTAGTGGTGGAACCAAATGTTGACTTTGTTGGGGAACCAAATGTTGACTTTGTGGCAGAACCAAATGTTGACTTTGTTGGGGAACCAAATGTTGACTTTGTTGGGGAACCAAATGTTGACTTTGTTGGGGAACCAAATGTTGACTTTGTTGGGAACCAAATGCAGACTTAGTGGCGGAACCAAATGTTGACATTGTTGGGGAACCAAATGTTGACTTTGTGAGGTAACCAAATGTTGACTCTGTTGGGGAACTAAATGTTGACTTTGTTGGGGAACCAAATGTTGACTTTGTTGGGGAACCAAATGTTGACTTTGTGAGAGAACCAAATGTTGACTTTGTTGGGGAACCAAGTTGAGTTTTTTTGTGGAAACAAATGTTGACTTTGTTGGGAACCAAATGTTGACTGTATGGGGCAACCAAATGTTGCTTCTGTTGGGTAACCAAATGTTGACTTTGTTGGGGAACCAAATGTTGACTTTGTGGGAGAACCAAATGTTGACTTTGTGGCAGAACCAAATGTTGACTTTGTTGGGGAACCAAATGTTGAATTTGTTGGGGAACCAAATGTTGACTTAGTGGTGGAACCAACTGTTGACTTAGTGGTGGAACCAAATGTTGACTTTGTTGGGGAACCAAATGTTGACTTTGTGGCAGAACCAAATGTTGACTTTGTTGGGAACCAAATGTTGACTTTGTTGGGGAACCAAATGTTGACTTTGTTGGGGAACCAAATGTTGACTTTGTTGGGAACCAAATGCAGACTTAGTGGCGGAACCAAATGTTGACATTGTTGGGGAACCAAATGTTGACTTTGTGAGGTAACCAAATGTTGACTCTGTTGGGGAACTAAATGTTGACTTTGTTGGGGAACCAAATGTTGACTTTGTTGGGGAACCAAATGTTGACTTTGTGAGAGAACCAAATGTTGACTTTGTTGGGGAACCAAGTTGAGTTTTTTGTGGAAACAAATGTTGACTTTGTTGGGAACCAAATGTTGACTGTATGGGGCAACCAAATGTTGCTTCTGTTGGATAACCAAATGTTGACTTTGTTGGGGAACCAAATGTTGACTTTGTGGGAGAACCAAATGTTGACTTTGTGGGAGAACCAAATGTTGACTTTGTTGGGGAACCAAATGTTGAATTTGTTGGGTAACCAGATGTTAATTTTTTTGGGTAACCAGATGTTTACTGTGTTGGGGAACCAAATGTTGACTTTGTTGGTGAACCAAATGTTGACTTTGTTGGGGAATCAGATGTTGACTTTGTTGGTGAACCAAATGTTGACTTTGTTGGTGAACCAACTGTTGGCTTTGTTGGTGGACCAAATGTTGACTTTGTTGGGGAACAAGATGTTGACTTGTTGGGTAACCAAATGTTGTCTTTCTTGGGGAACCAAATGTTGACTTTGTTGGGGAACCAAATGTTGACTTTGTTCGGTAACCAAATGTTGTCTTTGTTGGGGAACCAAATGTTGACTTTGTGGAGGAACCAAATGTTGACCTTATTGGGGAATCAGATCTTGATTTTGTTGGTGAACCAAATGTTGACTTTGTAGGGGAATCAGATGCTCACTTTGTTGGGGAACCAAATGTTGACTTTGTGGAGGAACCAAATGTTGTCTTTGTTGGTAAACCAAATGTTGACTTTGTGGGTGAACCAAATGTTGACTTTGTGGGTGAACCAAATGTTGACTTTGAGGGGGAATCTGATGCTGACTTTGTTGGTGAACAAAATGTTGACTTTGTTAGGGAATCAGATGTTGACTTTGTTGGGTAACCAGATGTTAACTTTGTTGGTGAACCAAATGTTGACTTTGTTGGGGAATCAGATGTTGACTTTGTTGGTGAACCAAATGTTGACTTTGTTGGTGAACCAACTGTTGGCTTTGTTGGTGGACCAAATGTTGGGGAACAAGATGTTGACTTGTTGGGTAACCAAATGTTGTCTTTCTTGGGGAACCAAATGTTGACTTTGTTGGGGAACCAAATGTTGACTTTGTTCGGTAACCAAATGTTGTCTTTGTTGGGGAACCAAATGTTGACTTTGTGGAGGAACCAAATGTTGACCTTATTGGGGAATCAGATCTTGATTTTGTTGGTGAACCAAATGTTGACTTTGTAGGGGAATCAGATGTTCACTTTGTTGGGGAACCAAATGTTGACTTTGTGGAGGAACCAAATGTTGTCTTTGTTGGTGAACCAAATGTTGACTTTGTGGGTGAACCAAATGTTGACTTTGTGGGTGAACCAAATGTTGACTTTGAGGGGGAATCTGATGCTGACTTTGTTGGTGAACAAAATGTTGACTTTGTTGGGGAATCAGATGTTGACTTTGTTGGGTAACCAGATGTTAACTTTGTTGGGGAACCAAATGTTGACATAATCACTGTTGGCATGAATAACACTCTTAATGCTTTCTTCACTCAAAAGTCAGACAACATCAAAAGGTCATAAATGCATTCATCACATTATTTTATAATAAAATACAAAAGTCAAAAGGGAAATATAAATTATTAAGTGGAAACCAAATGTAGATGCCATTCCCAAAGGAATGAGTACATATCCACACATCTCACTATTTTCACCACAAGGCCAGACAATATATATGACTTATATACACTTATTACACTATAATAAACGGCTAGACTCAAGAGGGAGTTATATGTAGGAGTATTTCTGGAAGTTGACATGTAATTCATAGACTTGTGAACTGCGGCAACTCCTCTACCAGTAACCACATACACAATGTATTCCAATGCATTTTAGGAATGTTCTGCATTCTGATTGGCTGAGTCATTAAAATGTGCGATGTCTAAATATGTATATACCATTGCAAATTTAACAAGGTTCCAATTAAACACGCATTCTGATTGGAAGACAGATATAACATTACATTTTATTGGATAAGGTCATAGTAATGTGTAAAGAAACTGACGTCAAATAAAAATCAAGATGGCGGACCACTTTGATTGACGTTCAATCGTTGATTTGGACCTTTTTAACAGCTTTAGATGCACTCCCTGGTTAAACTGCATTAGAACTGGGTTAAATAGTATATTCTTTGAATATTGAGATGGTGTATTACCTGTTTAATGGTCTTAAGTGGTTGATGCACTATTTTCAAACACAATTTATTTAAAAGGGCTATGAAAAACTTGAAAAAAGCTGAAAGAATTATCAAAATGCCATGAAAAACAAAGGAGATAATTATGACCTATTGAAAATTTGAAAAGAAAATAAAGGAGGCGACCATCTTGGAACGATGACATCATCGAGCCTTTTTACCATATACGGCATATTGACAAAATATATTTTAAATTGTTCCAAGATGGCCGTCTCCATTTAATTTGTTTCTTTGCACATTTTCAATAACTCTTATCTCCTTTATTTTTCATGGCATGTTGATAATTCTTTCAGCTTTTTTTCATGTTTTTCAGAGCCCTTTAAAATAAACCATGCATCAACAGCTCCACTATCGAGTCTCATTCAACAACATTTGCAGCTATTAAACGGTCGATATAGCGTCTCAAAATTCAAAAGTACAGACAATTCAACTCTTTAAAATATTAAGACATGATAATCTGATTCATGACTTTATTGGCAAACTGCAATAATTCTCTGCCACAAATTGGCAATAAAGCTACAAACACAAACTACAGGCATGCACGGCACACACAGCTATCAAAGAATTAAATTGATTTTATTGATTTAGGTGAGATTTACATTCTGGAGTACTAAATAAGGTAATTTATTGCTGACTTTAATCAGCATCTATCAATACAAGGTATTAACTCACAAGCGAAAGGGCAACAAAAAAATCATTTGTTTCAGAAGTTTCTGCTATAAAATCTTGTATCACTGAAGAAAGCTAGTTACAACATGTATTGTGTAGTGTGTAGAATCTCAAACAGGAATTCAAATAAAACACACACAGTTTGAAGAATTCTGCAAAATGTCTCACCTACCCATACACTACACTGCTTTAATTGACACATATTAATGGAAAAAAACACATTCCACTTACAGAACATGAACGACAGAGTTCAGTTCTGCCAGGCGGTTTCTGAGATATGAGCTTACTGAAAAAAGGTTAACCAAGAAACTGACTAAATATTAAAAGAGGCAAAACTTTGTAGAAATAGGTTACAGAGCTATGTGACTGTCATGCAGTTTGTGAGATATGAGCTTACCTAAAAAAGGATAACTAACGATAACGCCGGGTCGAGTAGAATAGCTTGCCTTTTATGTGAAAAGTCTAGCTAAAAAGTACTGTAACTTCTAAAATTTAGGACAAATAAAAAAAGCACAATGCTTTTATCAATTAATCAATAATAAGAAATATTTCCCCGCAACTAGAACAAAACATTTTAATCATTTGGTTCTGCTCCTAATTGTCAGCATACTGGAACATGAGGCATTTCATGTCAACTCTCTGCCAAATACATGCTTTTATACATTGATTCAGCCACTTGTATTGCTTAATCATAGTGATATATCGGACAGACAGGCTGCCACTGTTTGCATACTGATAACAGGAAGCCAGAGAGACAATATGATCCCTTTGTATTGGATTTGTTGAACAAATATTGCCATCCCTTCTGGCAAACCACTGTAGATATTGCAAATTGCATTATGAATATCACAGCCTACACAGTATGGAGGTCAAGTTTATCAAGATGCAGTATTTTGTCATTGAGGGTGCAACCTTAATTCTCAGGTCATGGGCGGTCATTTGGGACAGACAGCAGCGATTAGTTTACGGTTGTTAGTGCGATAGATGGCACCAACCAGGTCACTGTTGTTTGTGCGCTAGATGGCACCAACCAGGTCACTGTTGTTCGTGTGATAAATGGCAACATCCAGGACACTGTTGTTCGTGTGATAAATGGCAACATCCAGGTCACTGTTGATTGTGCGATAGATGGCAACAACTAGTTCACTGTTGTTTGTGCGATAGATGGCAACAACCAGGTCACTGTTGTTCGTGTGATAAATGGCAACATCCAGGACACTGTTGATTGTGCGATAGATGGCAACAACTAGTTCACTGTTGTTTGTGCGATAGATGGCAACAACCTGTTCACTGTTGTTTGTGCGATAGATGGCAACAAACAGTTCAGTGTTGTTTGTGTGATAAATGGCAACAACAACTAGTTCAGATGTTTGTGTGACAGATGGCAACAACCAGTTCACTGTTGTTTGTGTGATAAATGGCAACAACAACTAGTTCAGATGTTTGTGTGACAGATGGCAACAACCAGTTCACTGTTGTTTGTGTGATAAATGGCAACAACAACTAGTTCAGTTGTTTGTGTGACAGATGGCAACAACCATTTCATTGTTGTTTCTGTTATAGATGGCAACAACCAGGTAGGTCACTGTTGTTTGCTTGATGGACAACAACAACAACCAGGTCACTGTTGTTTGCTTGATGGACAGCAACAACCAGGTCACTGTATTTTGTGCTATAGATGGCAACAAGCAGGTCACTGTTGTTTGTGCGATAGATGGCAACAACTAAGTCACTGTTGTTTTGTGTGATAGATGGCAACAACCAGGTCACTGTTGTTTGCTTGATGGACAGCAACAACTAGATCATTGTTGTTTGTACGAAATATGGCAACAACCAGATCACTGTTGTTTGCTTGATGGACAGCAACAACTAGATCATTGTTGTTTGTACGAAAGATGGCAACAACCAGATCACTGTTGTTTGTGCAATAGATGGCAATAACCAGGTTATTGTTGTTTGCTCGATGGACAGCAACAACCAGGTCACTGTTGTTTGTGCAATAGATGGGAACAACCAGGACACTGTTGTGTGCTTGATGGACAGCAACAACCAGGTCACTGTTGCTTGTGCAATAGATGGCAACATCCAGGTCACTGTTGCTTGTGCAATAGATGGCAACAACCAGGTCACTGTTGTTTGCTTGTGTCAGATGAACAGCAACAACCAGGTCACTGTTGTTCACTTGAAATTGAGAAAGCAATGATCAAGTCATTGTCGTTTAAAACTTTACTTGAGATATCAGGTTACTGTCGTTTCCTTGAGATACACAGCAACATCAAGTCACTGTTGTTTACTTGAGACAGACAGCAACATCAAGTCACTGTTGTTCACTTGAGACAGACAGCAACATCAAGTCACTGTTGTTTACATGAGATAGACAGCAACATCAAGTCACTGTTGTTCACTTGAGATAGACAACCACATCAAGTCACTGTTGTTCACTTGAGATAGACAGCAACATCAAGTCATCATTGTTCACTTGAGACAGACAGCAACATTAACTCACTGTTGTTTACTTGAGATAGACAGCAACATTAAGTCACTGTTGTTTACTTGAGATAGACAACAACATCAAGTCACTGTTGTTCACTTGAGATAGACAGCAACATCAACCGTTGTTTACTTGAGATAGACAGCAACATTAAGTCACTGTTGTTTACTTGAGATAGACAACAACATCAAGTCACTGTTGTTCATCTGAGATAGACAGCAACATCAAGTCACCGCTATTGACTTAAGATAAACAGCAACATCAAGTCACTGTTGTTTTCTTGAGATAGTCAGCAACATCAAGTCACTGTTGTTTACTTGAGAGAGACAGCAACATCAAGTCACTGTCATTTACTTAAGATAGACAGCAACATCAAGTCACTGTTGTTGACTTGAGATAGTCAGCAACATCAAGTCACCATTGTTTACTTGAGATAGACAGCAACATCAAGTCACTGTTGTTTTCTTGAGATAGTCAGCAACATCAAGCCACTGTTGTTTACTTGAGAGAGACAGCAACATCAAGTCACTGTTGTTCACTTGAGATAGACAGAACATCAAGTCACCGTTGTTGACTTGAGATAGTCAGCAACATCAAGTCACCATTGTTTACTTGAGATAGACAGCAAAATCAAGTCACTGTTGTTCACTTGAGAAAGACAGCAATATCAAGTCACTGTTGTTCACTTGAGATAGACAGCAACATCAATTCACTGTTGTTCACTTAAGATAGACAGAACATCAAGTCACCATTGTTGACTTGAGAGATAGAAAACAACATCAAGTCACTGTTGTTCACCTGAGATAGACAGCAAAATCAAGTCACCATTGTTGACTTGAGATAGACAGCAACATCAAGTCACCATTGTTGACTTGAGATAGACAACAACATCAAGTCACTGTTGTTCACTTGAGATAGACAGTAACATTAATTCACCCTTGTTGACTTGAGATAGACAGCAACATCAAGTCACCGTTGTTTACCTGAGATAGACAGAACATCAAGTCACCGTTGTTGACTTGAGATAGACAGCAACATCAAGTACCATTGTTGACTTGAGATAGACAGTAACATCAAGTCATCATTGTTCACTTGAGACAGACAGCAACATTAACTCACTGTTGTTTACTTGAGATAGACAGCAACATTAAGTCACTGTTGTTTACTTGAGATAGACAACAACATCAAGTCACTGTTGTTCACTTGAGATAGACAGCAACATCAACCGTTGTTTACTTGAGATAGACAGCAACATTAAGTCACTGTTGTTTACTTGAGATAGACAACAACATCAAGTCACTGTTGTTCATCTGAGATAGACAGCAACATCAAGTCACCGCTATTGACTTAAGATAAACAGCAACATCAAGTCACTGTTGTTTTCTTGAGATAGTCAGCAACATCAAGTCACTGTTGTTTACTTGAGAGAGACAGCAACATCAAGTCACTGTCATTTACTTAAGATAGACAGCAACATCAAGTCACTGTTGTTGACTTGAGATAGTCAGCAACATCAAGTCACCATTGTTTACTTGAGATAGACAGCAACATCAAGTCACTGTTGTTTTCTTGAGATAGTCAGCAACATCAAGCCACTGTTGTTTACTTGAGAGAGACAGCAACATCAAGTCACTGTTGTTCACTTGAGATAGACAGAACATCAAGTCACCGTTGTTGACTTGAGATAGTCAGCAACATCAAGTCACCATTGTTTACTTGAGATAGACAGCAAAATCAAGTCACTGTTGTTCACTTGAGAAAGACAGCAATATCAAGTCACTGTTGTTCACTTGAGATAGACAGCAACATCAATTCACTGTTGTTCACTTAAGATAGACAGAACATCAAGTCACCATTGTTGACTTGAGAGATAGAAAACAACATCAAGTCACTGTTGTTCACCTGAGATAGACAGCAAAATCAAGTCACCATTGTTGACTTGAGATAGACAGCAACATCAAGTCACCATTGTTGACTTGAGATAGACAACAACATCAAGTCACTGTTGTTCACTTGAGATAGACAGTAACATTAATTCACCCTTGTTGACTTGAGATAGACAGCAACATCAAGTCACCGTTGTTTACCTGAGATAGACAGAACATCAAGTCACCGTTGTTGACTTGAGATAGACAGCAACATCAAGTACCATTGTTGACTTGAGATAGACAGTAACATCAAGTCACCATTGTTCACTTGAGACCGACAGCAACATATAGGTCACTGTTGTTTACTTGAGATAGACAACAACATCAAGTCACTGTTGTTTACCTGAGGTAGACAGAACATCAAGTCACCGTTGTTGACTTGAGATAGACAGTAACATCAAGTTCCGTTGCTGACTTGAGATAGACAGCCACATCAAGTCACCATTGTTCACTTGAGACAGACAGCAACATTAAGTCACTGTTGTTTACTTGAGATAGACAGCAACATTACGTCACCATTGTTGACTTGAGATAGACAGCAACATCAAGTCACCATTGTTTACTCGAGATAAGACAGCAACATCAGTCACTGTTGTTCACTTGAGATAGACAGCAATATCAAGTCATTGCTGTTCACTTGAGATAGACAGCAACATTAAGTCACTGTTGTTCAATTGAGACAGACAGAACATCAAGTCATCGTTGTTGACTTGAGATAGACAGCAACATCAAGTCACCATTGTTTACTTGAGATAGACGGCAACATGAAATCACTGTTGTTTACTTGAGATAGACAGCAATATCAAGTCATTGCTGTTCACTTGAGATGGACAGCAACATCAAGTCACTTCTGTTTACTTGAGAGAGACAGCAACATAAAGTCACTGCTGTTCACTTGAAATAGACAGCAACATCGTCACTGTTGTTGACTTCAGGTAGACAGCATCATCAAGTCACTGTCGTTTACTCAAGATAGACAGCATCATCAAGTCACTGTTGTTGACTTGAAATAGACAGCAACATCGTCACTTATGTTCACTTGAGATAGACAACAACATCGTCACTTATGTTCACTTGAGATAGACAACAACATCGTCACTTATGTTCACTTGAGATAGACAACAACATCAAGTCACTGTTGTTGACTTGAGATAGATAGCAACATCGTCACTGTTGTTGACTTGAGGTAGACAGCAACATCGTCACTTATGTTCACTTGAGATAGACAGCAACATCGTCACTTATGTTCACTTGAGATAGACAACAACATCGTCACTTATGTTCACTTGAGATAGACAACAACATCAAGTCACTGTTGTTGACTTGAGATAGATAGCAACATCGTCACTGTTGTTGACTTGAGGTAGACAGCAACATCGTCACTTATGTTCACTTGAGATAGACAGCAACATCAAGTCACTGTTGTTGACTTGAGGTAGACAGCAACATCAAGTCACTGTCGTTTACTCAAGATAGACAGCAACATCAAGTCACTGTTGTTGACTTGAGATAGACAGCAACATCAAGTCACTGTCGTTTACTCAAGATAGACAGCAACATCAAGTCAGAGAGCAACAACAACTTGAGACAGACTGCAACATTAACTCTCTGTTGTTTAAGTTAAACAGCCAAGTTGTTTAAGTTAAACAGCCAAGATTACTGTCTTTCTAAAGTCTGATGTTGGTATATGTGCAAGGTATTATGCCTTCTCAAAAACATTTTCTTCATATTTAACACAAATCTGTTAAATAAATAATGTCAAGAACATTGCATGCTGGTACAATATCTAAAATAAGAAGTCCATATAATCATCATTCCTTATTTCATGAGGACACTGCATGCCCGAACAGAACTTAACCCTTAGCCCGCTATGAATGTATAATGGACTGTCCTTTCTTTGAATTTGGACCATTCCATCTATGTTACAAAGGGGTGTTTTGGTTAAATGACTGATGAGCAGCCAGACAGTGTAAACCCTGATCAGCCTGATCCAGTTACTCGCAGGCTGATCTGGGTTTACACTGGCTGCAAAGGCTGTTGTAGTCGCCCTTAGCAGGCTATAAGAGTAAATATAAGAAGTGGCCCAAAGTATCATTGTCTGTGTTTAAGTTTTCTCCCTACCTCATCTTTACCAAAGCAATTAGTGTATTTCACTATTCTGCAAAAATCAGACATGTGTGTGTGTGTGTGTGTGTGTGTGTGTGTGTGTGTGTGTTTGTTAAATAAGGAATATTATGTCAGAGAGCCTCGCCATTCTTCGTTTTCTAAGCCTCGCCTAATAAACTTGATAGTAAAAGGCACTGACATAATATTCTATTTATCATGTAGATTATCCACATTTTTTGTATGAATTACTATTATTACCTATTTCTCAGAATGTAACGTTATCGAGGACGCCGCCATGTTGTTGTTTTTTGTTTGTTTTATGACGTCAGGCAACGTAACGTGCATGACGTCAGATAACGTTACATACAATAAATGCCGAGGGATTCCGCATTGATTTGCTTTATTGGTCATGCCTAATAAAGCAACATTTATTAAGTCACCCCTTTATTAGGCCAAAAAGTACATATCTGCATGATAAATGTAATTATGCTGAGTGGATCAGTAATTACCTTAAGTACATTGTGGACAGGCATTTTTTGTTTAACTAATAAATGTATTTAGCTCAGTGCCCAGACATTTATTGTTTATTTTGAGTCCTGGTAAATAAAAAGACAACAATATGAACTTCCATCTTTTCCCCCATCTGCATTACAAATACACTGATATCAGATACAGGGCAGTAATGGAGACACTACAGTCAAGTAGCATCAGCATAAGGTCATTGTAAAGTATTTGCTCAGAGATAACATGTAACACTTGATTGTCTTCTTCTAGAATCAACACTTTTTCACTTGACAAGTCGAGCGCCCAGTGGGATCTGAACCCTCAACAGTGAGAAGCGAGAACGTTTTAGTCGCAGCGTCTTTATTATCCCGGCCACGGATGTGCTTGTTGTAGGAGGTCACCAGAATATTCATAGATTCAAAACACAACATGCAAGGAAAACTTCTTGTAAGGTTATTTATTAAGTAATGTAAATAAAGATTCTTAAGTCACAGGGATTACCACTGCAATTTACCACAAGCAGGCATAAAGAACCATGTCCTACATATACTTACCCCATTTTGTAAGACCTAAAACACATGCATATTACACTGTTAATACACTATGCATACGGATAATTTGCATGTTTGAATACTCATTAAGGGTGGCAAGTTATACAAATGCTGAAAAGGGAAATGTTTTACTAGTCATACACATTATGGAAACAATATATAATGATGCAAGAAAAAACGTAACAGAAGTTAGTATAGGATGTTTTAAGTAAACTGTAAAATTCAAATTATTATGCCCTGTGGATCCAATACTTAGACTGGATCCCTGCGCGTGCCCTGTGGATCCAATACCTAGACTGGATCCCTGCGCTTAACAGATTATCATACAGACTTACATGGATCTGGTATTGTAAGTAACAGCTATGTTATATCACACACCATGCACACATTATCATGATTATGATGCCTACTTAATTGCAACTTTCCCAGATTTATTTTAATGCTCATGAAATGAGGACTTTGATCTTTATAGCTTCTATTACAATTTAAATATGAATACTGAACCATTACAACAAAGGGTAATGACTGTAAGGCCAGATAAAAAAATACCGGTGTTTCGGGTTACTCGGTTAAAACAAATTAGGGTAGGTAGGTAGAATTGTTTTCTTTTCTTTCTTTTTTCTTATTTTTTTCATGGATGTCAAAACTAATTGGATTCTTCTATTTTAATATATATAGCATCTTTGCTAGGGGCTTAATTAAGTTTTAATTCAACAATGACACAGCCTGAGTGTCCTATCATGCTGACGCACACAAATCATCTTTTATATTGCAAATATTTGTTTGATTTTTGACATTACGCTTAGTATTTATACCACTTCTCAGTCTTTTGGATATTTTTTTTTATATAAAACCACATACCTATAAATAACAAATATATAGGATACTGTGAAATGTATATCTGTCAGGGGTCGAATTTCACTCTTACGGACTCGCAAAATGCGAGTTGATTTTTTAGATTGCTACTGAAAATTTGGAGCACTTGCTTTTTTCTGCGAGTAGAAATAAATAGCACACACTTGATTGAATATCACCCAAGCAGACTGACAGAACCAACAAATGGTCCGACGACATATGTAGTCAAACCTCTCTCCCGTTCCACTTGATTATTTGCGTAACTTCATTGTCAAATGAAAATAAGTAAATGCAGTCTGTATCAGATTGACGCTTATCCAGTAAACAAGACTAGTGCAAGCGTCTATACGTAATGAATCGATATCAACTTCCGGTAAGATAACTCGGAACTTTACACAATCAATTACCATGACAGAATCGTCTGCTCGCAAAATCACTTTGTTTAATGACGAGATGGAGTCGAGCGAACGCAGAGAAAATAGTATGAAAGTTACAACGACGGCACCGAGAGAAACAGTAGCCGTCACAGCGTCACTAAAACAGTATCGCGATGGGAGAGAGAACTCAATATTACGCTGGGAACGGTTATTAACAATAACGTCTGCACGGAGATATGGTGCGAGTGTTGCTGTGTCCACGCAAGCGACCGCCAATCATCAATACATAAATTTGATATTACATATTGTTAATTAATGTGTCATTCAACAGAATTTACATCCCGACATTACTTGAATAAAAATGCTAGTGAGAACCGATTTTAGCTAGTAGATTTTTTAGTCACTGGATATTTTTAGCTAGTGGCTAAATTTGTGAAAATCGACCCCTGTAGACTGTTTCACGTGGCAGTGCGGAAATTAATGGTATTTTTATACAATTTCTTATTTAGAAAAACTATTATAACCCCATATTGCCATTTATTTTAATATGAATCTTTGCATGTATTCTTATCAAAATCTATCAATATTTGAAAGAGATGTTCGAAGAAAAAGTTAAGGTGCTACATGACAATTTGGCCAATTCATTGTCTATGACTACATTACTCTGTGACATTTTTTCAGGAAAACTTAAAACATGTTTGTTTTCAACAAATAACACCGAAATCCCTTTTTCTTTTTTGTTTAATTTTTTTTTTTTTAGGATAAAAAACTGTAGGGTCGGCGCCAAAAAATAGGGACGGTCGGGTAACCATAAACACAGGTATTTTTTTCCCCGGCCTAATAATTCCAAGGTGAGCTCTAAAAACTGCAATAACTGAATGTGTACATCATATAATAATCGTGAGCTGTATGAAAGCTTAAGGGAATGTAGCTACACAGCCAAACAAACATTTTTATTAAGACTTCTGAAAAACATGGAAAAAGGTGAAAGAATTATCAAAATTGTGGAATAAACAAAGAAGACATGACCATTTGAAAGATGATCTAAAACGGATGTGGGAGCTGCCATTTTGGGAAAATTACCATATATGACATATTGACAACAAGAGGCCCAAGAGGGCCTGTGGACGCTCTACTGGCTAACACGGCTCTTATAACATCAATGAAGCGATTGACTGCCAGTTACGTTTTTTTTGAAAGTTTCGGGCAAAAAACAGCTTTTTAACTAAATCAAGGGCCATAACTAAAGAATCTGGTAAAGTTTGGTAAAGATCAGATGAAAAATGAAGGCCCCACCGTATTAACGAGGCAAAACATAGCATTTTTAACTAAATCAAGAGCCGTAACTCCTCTGTTACTGGTCCGACTGGTCCAACATAGAGCTAAAAAAGGAAGAAAAAAAGAAGAAAAAAAAGCTTTCAACGACATTAACAATCTGATAAAATTTGGTAAAGATCGGATGAACAATGAAGTCCCTATCGTCTTAACGAGGCAAAATATAGCATTTTTAACTAAATCAAGGGCCATAACTCCGTTGTTACTAGTCCGATATTGCTGGTTTTCGAAATTGTCGGAGCTTTCATTGATATTAACAATCTGATAAAGTTTGGTAAAGATCAGATGAACAATGAAGCCTCTATCGTCTTAACGATGCAAAATATAGCATTTTTAACTAAATCAAGGGCCATCACTCCGCTGTTACTAGTCCGATATGGCTGGTTTTCAAACTTGTCCTAGCTTTTATTGATATTAACAATGTGGTAAAGTTTGGTAAAGATAGGATGAAAAACGAAGGCCCTATCATCTTAACGAGGCAAAATATAACAATATAGCATTTTTAATTAAATCAAGGACCATAACTCTGCTGTTACTGGTCCAATATGGCTGGTTTTCGAAATTTTCCGATCTTTCATTGATATTAACAATGTGGTAAAGTTTGGTAAAGGTAGGATGAAAAATGAAGGCCCTATCGTCTTAACGAGGCAAAATATAGTAATATAGCATTTTTAACTAAATCAAGGGCCATAACTCCGCTGTTACTTGTCCGATCTGGCTTGTTTTCGAACTCGTCCAAGCTTTCATTGATATTAACAACCTGTTAAAGTTTGGTAAAGATTGGATTAAAAATGAAGGCCCTATCGTCTTAACGAGCCAAAAGTTAACGCCGACGACGGACGACAGACGAAGGACGGACGACGGACAACTCGGCATCCCATAAGCTCTGCTGGCCTTCGGCCAGTAGAGCTAAAAATCATTTAAAGCAAAGAAAACCATTGCAAATGAATGCAAACTCCTTCAATGGTCATATATAATGCATTATTACCCTTAAGTATACATACTTTTCATACAGTTGCTGTAAAAAAAACAACATACAGTTGTATCTATATTCTGTATATATATTGTCATTAAGAACTATGATGTCATAGCTCTCAAAATGGCAGCTTCCATATCTGTTTCTACAGAACCTTCGAACTGTCATACCTTCTTTGTTGATCATCCGATTTTGATAATGCTTTCACCCTTTTCCAAGTTTTCCAGAACTCTTAGTAATAAAATTGCTTGACTGTGTAGCTATATTCCCCTTAAGGAATACAAACATATTGTATAGCCACTAAACGCATCCCCCACAACCCCGTCTTTTTTTCTTTCATGGCCTTATGTAAAATGCAATGTCCCCAGGTGCATTTAAAAGAGGGTATGATGGTACAGATTCTGTAAAAGTGCGCGTTCATGTTCTGTAATACTTTTAATACCAAATAAAGAGAATAATTTGGAGAAAAAAAAGTTAGTACTCCTATATATGACGGCATTGAAAATTAACTTAGGAAGACATTTTGAAAACTTGGCCTCAATGTCGGGGTGCATGATATTTGCACATGCGCAGTTTATGCCAACAAATATGGTATATATTTAGTAACGTATTTTTTTCTCTCAACAATCGATCTGGAGTTGCAGATGCAAGTATGGACGTATCTTATTTAAATGCAGTGATATTACATGCAAAGCTGACAAGATTGAAACAATTTCCGGACATAGCATTTTAAATGCCTATGACTCTCAGCCTCCATATGACTCACAAAGAACATGCAATAATGCACTCTGTTTCAGACACCTCAATCATGCCATCTTTGTATTGGTATAGTAACGGACTTCATAGAAAATACTTTGCTTGATGACTAAAAAAGTGATACACTTGCTATGTTGTTATGAGCAGTACACTTCAATTTAGGCTTTACTTAAAAAATAATGGTTGTCTGCTTACTATGTAGATCGGGAGGTATTAAAATGTTTGCTGATGAATTTTACTATTGGGAGCAATGTGGGAAATAAATTTTTAAAAATTCATAATCATTTAGCAGTTAAAATCGCTTAGATGTAATCAATCAATGATAAATTATAAGCAGTCAGGTGCATTTAAAAGAGGGTATGATGGTACAGATTCTGTAAAAGTGCGCGTTCATGTTCTGTAATACTTTTAATACCAAATAAAGAGAATAATTTGGAGAAAAAAAAGTTAGTACTCCTATATATGACGGCATTGAAAATTAACTTAGGAAGACATTTTGAAAACTTGGCCTCAATGTCGGGGTGCATGATATTTGCACATGCGCAGTTTATGCCAACAAATATGGTATATATTTAGTAACGTATTTTTTTCTCTCAACAATCGATCTGGAGTTGCAGATGCAAGTATGGACGTATCTTATTTAAATGCAGTGATATTACATGCAAAGCTGACAAGATTGAAACAATTTCCGGACATAGCATTTTAAATGCCTATGACTCTCAGCCTCCATATGACTCACAAAGAACATGCAATAATGCACTCTGTTTCAGACACCTCAATCATGCCATCTTTGTATTGGTATAGTAACGGACTTCATAGAAAATACTTTGCTTGATGACTAAAAAAGTGATACACTTGCTATGTTGTTATGAGCAGTACACTTCAATTTAGGCTTTACTTAAAAAATAATGGTTGTCTGCTTACTATGTAGATCGGGAGGTATTAAAATGTTTGCTGATGAATTTTACTATTGGGAGCAATGTGGGAAATAAATTTTTAAAAATTCATAATCATTTAGCAGTTAAAATCGCTTAGATGTAATCAATCAATGATAAATTATAAGCAGTTAATGCTGCATTACATGCAAACGTATTGACATTTAATAACTTTTTGCTTTGTTTTCATGATTTTCAGTATTTAAAACAAGAATTAAGTCTGTGATATACCCCACCACCGGCTTGTTGTTTATTTTATGGGTGACGCGTTGTAAACAAATAAGTAATAACTGAAAACAAATACTGGTATATCTCTAGGTTAATGCATGCAGCAATGTTCATTATATCTTTATCAAGCTTCACAAAATCGAGTTAGGTTCAAGAACAAATATGTTGCCAAATTATCTCTTTTTAATGCTTATGAAAACAAATATTTACATTTATATAAGAGATTTGTATACAGGTGCAACAGCTGATATATAACATGTAGCAAGTTTCAAGAGGAAGCCTTAAACATTTCACAGTTATGCTCCTGAAACAAACAAGTCAAAACTGATCTTGTTTCCATGGAATTGCAAAAATTAAAATTAATGACATTAGACATTTTTGTATTTCAGTAAAAATTATTGTGTGTGTGTGGGGGGGGGGGGGGGGGGGGGAAAATAAGTTTTGGTTTTGGAGGTATGCTCCGTAAATGAAAACTGCAACTGATGGATGATCTTGATTATTTGAATAGCCTGCAAGCATGTTGTTTTAATTAATTCTAGTTACAGCTGCCTGTTTGTATCTTCTGGTCTCATCTTGCAACAGTTACAAATACTAGTAAGATATCTGAAAACATGTTAACGGGCAAATGAAAATTATTTCAATTTAGACTTTATTTAGTGTGTAAGTTAGACACGTTTTGACAAGTTAAACATTATCGTTTATGGGAATTTCTCGAACATAACTGTTGTTTCATCATAGACATTTATCTGAAGAATAGAGCTACCTTTCTTTCTCCTAGATTCAATGCTTTTTCATGAAGTTTTCTTGCATAAGATTTTGACCAGTCTATTGGCAGTATGTTTCCAAATTGTCCAGTGATTGTCCACCATGTTCTGAAAGTAAACAATACAAACTATAACCATGAAGGCATAAATGTGTAAAAGCATAACAACATATTGATTTTTATAACATTACAATAATGCAGTTATTAATGTTTCCCCCCATTTAGGGTCGGTAGGCACGACCGGGGGAATTAGACAAATGTACAAATTGCCTAATTCCTAATTCCCGTCCTAGGAGCAAAATTTATGCAAAATTTATGTCCAATTCCCCAGGGTAGAAGCTATCAAATCAATGTAAAATATCCCTATGTTGGTACCGGCTTCTGTCTAGTTCCCTATCCCAGTGTCATCATTGTTGTCTAAATCCCCGGGTACCCTCCCCACTCCCCCCACACCCCGGTGGGGATAAACATTGATAAGTGCATAAAAAGTAGAGGTTAAAACGGCCCTTATAACATTGACAGGCAGGCTGATCTGGGTTTACAATGGACGCAAAGGCTATTATAGTCGTGCTTAGCGGGTTATGCATTTGTAACCTGCAGCAGTATGTATCAGAGAAAATTATTTTCTATTTCCTTTCAAGTTTATAGTTTGCATATCTCTTAATAAATGGCTTTATAAACTTGAATTTGTTTCCGCATGCAGGCCATTTTGAATATCAGATTTCATCATAGATGTTATACATGTATATTTTCCTTAGTTTTCACCATTTTCAATGAATGATGGCTATTACCGTATAATCCCTAATAAACGCCCCCCGGGAAGTAACATTTACGAAAAGGGTGGCGTTTATTTGAGACCAAAGATACATAATTTAACTTTTAAATCAGACATTATTTAATGATTTTCTTCATCAAGAAAACCATAATCATCAAGAAAACCAAAGTCCGCAATCAATTAATTAATTAATTGGATTTTAAGTTTTCTAGTGATTTTGTGTGTTCCATTGTGAATAAAACAGTTTATTTACTTGCATCTTTTGATATATTTAAAAAAATATTTCTGAAACTAGAAATATGTCCATGGGACACGGATGTCCCAACTGGAAACAATCAGCGTAAAACGTAAAAATTTACGAAAAAGGGGCAGTAACTCTGGTAATACTGGGTCGAGTTTGACGCCGAATTGATATGCACATTTTGATATCATAGGTAACCATCCTGTAAAGTTTGAAAAGAAATGGAGGAAAACTGCGAGAGGAGATAGACATACAAGATAGTTTGACGTAAAATTTGACAAAAAAGGGGCCATAACTCCGGTAATACTGGGTCGATTTTGATGCCGAAACGATATGCACATCTTGACATCATAGGTAAGCATCCTGTAAAGTTTCGAAGCAATCAGTTGAGAAGTGTGGGAGGAGATAGACTCTCAAACCTTTTGGGACGGAAGGACATGGCTAACACTATATGCCCCCTCACCATTCGGGTGGGGGCGTTTATTAGGGGAGGGGCGTTTATTAGGGATTATGTATAGACTGGCAATATAAGTGAGCGCACATTCTTACCAGCCACGGTTTACAAACGTTATTGCAAATGTTATTGTACATGTATGTGGTGATTATGCTCCCTGTGGATATCATGTAATATCTTTATAGAACACCCAATCTTACCAAGTTTGGTGAAAATCAGAAAATCGTGTTCCAATTACGGCCTTGTCGCGAAATCGCTCGTTGTAAGCTCGTTGTTTTTGCTTTATAAGATCTTGGATGAATTGACAATGAGAACTATTGATGCTTACATTATAGAGTTATTGCCATTGATTAAACTGAGATAAGCAAATTAATGTTAATGCAATCTCTAATAAATGGTCTCTTGTTTCAGATGTTTCCGACAAAATTCAACTACTGCCTAAATAAGCTGTTTATAGTGAAAGTGAAAGTCATTTTTAATGGTAAATAAACATACCTTTAAACCTTTTTAAAATCGGTCGGAAAAAAACACACAAGCAAAAGCTGTTTCCAATGGGGCATTTTCAATACAAAATTCTGCTGCATCAAAAATTAAAAAAATCTTCTCTTTTTTTTAATTTTTGTACGAAAATAGGTTTAATTTGTTGGATAAATATAAATTAATACACTTTAAAAGTTGTATAGCAAAATATTAATGCTAAATGAAGTTATTTGAGAGTGCACACTCTCGTGTGAAATAAGACATAAGAATGCATTTTTATAAGGGTTAAACCTAATTTGGTAGTTAAAAATTCACTGATTTTGAAATAATAAAGGGGAATTACTCTGCCCCTCATGCATATATATACTTCGCTCAGTGTCAAACTTATCCAGGATCTTATTGCAACAAGCCTTGAAACAAAATTTGGTAAAAA
This sequence comes from Cyrtodaria siliqua, assembly GCA_037043455.1. NCBI lineage: Eukaryota > Metazoa > Mollusca > Bivalvia > Adapedonta > Hiatellidae > Cyrtodaria > Cyrtodaria siliqua. The sequence goes on along the minus strand of JAWPHD010000752.1, from coordinate 62,337 downwards.
CTAATATAAGTTAACTTTACTGATTAAACAAGGTGAAATTTGCTTATCAATAATCAAGGGCAATAACTGTGTACTGAAAGTGTCGACTTAGCTCATTGTCAAGCCAGTCCAAAATAGACCTTACGAAAACAAACCTTTAAATTAAATTTGGTGAAAATTCAAAACCATTTACCACATTTCAGAAGTTGAAATTTATTGCAATAATCAACGAAATTTAATACACGTATGTCACAAAGTTTGCTACTTTTTTTGATAATCAAAGACAATTAATTTACAAAGCATGCAACTCATCAAAAACCTTATTCAAACAAAATCTCACTAGTCAAATTTGTCGAAAATCCAAAACTGTTTACTTAATTTAGTCATCAAGTTCAACAAAATAAGCTGATAGATGATGATGATGGACAATGCATTCGCATAAGCTTGTCTGTTGTCTGTCAAGTAAAGCTAGAACCACCTGTTTTTCAAAAGTTCTCAGTCTTACAGGGTGCTCATCTAATCTATGTAAACAGACAGTGGCATAGCAGCCTATAGGCACTGTAGGCACGTGCCTACACATTGTCCCCAGAATTAAAAAAATAAAAAAATGCCAAAAATGCAATAAAAACAAAGGTGGGTATGCGGTGGAGGGGTATGGTCAGCTCATACCAATTTTTACTCGTGGTCTTTTCAGCAAAAAAGAGTAACAGTTTTTGCTCGCGGTCATTCGGAACAAAATTTCGACAGATTTTCAAACGGCAAGTGTTCATATTAATATGTTATTTTGTTCTTCTCCGATGTTTTTTTGCGAAATCGCAGATTACAAAAGCTTGAAATCGCAGGTTAAAAACATACTGTGTGCTGCTTAAAATACCGTCAGAATGCAGGAGGATTTGGCTTCCTTCCATAAAAAAAAGTGGGGGGGACCCCCTAGACCTGGGGGAGGGAAACCCCTAGACATTGTGCCTACACACTGATTTAGAGACAGCTACGCCCCTGATAGAGGTGGCTAAATCCTGATTAGTTTCGACGGATCCCGATTGTACGTGTAAAAAGCAGTACATGACCATGTAAGGGAATGTTCTGAGCATACTCAGTGTACCGGTATTAGATTACGGTATCTATCGATCATGCAATGGCATCATACAAATATAGTAAGAAAGAGAGAGTGAGTAAGCGATCTAGCCAGTGAGTCTGGAAGTGAGAGGCAACAATTAATCAATATGTACATGAATGATTCACTCCAGCTTCCTACACACATCCATGTCCAATAAATATCAACTCAATATTACTGAACTCTGCCTTATGGGGCTGAAGATAATTATCTCCTACCTAGTCAATACAATGTAACAGAAGACCACAATGACATCCATTAAGATTAATGAGGTTGGCCATCTTATCAGACAAATAATCTACAAAACATTAAATGAACAGTGTTTAATATAAATTCTTTTAGATGTATGAGGTTTTAAGAGTAACCAATGAAACATTGGTGACATTTAGTTCCAACATTGTTTCAAGCTCCGTCCTTGATTGACAATCTGCTCCATTGTCTTTTTACATTATTGATGAGGCAACATCTGCTTGTGTTACAGGTGTAAATACCTGGTATACTTCTGATTGGGTAAAATCCCTGGGGTATATAAGCATGACTGACAGCTCGGAACTATGCATTGTCATTGATACATTTCTCAATACCTTTCTACCATATAAACGTGACAATTAGCCACCTGTGTTAATATTATTTAAACCCAACAACACCATTTCATTCATTTTGTGACCAGAAAAATGATTTGTTTGAATGGTGTTTTACATCATTTTTAGCACATGGTAGGCCATATATGAGCCTTTTTTTGTGGTCGAGGCAGATCACCCCATTTTCCTGGGTAGAACCAGGACTGTATACCTCCGGTCATCCATAAGAATCAAAACTCTCTCACCTGACAAAGTGAGCTCCTAGTGGGATTCTAACCCGCAGCAGTTAGAGGTCACAAAGTTTTTGCAACTCAAGGCGCTCATAAAAATTAGAAGTCTATACTATTCAGTAGCGTAAAGCACCTGAGGTGGCCCAGTGGAGCCTCAATGATGCCAATGGGTGTTTTTGGTGTGTTCTAAGGCATGTTTCTAAGGCAAGAAACTTGCCTGTCAGACGGGGACGTAAACCGGCTGGTCCCATGTATCGGAGACCATCCTCCAATCATGTTTAAGAACAAATGGAACTTTTTCGATAACTAGTAAAAGCAGGACACAGTTCCGGACTACTATGCATCTTTCCCCTTTCTCTGGGGCAGCTCCAAATAACCTAAGATAAATACGTTGATGAGCCTTTAAACAACAATTTAATCAATTCAATTATTCAATAATCAATAGTAAGGCAGTGCAGGGATAAGCAGTCTATTCCAAACATGGAGCAGCTGTTGACTGGTTCTGATATAAGCACAGATATTCCACAATCGTGAAAACTCGGCCAATTCCATCATTCTTCGGGATTCTGGCCTCGTGTATACCGATGCATGTATGTTCAAAATCTTTACATTTTGTTAGCCAGAAGGCAACGGTACAGAAAAAAGTGCATTGTTGCCTAGCTGTTGCTCTATAAGCAATATGGCTGTTAGCCAAACGTACGGATATAATATACTTAGCATGTTTGTTATTTACAATACAGATGAAGGTTTTATCACGGTGTTCGTGTAAATAAACTATAGATGGAGCAAACAGCTATATGACATTGCAAAACTTTGATGATAACTTTGATTTTGTATGCAAATTCATTTTGGTGGGAATCTAAGCGTGTCATGCTAGGATGATGTAACAAATATGGAAACCTTCGGTTACAATCAAGCTATGCTTCGAAGAAGTGAAAGAGATGTTGCGAATGAGATATTCAAAACATGGAGCTGCTGTTGACTGGTTCTGAGATAAGCAGCTATATACCAAACACGGGGATGTTGTTGACTGGTTCTGAGATAAGCACCTACATACTAAACATGGAGCTGCTGTTGAATGGTCACCTGTACACCGAACATGGAGCTGCTGTTGACTGGTTCTTAGATAAGCACCTATATACCAAACATAGGGATGGTATTGACTGGTTTTGAGAAAAGCACCTATAGACTAAACATGGAGCTGCTGTTGACTGGTTCTGATATAAGCACCTATATAACAAACATGGAGCTGCTGTTAACTGGTTCTGATATAAGCACCTATACACCAAACATGGAGCTGCTGTTAACTGGTTCTGATATAAGCACCTATATACCAAACATGGAGCTGCTGTTAACTGGTTCTGATATAAGCACCTATATAACAAACATGGAGCTGCTGTTAACTGGTTCTGAGATAAGCAGCTATACACCAAACATGGAGTTGCTGTTGACTGGTTCTGAGATAAGCACCTATATACCAAACATGGGGGTGGTGTTGACTGGGATAAGCACCTACATACTAAACATAGAGCTGCTGTTTACTGGTCCCCTGTACACCAAACATGGAGCAGCTGTTGACTGGTTTTGATATAAGCACATATATACCAAAAATGGAGCAACTGTTGACTTGTTCAGAAATAAGCACCTATATACCAAACATGGAGCGGATGTTGACTGGTTCTGAGATAAGCACCTATTTACCAAACATGTAGTTTAGCTCATGCAATATTAATGAGATGTAACAGACTAATGAACTTATTAGTCTAGCATGCTATTACTTAATACTGTATCCATGGTGTCCAAGGCATAACTAATCAATAGTAGAGTCCAAAACTAAAAAGGGTCGTGCTGCTAATCACACCAATATCAGGTATATCCAGGGCTTTTTTAACCTATTAAAGTAGGGACGGCCCAATTGCAAAAACCTCTATTTTTTCCCAATTCTGGAGTAAAAAACACCCAACCCTTTTCACTTGAAAAGCTCAACGTTTCACCACTGTCAGAGGACTAGGCCACATAAAAAAATATGTGTGGTTCAGGTAACCTGACCGACCCTATTTTAAGGGGCCGACCCTAAAACATTTTATGCAAAAATTTAAAAAATAAATAAAAAAATAAAAAATAAAAAAAAGTCTACCTACCTACCTTTTTTTTTTGCCAGTGTTACCTGAACCACACATATTATTTGGTTGGCCCTAGGTAAAAAAACAAATGTTTAAGGATGGCCTAATTAGTTTTGTCAACTAAACATTTTAAAAGAAGCTTTAATGTTCATTTCTTGTATATATGACTGAATCCCTTTAGTCCATAGATTTTAGTGGAATCGTAATCAGTTTATATCCGTAATGTCAGTCTCAACTTAACATTAGAAACAGGGAATTAAACCTTGACACCTCTAATGCAGAATTTGCATACTGGAATTTCCAATTCCATTCCCTCCACGACACTAATTATTTAGAAGAAATCAACATTTAACTGAAATAAAAAATGCTATACATTATTCAAAACACGTTATCTTATGTAGAACACCAAAGATATAAGGTGCTTCATTTGTGCAATAAAATTGAGGATAAAAGCAATAGAAATTTATGCCATAGTTTGCATAGCATAAAGTCAAAAAAAAGTAAGATACGCAATTTTTTGTCAATCTATCGTGAATTACCTTTTTCCATCTAGCGTTTTTACATCATCTCAAAACCAAAAAAAGGCCGAACAAGCCAAGTGTATAAGTGGTTCTGAAATTCATTTTAATTAAGGGTGATTTAATCAAGTTGTGTTGTTTGCTGTATACACATGCCTATCGTGTAGGTGCTTGGAGATCTAAATTATACACCTACAACAAACTGTCATGTCACAACATACACCGAGGCAAAGAAGCACCTAAAAAGATACGCAATTTATTGTCAATCTATCGTGAATTACCTTTTTCCATCTAGCGTTTTTACATTATCTCAAAACCAAAAAAGGTGTATAAGTGGTTCTGAAATTCATTTTAATTAAAGACATTTCCTATAGTTTTTTCTGCATAACAGATTTTCTTTAAACTTTTTGTACAGTAAGTCTGTTATATATATAGACAGAAAAGGTAAAAATAATGGTAGGTCACCATGCTTGTTAAAATTTTAAAAAATAATTTGTAATGCCACCGTCATGTCAATCTGTCCAAAAAGTTGAACAAGTCCATGAAATAGCTAAATAAGATATTTTTGAAGTCTAATCATTTATTCATTGGTCACAATTCTGACAAAATTGTATTAAAGTAAAGAACATTTAATTACAATAACATATAAAGCTCATCTTTATGTAAAACCTATATTTTTTTTACAAAATCTGTTGAGACTATTACCACAATTTATGCACAAATCAGCCCATAATGATACAATTTCCTTTTTTTTTTGTATGTTCCCAATAACAGATTTTTTTTTAACTTTCTAAGCACATAGTTTAACATATATATAAAAACAAAATGTGCAATAAAAATGATAGGTCCCCATGCTTGTTTAGAAAAAGAATTTGAAACCTTACCCCTATGCTAAAAGGCCAAGTTTTGTATGAAATTATATAGAAATGGTATATTTTCCTTTTTTGTTATGTTCCTAATAACAGAATTTGTTTAAACTTCCTAGGCACTTATTTGAACATATATTTAGACAATATATTCAATTAAATGTATAGGTCACCATGCATATTGAGATTTAATATTGGTTTTTGGAACGTACCATTATGCTTAATTTTTTAATTTTGTTGGAATTTTTACAAAATGCTATATTTTTCCTATTTTATGTATCTAATAATAGGCCTTTATTTAAATAAAGATAATAAAAAAATAAATTAAATAAAAAAAAAAAGACAAAAAATAAATTAAGAAAAATAAAAAAAAGACAAAAAATACAACTAGACACCAAATGCAACATTCCTGTAAATTTGTAGAAAAATCCATCCAATAGTTTTAGAAGAGAAGTCGCCCAAAAAAGCTGCGCATGGAAAACTACAGCAAATGCCTTTAAGCGTGATTTACTCAAGTTGTGTTGTGTTGTTTGCTTGGTGATCTAAATTATACACCTACAACAAACTGTCATGTCACAACATACACTGACGCAAAGAAGCACCTAAAAAAAACACAAATCAACCCTATAAGCAATTATTTTGAGTACCATGTTTGATTTTGTTTGTTTTTGTCTGTTGCTGGTTATGGTATTGTTTACCATAGATTTATCGATAGTCTCTATATAGGTGTTTGTTTGTATCTTGTTTTACGTCATTTTCAACACATGTCAGGTTATATATGACAGTCAATTTTTTTGTGGTGGAGGCAGACCACCCACTTTTCCTGGGTAGAACCAGTAATGTACACCTCCCGCCATCCGTAAGAATCGACACTGCCTCACTTACAAGTCGAGCTCCCAGAGGGATTCGAACCTGCAGCGGTGAGAGGCGAGAAGGTTTACAATGCGTCGTTAACCACTTGGCCACGGAGACGCTCTCTTATAAGGTGACACTGTCTTAATCATGAAGACCAATGGTAGTAAAATCTTCATGAATAACTGTAAATTGCTAGTATTTGAAAATTGAAGGCAAATAGTAGGGTAAACACTAAATTAAGATAAAAAGTAATCCAGTAACAATACCCAATGACAAAAAGCTTATCTGGAGCTCTGGAACAGACATTTCCATCACTGGGAAATGCAAGACTACTCATTATTCTAAATAATCAAATTATTCTTTGGTGATAAATCCACAGGAATCCATAGTTAGTATTGATCATCACAAATGCTTCCACATGTAAAAGATTCTGTTAATCACTTTACTACAAAACTACACTGAACTGCAAATATTCTACAAATAAGATTTAGACACTGAGCTCCTTTTTTCCTTTTTCAATTATATGACATTGTATTTTAAAATGAATTTATCATGTCAGTTTATTGTGAATTTGGCAAAGAAACAAATAAAATAAAACAAGAGGTCAATGACCTTGAAGCTCTACTGATTGATTTTGATTTCAGGAAGTAGTCGCTACAAACTTGTTTTTTGAAAATCTATTTTTAGCCATGGTGGCCATCTTGAATTTCCGGCCGACCTGAAATTTTGCTAGGATCAATTAGACATCAAGAGCAACATTCCTGTAAAGTTTCATGAAAATCCGTCAAGTAGTTTCAGAGGAGTAGTCGCTACAAGTTTTCATTATATAACTGTATGTAAACAAAGATGGCCGTTGACAGCCATGTTTAACATTGAATCAAAATAATGTTCGACTCGGATAACCATCATGTCATGCTGATCATTTTAGAAAAAGTCCCATATCAATATCTTTTATAGTTTTCAAGAAGTAGTCGTTACAAATTTATTTTTTAAAAAGCTATTTTTAGCCATGGCGGCCATCTTGAATTTCCGGCCAACCTGAAATTTTGCTAGGATCAATTAGACATCAAGAGCAATATTCCTGTGAAGTTTCATGAAAATCTGTCAAGTAGTTTCAGAGGAGTAGTCGCTACAAGTTTTCATTATATAACTCTATGTAAACAAAGATGGCCACTGGCAGCCATGTTTAACGTTGAATCAAAACGATTTTCGACAAGGACCAACCTCATGCCATGCTGATCATTTTAGAAAATGTCCCATATCAATATCACTTATAGTTTTCAAGAAGTAGTCGCTACAAACTTGTATTTTAAAAATCTATTTTTAGCTTTGGTGGCCATCTTGGATTTCACATCAACATGAATTTTTGCTAGGATCAACTAGACTTCATGGGCAACATTTCTGTAAAGTTTTATGAATATCCATCAAGTTGTTTCAGAGGAGTAGTCGCTACAAATAAAAGTTACCGAAGGACGGACAGACGGACGACGAACGCCGCACCACGGCATCAGCTCTGCTGATCTCTGATCAGTAGAGCTAAAAATATATCAAAAAAAAATAGGCTAAATCTCTAATCAAACTGAACTTGTTGAGCGTTCTATTATTGTTTCTATTTATAGTATCAGTAACACTGACTTTTGACCCAGTGACCTGGAAAGCAATGCCAACTTTTTTCTCTACATGTAAATCTGAACTGCAAATATGTTCTCATAAAGATTCAACAAAATATACCCTACCAAAGTTACTGAGCAGCCGTGTATTAGCCAGCCAACCGTGCAGCCGTCTTTTGCACGGGCGTTTTTTTGTAAAAATGCGGCCAATATTTGTTGGGAGTGGGTGGTGTAAAAACTTTTTTTTTGTGCAAAATAACACTTCAAAACTCTAACACTTTCTCAATATTGTTATGTTTTGTATACATTTATAGAAAAAAGATAATCTAAAATGCAACTTTTTCACCTTTATCTGTAAAAATAAATTACCCCAGAGACACCTACTTCGCGAAATGGCGCGTAACACGTGTTAGCAAATTATTTTGCACTCCCTGTTTGCATATTTGCACACCCAGTTCTTGAATTTCTGCCTAATACACTGATGAGCAGACTGTCTACCAGTATTTATAGTAATAGCGACCTTGACCGGAAATGCAACCCCAACCTGTTTACACCTCAAGAGGAACCAACTAATGGAGTTACATCTAAATATACTTGACCAATTGTCAGTTAGCAACAAAGACCATGACCTTTAACCCTGCGAAGTGAAAAGCAATCCTAACTGCCTTAACAAAATGAAGTTATTTATAATAGTGATGGTTTACAAAATGAAATTATTGAGATTTTTTTCTATTCATAGTAAAAGTGACCTTTGACCCGGTCACCTATAAAACAGTCCCAAAATGTCTACATCCATAAAGGAATGCACTTTAAATATGAAACATGCCACCATATTTCAATCATGTTTTATACATAGGTAGGCTAAACAAACGTGCTACCATAAAAGGGGTTTCATGGTAGCCAAGAGCCAAACATGTTCATGTAGCCCTTAGGATGATACTGTAAGGAAAATGATGCCAATAGTTGGTAGCAACGGAGGTCGGCACGGTGTTGGGATGTTCTTCAAATGGTTTGGTATAGAGTCATAAAACCCCAAATATCGAAAACCCATGTTACTAAGTATACATACGGACAAGGGGTCCGGCTTTCAAAATGCCATTCTGTGCAGAGAACATTTGTAACTGGCCAGAAAATAAAGGATTAACATGTAAACTGTAAACACAGCTTGCACCTAGATTTGATGTGATTTATGGGACAATACGCATTAATCACATTTTGGGTTCCATGGAATGGAGCCCAGTACTTTCAGGAACCAAAATTACTTAAATAGTCCTTTATATAATACTACAAGAAAGCTAAGGTCCAAATTTGGTCGAGCTAGGAGAAGGAATATAAGAGCTATAGACCTGCAAACATAGCTAAATTTCAGTGTTCTCCCCAGGAATTTCTCAAGGCATGTTGTTTTTATCAGAGAAACTATGCTGCAGAGTGTATCCTTATACCTGACCCCTATTGTTGCTGCCTTGTTGGTTAGAGATTAGATCATGGCGGGCCTATATGTATGGGTAGTTTGTCAGAAAGGCACTTGATCTTTATGAGAAATAGGCTAGTGATTCTATATAGTTTTAAACTGATTTAAGCTAAACCAAATAAAATAATTAAAATGTGTTCCATGTTGTTAAGTGTGACATGCCTTAATAGCCTGGGGTGAACACTGAGCTCGAGGGGGATGCTGATGCCAGACTGATCACATAACCGCTCTTATTCTTTGAATAGTCTAGCCAAAACTGGGGTCATTTTGTATTAAAACATTGAAGTTTATAGGCAATATTTGCTCAATTTGAATTGAACATTTTTGTTCATTTCACTCTTCATCAATGTGTATCGTTTATTGTCAAATACTCAGTCCATATGTCCATTGTTGTATATCAGAATTGACCCACACATCATTATTAAACACAATTTCAGACCGTTAAAAGAGCAATATAACCCAGAAAATTGAAACATGATTTCAATACTGTTTTAAGTGTTAAACATATACAATGAATTTTATAAGATTCGCGGGAGCATTGAACGTTAAGCTATAATATACATTACATATCCAAAATGAACTGATGAGATATACGAAAGTATACATGAAACATATGATATCCCAGGCCGGGTTGATTTCCCATGCTATTTTAAATAAGTCGGGTCTCCCAAGGAGAGTCCTTTTTACCCTGCTTTATGTTTAATTTTGAAATTTGGGGTCCTATTTAGTACTTGCGACTCATTGAAGGATAAACAAGATTACTCGTAGAACCGCTGGATGCTCCCCAAAGTGGATGATTTGTGCGAATGATGTTGTATCAGTGGACATAAAGTTAAGGGAAATTCCTTAATACTACAACAATAATAAGCGTACGCAAGCCCGTGTGTAATATGGTTTGAGTGATTTTCTTAGACAAAGCTCAAAAGCAATACTGTTCAGGGTTGCCAACCTTGAAAAGTCAGGGAAACTTGATTTTTTTTCAAGGTCAGGGAATTTTGAAAAAGAAGTCAATGACCTTGAAGCTCTACTGATAGGTTTTGATAGCTAGATCAGCATTCCTGTGAAGTTTCATGAAAATCTGTCAAGTAGTTTCAGAGTAGTCGTTACAAGTTTTTATATATAACTCTAGGTAAACAAAGATGGCCACCGGCAACCATGTATAATGTAAAATGAAATAATTTTCGAAAAGGACCAACATGAAAATCCTTCAAGTAGTTTCAGAGGAGTAGTCGCTACAAGTATTTACTATATAACTCTATGTAAACAAAGATGGCTGCTGCAGCCATGTTTAATGACGATTAAAAATTATTTTCGACAAGGACCAACAGCATGTCATGTTGATCATTTTAGAAAAAGTTCCATATCAATATCACTTATAGTTTTCAAGAAGTAGTCGCTACAAATTTGATTTTTAAAAATCTATTTTCAGCTGAGGCGGCCATCTTGAATTTCTGGCCAACCTGAATGTTGCTAGGATCAACTAGACATCAAGAGCAACATTCCTGTGAAGTCTCATGAAAATCCGTCAAGAGTAGTTGCTACACACTTTTACTATATAACTCTATGTAAACAAAGATGTCCGCTGGCAGCCATGTTTAACGTTGAATCAAAATTATTTGTTCAATGATTTTGAACAATGACCAAAATCATGTCATGCTGATCATTTTAGAAAAAGTGCCATATAAATATCACTTATAGTTTTCAGGAAGTAATCGCTGCAATTTTTTTTAAATCTATTTTTAGCCGTGGCAGCCACCTTGAATTTTCGGCCGGCCTGATATTTTGCTAGGATCAACTAAACATCAAGAGCAACATTCCTGTGAAGTTCCATGAAAATCCGTCAAGTAGTTTCAGAGCAGTAGTCACTACAAGTTTTTATTATATAACTCTATGTAAACAAAGATGGCTGCTGGCGGCCATGTTTAATATCAAATCAAAATAATTTTAAACAAGGATCAACATTATTTCATGCTGATCATTTTAGAAAAAGTCCCATATCAATATTACTTATAAAGGGCACGAATATTCGAATCCGGATGAGTGAAACCCATGAAACATTTCAGTAGAAAAAAACAACAAATAAAATAGTTCTTACATAGCTTATTAAGCGATTAAATGCAGTAAATAGTCGCAACTCTGTTTATTCAGCGATAAAATGCAATTTAAGTCAACCGGATATTGGGAAATTGACGCATTTCCGTTTTGGGACATTCTAAAATGCGGCTCCCGTTCTAATTTCACGAAGCGCGAACGTTACGGTGTTTGATGTTTGAAAATAACACTTTCACGGGGGAAATCTTTAAGGGCACTTGTCACCTTTTAGGTGACTGGGACCAGGGCCTTCATGAAGGGGAATTGCAAAAAGTATGCCATTTTCCTGTATTGGAGTTTAACATTTTCTAATATATTTTTTTTTAAGAGGGGAATTTTTCACAGGAAAAAGGCGAAAATATATACCATGCCAGAGTAACTGCAATGACCATGATCAGACTGTTGTGAACTATAGAATATGAATATAGTCATCTATAATACTGGTCAAAGTTTCATAATTTTCATTGATTATATAAAGAAATTTATATTACACTTTTGTTTAAACATGTTTACCACTTATAATGTTTCTTAAAGGGAGTACATCAAGATTTTCATGGGGGTCTATGTGTCCGACTAAAAATTGACACAGATTAATATTTTCTATTCTAAATGCCCTAACATAAAGAATGAGCCTAATTTGCAAAGAAATCCATTTTGCACTTTAAAACAATGTAATACGTGCTAGAGTTCATTTCAGCGTTTTTCGTCCTAGATATATGTTTTTTATGATGCATTGAATAAAATTATCAATACGATTGTAATTTATGTATCTAACTGGCTGGATTGCTATTGTCATGAAGGTGTTAAAAAAACGTAAACAGATGTGGTTTTGGATGATACGCTCATTATGCTTGAATTACCCATTTTAAGGCAATACATTACTGATTATAATATTGATTTATGGACAGTTGTACCTTAAATTAATACCTTTTAGCATCTTAGTCAGCTTTGTGGGTAGTCTATTTCTTACCAAAATCTAGGTGTCAAATTGCTGGTCAATGATGGGTCAGTCTGTTTGGATGATGCTTTATCAAAATTATTTACAACTCATTTTATTATGTTTTGTCCATTTACAAGATCTACCCTTTACAATCGAAAATAGATTATATGACTTAAAACTGACAAATATATTTGTCAATTTAAGTCAGAACCCTACAGTACAGTAGACCTCCAATAAAAAAAATCTGAGGTATAACCTTTAACACTCAATGTTTTAACTTTTGTCCTGGGTGGAGAGGCAAGTGCTCCTCAACCCTCAATAAATTGATATTGTGATGTATGCTTAGAATATGCGAATAACTGCAAAGCATAATGGATGTGGGTGGGGTAAGTTCAATACCGGGTAAAACGAATCTCTTTAGAATATCTACTCCCTAAACATTCATACTCACGGACAATCTGTGGTCAATTCTTCCTCTTTTCTGATTTGTACAGGAGCAAACTGCTCCACTTTATCGTCATAATTGCAAAAACAGTTTGTTATTTTTTCGTCAAACGTATGAACGAGATCCTGTAAGGAGCCTGAGAAAGTATCGCCGACTCCGTAGTTATCTGACGAAGATGAGTCTGGTTTTTCACTTGTGTCTTTATCACAATCCTCCGTTTTGTCTGAATCTGTATTTACAGCAGTCTGAAAGTCATTGAAATCGTTCCATTCCTCCGTTTCAAAGGTAGCCAACGGAGCTTCAAATTGGAGCTCGGCCATGTTTTTACCGTCTCGCATAATGTGACCTTGACCTTGTCAATGGATTGAGTCACAGGCGCTTGAATCAGAATCCAGGGTGACAGACCTATCGATATATATTGATAAAACAAAGGGTTTAGTAAAACTAGTTCAATAGATATAAACAGTATTTAAAAGAGAAAAAGAGAGGCGTAAAGGAAAAAATAATTGTTAATGATTTAGAAAACAGACATATTAATAAATTAGGTGGCCAATTAGGTCTGTGTTTATAGAAGCAAGACTCGAGTGCAGTGATTGAGTTATGGTGTTAAAAAGATGATAATTCGTACATGTGTAGATGACTTATCAAGCTATAATAAGTTATTCTATATATTGTCCGCCATATTGTCCGCCTTCATTATAATTTCGAAACTTCTCATTTTCAGACCCATTCTGGATGCTGGCGCTTTTAAATCTTCCTTTTTTAAATGACACAACCTATCATGAATTGACAAGTTATTGCTTTTCTTAAACATAATATTGTTAGCGATATCAATATCAATTTCTGATCGGGACAGACGGACATGTGTAGGTCTACGTAGGATATCGGTCGAATAATTTAAATGTAAACTACACACTTTAAAAGGACACATGACCATCCTCACGGCACAATTAATTTTCCCATAAGGTTACTGTACAGCCTTTTCCAACATTGGAGAGCAAACCTTGTTGATGGTTTAATATCTTCAGCATATCCAAGATCAGTAATTTAAAACAATGCAATACATAAGTCAGCCTTTTTTCCCCCACTCGCTCATGTGTATGTGACCCCTATGTAAAATACAAAATTCAACACTATCCAACTGAATATGTGTGTGGTGCTTCGGTCAAACACTTCTGAACATGGGATTTTTTGTATCAGCTGTCTTTTACACTGCAGATGTATGCTAAAGCATAGAAAAATCTTATTTTTCAAATTAAAAGCAGCCTAAAATGGAGAAAAAAATAGAATTATTTTCTGTTTTTGTAATGCAATTTCTTTTTGTCCACAGGCGTAATAACAAACAGAACGGAAACTTTCTATCTGAACCAGTGCATGAAGTATAAGGAGCGTTTCCTTTAAACTTCTCTTTGAGCTATTCATTGAGTTTTATGAGAATACATTAAAAAAACTGTCATAGTGATTAACACGCCACGATTGATTATACTTATTGATATCTATTTAAAAAAGAAAAAAAGAAAAAAGGAAATTGTATCAAAAGCTATACAACATATCATCATGTTTGGTTGTTCTCTAAAAATCAGGGAACTGACATCGTGAAACTATCATTTTTGAGTGTTTACACTGAAAGGAAAAAATCCATAATTAGTAAGAGAGGTTTTGCCGTGAATGAAACGTGTAGGTCTATAGCTATGCTAGATATATAAAACTCGTTATGGTATGTGCGTTTGAAGTCAGGCACTGTTTCGTTGTTGTTGAATAGTGTTTTTCGTCATTTTCAGCACAGTTTAGGCTATATATAACGGTCGATTTTAAGTGGTAGAGACCACCCACTTTTTTGTGCGGATAGAATCAGTTCTGTATACCTCCCGCCATCCGTAAGAATGGCATTTTCTCACTTACAGGTCGATCTCTCAGTGAGATTCGAGCCCGCAGAGGTGAAAGGTGACGCTTTTTAAAAAACGCAGCGTCTTTGTGAAATTTCCGCACGGTGCCACGTGAATTCGAGAGAAAATTCGCAGTTTCCTATCTACCGTTTTGTTATTTTGTTATTAGATCTATGTGTTTCGAGCTTGGGCAAATTATGTCGACACATGCCTTGCTCGTAGTGGAGTTTCGATAGTCACCATGCAAATTTACTACATTTTTACATATTTGAAAGCACTGTTATTAATATTAAACAAATAAAAATAAATAAATAAAATGCGCAGCTGTTTGAGAGGCTGCTTGCATGAAGCATATACATATAATTTTTAGCACACGTTAGGCCATATATGACGGTAGATTATTTTGTGGAGGAGGCAGACCACTCAATTTTTCCTGGGTAGAACCAGTACTCTATTCCCCCGCCATCCGTAAGAATCGACACGTTCTCATTTGAAAAGTCGAGCTCCCAGTGAGATTCGAAATAGGAGAGATAGTTTAAATTTTAGACGCAGCGTCTTACTTATCCCGGTCACGAATGCACCAAATATTAAACCAAATAGATAAGTCACATGACTTTTTTTCACCCATCATATTAAATCGTTATCATTCAAAGACAGTGGTACCAAACTAACAAATCAGCAACAGTCGATATTTACAACTAAGTAATTGATAAAACAAATGGGCAGATTAATTATCTAAAAACTGTGCCAATACATTTATATTCATAATTTGGTAATATAAAAATGTCCTGGAGCATGTACGCAGTGTCCTCTCAATATCATACCACTCCAGTCCCCGAGCTTATACACGTTATGATCCAATATCATGTGCTCGGGACAATAATTATGCTTATGGTATTCCAGTTATTTCCAGTTATGTTTAAATATAACAAAAGTTTAACATGTGAAATCCTACATGTAATTCGATCCAGAAACACATATCACATTAACATGTATTGCGGTATATCCTGACACTATATGTAGCAGCTCAGACTTGGAACTTGACTTTCCAATATTTATATGTGTAAGAATATTTGCAGCATCAGCATTCACAGATTCTAAAATAGATCCGTATCTGATGGATTAAGGCATCGGAAACTCTCGGGTTATATAATCCGTATCTGATGGAATTGGGGCGAGTTTTAAGGCATCGGAAACTCTCAGGTTATAAAATCCGTATCTGAATCTGATGGAACTGGGACGAGTTTTTTTTAAGGCATCGGGAACTCTCATGTTATATAATCCGTATCTGATGGCATGGTGGCGAGTTTTTAGGCATCGCAAACTCTCAGGTTTTCATATAATTGTGATGGAATGCAACAGACAATTATAATAAATATTTCAAGGAAATCCACCACATTATTACATGCAACTTTGAACCTGAAATTTATAACACATTCCTATACCATTATTATGTTTTATGTGCTACTCTCAAAACACAAAACACACTGTTTTAGATTTAATTTAAACATATTTTATTGCCATGTATTGTACACGGCAATGGGATCGGGTCACAAGTGCTACTCACATTAGTTACGGCCCTTTCAACAAAATGTGGTACATCAGGCTATTCGTGGAGATCTATAGGGGTCTGCCTTAAAATTGACAAATAATGATATTTGTTATTTTATATGGTTTAAGCATAACGAATACGACTAAATGTTATACCTTATTTACAAGAAATTTTAATATTCACAGTGACATGTGCTATCCTAGGGTTTACTATAAGCATTTTACCCTCACCACCATCAACGGAGAATTAATTTGTTTAGACCTAAACAACAGGCATTATCATGAATTGGAACATTGAGGTCCATTTTCCCTTGTTCCCGGAAAATATTGCCCAATGTTCCCTTGTTTTCCAAAAATATTGTGCTTTGTTCCCCCAAAATATTTCCCCCAGTCTTCAAACATTATAGTTAGATTGTACTTGCTGAAATAAGCACACGGCAGGCGACACAAATGTTCCATGGAAACCCTTCTAGTTAATATACAAAGGCTTGCAGCTAAAGGGTATATGACCAATATGGTTGTAAGCAATGTTTCGACTGTTTTTAGGAATATCTACAAATATATGTATGTAAGATGGTTATACATGAATTGCGTATACATGCCAATATATATGCAGTCATTATTAATATTCCAAGGGTCTTCAGTGGCCCCTTATTGTCTCCATTGACAAATAGCGTTCGTTTTCCATTATTTCTCTACTTGCCCAGCTCATGCTTATTTTTAAACCGTGTAAATATGTGCATACAATTCGAGATTTAGGTATTTATAGTTATTTATATATATATTTATATGTCATAAAATTATACAGAGTATAGATTTAGTCTGTTGAAAGAATAAAAGATAGTAAAATACTCACGCTTGTGTTATATACAGAACACAAGCTTATTACGAATATGTTTACAGTATACTTGTATTGCACGAGAATAGCACGCACGCACGCACGCACGCACGCACGCACACACACACACACACTATGTATTCAAAGTCTAAGTTCAATCCTTAAACTTACGTATACGGTTCGTTACATGTCACGTAATCCCGAAAGAGATACAAGGTTCATGCATTATTGAACCCTCTGAACGCCTTATGCGTGCTAACATTATTTATCTTAATGTGAGTACTGCTTTAAATTTAAAGGTTCAGCTAATCCACAGTAGTACATCACTGTATCGAACCAGCAGATCACTCTACAACATAAACAGTTCATATAGAATTGGACCCTCAGATCGCCTAATATTTAATTAAAAAGGTTCAACTTATGTACTGAATGTCGAACAAGAAAATGCAGCAATCAAGGACCACAGGAACCAAAAACACACATAGAAACAAACAATATTTACGAAGATCTATAAAATGCACGATATGACATCTCAAACATAAAAGGGTTGACAATAGGGCTACCGCCTAGGAACGGTCAGTGGCTGAAAAGGTCGCTGTGTGTTTAAACCAGATTCTAGGGTAGGATTTAAGACAAGCATCAAACGCTACCATCCTTTGAGGATTTAGGTAGACGTCACAATATACTGATAGAAATAAGTTTAGCACATAAATAACATGGTAAATCCCATTGAGCAGATTCAAGGCTATGTGGTTTATGTTTTTCCAAGACTTTTTCTAATGTAAAGCACTGCAAGCATGTTTTACAGAACCATTTTTTTCCGTTCATGTAATGTTTGATTAAACAATAAACTGTTGAAATCCTTTATCCACACATAATGATTTTCTTCTTCTTCAACAATCAAAAGCATATCGCATTCTTTTTCAAATTTGTTTTTTGATATTTACAGAGGATACTCCCCACTTTTTTCATATCCAAATGTATTAAAATATATATTGTTTTGTTTTTCTATTTTTGGGATTTGTTTTAATGTAACACGAAATGTAATTTCGCTGTAATCAAGATCAACAATGTGCTTTTTGTACTTTGTTATTATTTGGGGATCTTTTGCATGAAATTTATATGCCAAATGGCACCATCTGAAGCATTCGACATCTTTTTCATTTTTTTATATTTATTAGACCTTTCATAGAGTTAGAAAGTTCTTTTGGTAACTCTAAATAAGAGCTGCCCCTCAATGGCTTATACTTCACACTGTTAACATAATGCATACTGATTCAACTGTCCATCCACTTCCCTAAGAGAGCCAGCTTCCAATTCTACTCATAATTTCATCAGTTGTTGTATCTAAAGCAACCTTGATATCTTTTTCATTTAAGATTATTGCCGCCTTTGATGTAAAGTAAGCTGTTTTATATGTAGTTGTGACAACCACACCTTTGTCTCCAATCGGCGTAGAGAAAGTCATTTTCAAAGTAACACATAATTTTAATCCTATAGTTCTTTGTAATTCCGCCTTGAGGCATTCTGTGACTGTTTTTCGCGTCAGACGAAGCTGAGCGAGTGGACTTAATCTATCCACAATACCCACAGAAAAAAACTTACTATATTGTTTCGGAGATCTTTCGATTTCTTTTACACTCATTATATAATATATATAATACAGAATTCTTTAAGCCCTAATTAATTAATTTAACCAGCATAAAAAATAATATCAATTCCCTCTTTCAATAACTTACCATAGTAATAAACAAATTGGGAGGGTACAATTTATCCTTAATAGACAAGCAGAGATGTGAGGATTTGTTTTACAAGACTGTAACATTTTTAGAAAAGATAGGAGGCCGGAAAAGAGTAATTAAATTTAATTACATTTCCCAGAAGATATTCGAGCTATTAGAAATAAAAAAAGAAACAAAACCAATTAAGGCAAAAGGTACTAGAGACAAGTACGATGCCATATGGAAACAAGTTGAAAAAGATCTAGCAACCATTTAACTTTGAAGGATGCTTAGTAACCATTCAATTTATACTTCTCAATATACCTTTCCAGGGGATCAGTAAAACTATCATTTTGCTGCAGGTGGAGTATTTTAGAAAAGCATGATGGGATTATCTCCCCATCTGGCATATTAGACGTTTGCACATATGAAAGAAGTTGTTTGAAACTCCTATGATATGCTTTTAATAAAACCTTTTTCTCTGCTATTTTAGTTTTGTTCATCAAAACCGCAATTATTGGGGGAATTGCTCCAACGGTAGCTATGAAAACAGGAACCGCTGGGATTAATACCAATGCAGCGGTACAACCAATTATCCCACTTGTGATTTGTAACCCCTTGTTAATTCTACCTCATAATTTGTAACTAAGTCTGTATGCTGCCGCTTGTCGAGTCAAGTAACTAATTAATTCCTCCTTGCTTTTAATTTCTTTCATTATAATAATTAGATTAATTGAAATATTTAGAAAACAATTGCTCATGTTTTCCGGCTGATATATTACTATTTTTTAATAACTCGTACCTTTATGCGTCGACTGTGGACTGTTATTTCCCGATTCGATACTCCCACATACTAACTCCAGATCATTAACCAAATCATCGGGACTATTGTAATATCCCGCCAACCTCCTAAAATCTTCTTGTAATTTGAAGAACTTTTATGAATCGGCAAACCAGATAATTCTGTCAGTTCCTTGAATGCATTTTGAGATAGCTTCGAGTATGCTTTTCCATTGTTGTAACGCTTTGTCACCAAATACATAAAATCATCATCCACTTTCAGATCTATCACAACTGTTTCTCCTTGTCTAGCAATAAGTTTGTGGCGACCAACAAGATTAGGTATATCAATTTGAAGAATACCGTAGTGACCATCTTTGCTGACTTTGTAAGAATTTATTTTTTGTTGTAATTCTTCCCCAGCCCAAGAAAAGACTTCACTATTCGCAAGTATATCCCTTATTCTATTTCTATACTTATTCAATTCGTCTGTCTGTTTTTGTAGTTGATCTTTGTCCTGTTTATATGTTTCTTTTTCAATGGGTCTTTTTATTATTTTTATTTTTTTTGGTTAGGCGATCTTTGTCTTCTTCAATTTGAACAAATATATTAGAAAGCTTCTCAAGTACGTATTTTGCATTATATTCATATTCTTCTTCAACTATCTGTGATGGTAATGAGAAGTCATATGAGTTTATCAACGCTTTATTAATACCAGCATCCAAATCACCCTTCATTGCTGTCTTGTGTCCTGCATCTGATCTTGCTTTATCAGATTCTTTATGAAATAACTGGGGCAACCTTTCATATTTGCGATACTCTGGTGCTTCCTCACCTATAGCTTCAGGAAGAGTGGCTAATTGCTGTCTTATTTCAGGAAGAGTAGCTAACGGCTGACTTATTTCTGGAAAAGTAGCTAACTGCTTAGTTAACTGTACTGACTGATCTTTTATTTCACTAGTTACTGGTTTAAATATTTCTTTGTATAATTTACGACTATCTCCTTTTTCTAGTCTTTTTTGAATAACTTTATTCTCGTATTCTTTAACAAGATTACTTGATGTTTGCATTTTATCTGCTAATTCTTTCCGCTTTAAAAAAGACATATATACTATAAGGTTAGATAACAATAAAATAAAATAAGCTAAGTTGTAAAACATGCATGATTTATTTTTTAGTTGCTTTCTTCGTTGCTTTCTTAGCAGCCTCGCTCGTTGGTTTTTTAGCAGTCTTGCTGAGTGGTTGTGAAAATGTCGCCAGTCTTTTCCTGGCCTGTTCTAATAATTTGTTTGCTTCTGCAGTTTTTTTATAAGGACATCTTTGTCTTTTTGCGTCTTGGCACCGGCAAGTTTTCTTCTTAGCCCATTTAAATCTGCAAGAGACGACATAATGAAAATCTGAACGTCTAGTTTGGTTCCTTTTATATTTCCTGGTCTTTTAAGTTTTCTTGGTAGTGTTGTTGACGCTTCTTTTGGTTCAGGCAGTTTCTTAGATATATTTTTAATCCATAATATCTGACTTGATTAGTTTTGAAACATTCTTCCTCTGTTCCGAGTTTTTCCCCAGATGGGATTGTTTTTATTCCGCAATAAACTTCAGACATTATACTAGTAGGTTAGATAATATTATCCAAGTATATTGTTATAATGGACATTCCAAAAACTATGACATGAAAACAGACAACGGTAATTTCAAACAGATATGGAACTTCATGCCGGACTGTTGTTTTAGAATGTTTATATGCGGTAATTCAGGATCTGGCAAGACAAACACATTAGTTTACATGTTGTTAAAACCTTTGGTTTACTACGACAAGATTTATTTGTTTGCTAAACACTTGGAACAGTCAAAGTATAAGGTCTTGTCGCCAAAACTTGAAAAGATAGCAAAACAGAATAAAATTCCGGTTGAAGATATACTGGAGTGTTCAAATGATTAAGTTATCCCTGTGAATGATTTGGATTCTGATACTCAAAAGATAGCTATTTTGATGATTATGTTTGCGAGCGTAACCAAAATGATATTGTCGACTATTTCATCCAAGGCAGGCATAAGAATTGTTGCGTGATTTACTTATCACAATTGTACTACAAAACTCACAAAGACATTCGTTTGAACTGTTCTCATTATATTTTCTTCGCGACTCCAGTTAATCGTGAGCTGGGCATGATTTCCAATGAACAAGGTGTTAGCAAAGAGCAGTACAGAAAAGCAACTGACAAACAGTACGAATTTTTGTATCTCGATCGTCCGAGGAAGTTGATCAAAAGAAACTTTTACGGTGAAATTTAATCTAATCATATTAAGGGACTTTTTAATGATCTTGGAAGCGAGGAAACTAGTTTAGTTGGTGTAAATATTACAAATTTTGGTATTGTGCTGTCTGAGTATGTGAAACATAAACACCTGGTTAATTATCTTCACAAGGGTAAAAATCAGGAAAATATTCTGAGAAGTGATCTTAACATGGATAAAAATAGAATTACTAATGTTGGTAATCCAGAAAAAGCAAACGATGTAGCAACAAGGCAATTTACTCAAAGAAGAATAACAAAAAATCATACTTGATTATAGTATTGATAAAATTCCAGACATGTTGAAAAATGTGACAACTGGTGTTGGTGACAATATAAGTTGGATACAAAAGCAATTACAATCAAACCGTGACAAAATGATTGAAATTCAAAACGGTTTGAAAGATGAAATAAAACTTCTGGGTGATGCTTTAAAAGAAAGAGAGAAAAGAAAGAAGATGGATTGGAAGATGATAGTGAGCTCTATAAAAAGTTACGCGAAAAAATACAAGTTGGTGTTGACAGTATAAACGAGCGAATTACTTGAAGCCGCTATTGCTGATGCTACAACACAAATGAGAACTGCTTTTACTACCGAAATAACTCAAATTAAAATATCAAACGAACAGATAAACACTAACGTTGACGATATCAACAAAGAGTTTGAAGACATCAAAAAGAAAATGGTTGACAGCAAGTCGCTAACAACTGCTTTGAGCAAAATGGTTGAGAAAGCTGCCCAGGATGTAAAAAACAAAGCTGTTGATAATGAAATAACTCTTCTCAAAGGTGCATAGGACAGGATTATGCAAAATTAAATGAGAAAATGGTTGACGAAAATGAACTCTTGACTGCTATTGATGATGTTTCAAAGCAATTGAAAGCTGCCCAGGATGAAAGGAGCAAAGCTTTTGATGGTAAAATAGCTTCATTGAAACAGTTTAATCAAAAGTCTGATAGTCGTCACACAGCACGTCTTGGTATAATTGACGAGTTGAAAGCGAAAGTGGACTATGCAAGTCGGATTATAATGTTTGAAGCAATAATAGACGGAATAAGCGGTATACAAGATACCGTTGTTGACTCCCGTGGTGGAATGAGAACAAATTTTGTATCGCATCCAACACAAAAACCACTTGAAAGAACTAATCGTAAATATTTTCTCGATGCGTTTACTTCTATAACCAATCCATTTATAAAAATGCAAAGAATATTTTTCCATGGATGCTGTTGTTGCTGGACTATTTGTTGAGAAATCTGGAAGTTATGTATTTGAAATAAACTTTACTTATACAGGAGGGGACGCAATACATTTTCTTCTTAATAATAATACAGCAGAACAAAACACGTTATTATATCCAACAATAGAAGAAAATGGCAAACAAACGCTAAAAGAAGCATTCAAATTATATCTCACAAAAAATCGGGCATTACTTTTCAGTCCAATTATACAAAGTAACACTACTCAAGTTTTTAATTTTGAAAAATCGAGTTTTAAGCTGTTTTATGTAGGTGATTGTTTTTTATCTACTTATGTTATATGGAACAAAAAATTGTATTATCACCAGAAAGTGCTTCAATAATTAATAGCTCAAATACACCGAGTAATTTTACAACTGTATTTGATAGACCATTGATGTTAGACAAGAACAAACAGTATGGTATTGGGCTTGATAAGATTAATTCTATGACTTATTTATGGTATAATATTATCGAGGATTTTAATAACAAAGTGTTAAGGTATCACAATGGAAAAGAGAAAGATCCAAAAGCAATTATTTTTACAAATGGAAATTATAGTTATGCTGATATTGATAATTATATAAAAGAAACATTGACTGTAAACGGTGATTTGAGTGATGATTCACCTGTCCCGATAAGGATTAAATTTGATTTATCAAGTTTTAAATGTTTAGTTACCATTCATAATAACTTTATGCTTAATTTGAGAGAATCTTTCACACTTTGATTGGGTTTGACAAAGATGCGGTTATTAGAGAAACCAAATTTGGGACAGTAGTACCAAACATAACAAATTCTATTGATACTTTATATATCCACTATGATTTGAGAAGTAATTCTGTGGTTGATGGATCATACGGGGATGTTATTTATGGAATAAGTATAGCCGATCTCACGAGGTCATATCCTTTCAAAGATGAACCGATAAGAGTCGGATTCTGTGGAGATCATTAACAGTATCAATATTTACATAACCGATTTCTCCGGTAAAATTTTTAATCTCAACGGAGTTCATACATCATTTCGATTTGTTTTGAAAGAATTAATGTAGTTGAGTAACTTATGTTTTATCTAATATATGTTATATGACGCGATTAAAAAACGTTTATGACACTAGTATGGGAACATATACTGAAGTTGACAGATTAACTGGAGCTGGCATATTTGACATTTTTCAAAGGTCGGCTCAAAGATATTAAGTGAGTCTGTGAAAACAGCAGGTAAGAAAGCATTAGAAACTGCTGGTAAACAAATCATAGAGAGAGGTTCTAAAAAACTTGGAGATGAAGTAGGTAAAATGGCTGCTGATAAATTAGTTTCAGTCATTAAACCTAAACTAAAAGGTGAGATAATTTTAAAAGAACTTACAAAAGCTGCCACAAAAGCTGTTGTGGCTGATAATATAATTGAAGAAGATGTAAATGCAAACATTAACAGATTACTATCCGGAAGAGGAATTCATGCAATAATTAAACGATTATTTTAATCTAATTACTAGTATACATAGATGTTTCGAAGTAATAAATATAATACTAGATACGAACATGTACCTATTCAGTTAGATACTCCTATAACACAACCAGGAAATGATACTAGACAAATGAAAAGTGGCTATCAATTTACGTTAAATTATAGAAATGAGATATAGGGTCCTATAGAAACCACAGCGTCCGAGCGCAATGGCATCGTAGGTCCACACTGTACTGCAAACAAGGACTGCTGCTTTATTCTCTTAATTGTGTTAATTGCTCTCAAAGGATCACCTTTATCAGTACTTATTAATATTCACACAAGCGTTCGTTTAGTGCAGTGTGGCGGCTGTAAAAAGTCTCCCCGTGCTACGAATCAGTAGTGTTATTTTTTACTAGTCCTTTGGGACCAACGAGCCCAATATAGGTGGCTTTGAAGTAGAATACCGCTTAAGCCGGTGCTAGGGGGCGTGAGAAGTATTGCTTCTTTAATTACTTCTCATGAACAGACTCAATAAAACCGAGACTGCTACTTTATTCTCTTAATTGTGTTAGTTGCTCTCAAAGGATCATCTTTATCAGTACTTATTGACAATACAATGAAAGAGACAAAAAGCAACAGAAAGGGTGGTGAAGACAGGGTTACAGACAGGGTGGTGAAGAAGTTTTTACTTTGATTGGTATAACGCTTATTTTGAAATCAGTTTTCGAGTAAACAAGCTTCTCGATGGAGCTGCTTTTGCAGCCGCTAACAAAATTGCTTTAATTAACGATGCAGTTTCACTGATTGATCAAATGCAAGTAAAGCAAAACGGAAAAACAGTTTACGATGGAACTAATCTTAACAGATTTTTTAATGTCAAAAGCTTGCTTGAAATGTCTGATGACTATGCAAAGACAACCGGAACAAATGAATACTTTTATTTGGATAATACGGATAAGGCAGAATTTCAAGATGATCAAGCTGGTTACAATTTAGGATTTACTGCTCGTCATGCTTTAATCATAACTAATCAAAAAGTTGACTCTATAATTCCATTAAATAAATATTCCTTCTTTGAAGGTTTAGAAACAAACATGCTTCCTCCTAGTCAAATTCAAATAAGTTTACAACTAACAGATGATAATGTGTTAATTTTCAAAAATGATGGTCTCGCTGATGATGGTAGAGTAGTTATTAATAAATAAGTTTTGTGGATACCTAAAATGATATGTTAAAAATCCAAAACATGTGTTTGTGTATTGGCAAAGGGCAGACAAATGTTCTTCTCAAACATAAAATCCTCATCTTTTGGATACGTTTAAGGTAAATGATAATAATACTAATTGCTATTTACAATCAGCTAGACTGGAATTTGGAAACGGTGTATATTATCCAGAAACTGAATACAGCCATACTAATATTATAAGAATATTTAGAGATGTTATTAATTATTCTTACAAACAAAATGATAAAAACACTGAAACTTTACTCAATGTGGGTAATTTTAAAAGTCTTTTCGGAATGATATATTTCGATTTAAGTTACAAGGGAAATGAAGTCAGTATTGATCCAAAACAACTAAGTTTGAGATATAAGCTAAATATACCCCCGGGGACTCCTTATAAAGTTTATGCTCTGGTTCTCTATGAAGAAGATGTAGTTATTGATACTGTCGGAAATGAATTGGTAATAGTTTAATCTAACTTATAATATATATTACTTACGTAAAGTATGTGATAGATTTAACAGATGGCCGGAAACGAAGTCTGGCAAAAAACAAAAGTGAATTAACGCTTAGGCTGAAGAATAATCAACTAACTGGGGATTTTTCTTTGTTGTTGACAGCTACTCAGATTACCAATATTAACAAAGCTAAATCCAACGGATATGGATTGGATGTGAATATATCAAAATCGCAGATGAGATCTCAGTCCAAGAATGGAGGCTTTTTGGGAGCATTAGCCGGTTTGTTAACTAAATCAATATTACCGACAGTTGCTAGACTCGCTCCAAAGATATTAGGACCGTTAGCAACAGAAGCACTTAGTGGTCTGGCGAGTACTGGAATCGGTAAACTATTCAGCAATGGGACGGTAACTATCCCTACCGGCATAAAACAAGCACTTCTTAAATCAGGTGTGTTAACACCATCGCAAAGACAAAAGATAATAAAGTCAAAAGGTTGCTGCCCTATTAAACTGACAACGAATCAACAGCAAGATGGGGGATTTCTTTGACTTCTCGCATTAATGGGAATTCCTTTAATTGGATCTCTTATTAGCGGTTTGACGGGAAAAAAAGGTTTGCAATTGGGTAGGAAAGGGAAAGGCTTGAGAGTAGGTAAATGTTTACAAGAAGACTCACAATTTAGACCATATAGAAGTATCCCATTAGTAAAAAATGTTTTGTTTTCGAAAACGAGCCTATTTCTTACTCATGAACAGTCTCAATCAAACCGAGACTGCAATATTTCGTAAGTGTCGATTTCGGCCATTTCCAAAGGTCCATTATCATACACTTGTTTTTAGACATAATAAAGTGGGTTAGGCAGTTAAACATTAAAAACTTTAGGGAAGTGTTTAGCAAGAACAAATTACCTGCAACACAAAATAAACAAGAATGCGGTATTATTAATCTTGATGATTATATTGGACCTGGTACACACTGGACTTGTTACTGTAATGAGTATTATTTTGATCCGTTTGGATTGAGTCCACCAAAAGAAGTTTTAAATTACATACCCAACATAAAATACAACACCATCCAGTATCAAGATAAAACGAGTGTCTTGTGCGGATACTTCTGTCTGTACTTTGTCAAAAAGTTGCAAACACTGCATGTACGATATTCTTTATAAAATATTAAAACCTTACAAACCTGTGGAAAATGAAAACATAATACGATCATATTTTGAAAAACAAAGTTAAGTCTAATCATATTATATATGAGTTACTGCGCGAAAGGAAAGATAATAACTGAAAATGTTAATCCTCAGTATATTTTAGCAAAAAATGGTAAAGGAATGTTAAAAGCAACATGCGCTTCTTGTGGTATTACTAAAACGCAATTTGTTAAAAGTACACTAGGTGGAAACATTGATATTCATAAAGCTTTGCTTCCTTTGTTACCCAAAAAGGGGTTAACGCTTCCTGGTTATAAATAGTGTGGTCCTTGCAATCCGCTTGTCAGTGGAGAACCATCAACTTTTGTAAAGATCACGATTATTGTTACGAAGAAAGTCCTAGTAATAAATCAATGTGTGATAAAAACATGCTGGCTGGTTTGAAAACGAGTAAATCCAAATCGCTTGGAGAAAAGATCGTTAAGAATTTGATAGTCAAGCCCGTAATTAGTGCAAAATATAAACTAGGACTTGAAAAGCCAAAAAACAAGAAAAGGCGTTGAAATGGACTGATAAGCTAGCCGATGAGCTTCATAAACCTATACGAAGAAAGTTCACTCAACGCCGTGTGATTGTTAATGGAATAGATAAAATATGGTCGGCTGATTTGGTTGATATGCAATCGTTTTCGAAATATAATAAAGGTGTCAAATACCTGCTCACTGTTATTGATGTATTTAGTAAATTTGCTTGGGTTATGCCTGTTTTGAATAAAACTGGTATAGAAATTACTAAAGCTTTCCAAAAGATTATAAGTGCAGGAAGACAATATAAATTGCTCTGGGTTGATCAGGGTGTGGAGTTTTATAACAATACATTTAAGCAATTTCTTGATGATAATACTATTAAAATGTATCACACGTTTAATTTCGGAAAAGCTGTAGTAATCGAACGATTTAATAGAACATTGAAAGAGAGGATGTGGAAATATTTCACGGCAACCAATACAAATACATATTTAGACGTGCTACAGGCGATGGTTGATAAATACAATAACACAAAACATCGGAGTATTAAAATGACGCCGATTGAGGCCAGCGATGAGAAACATTAAGGAATAGTGTATTTCAACTTGTACGGAGAGATGAAAATTAATAAATCTTTGCCAAAGTTCAAAATAGGAGTCAAGATTATAATTAGCAAATATAAAAGAACGTTTGAAAAAGGTTATACTCCAAATTGGACCGAAGAAATATGTGTTATTGATGAAATTCAATATACAAATCCCGTGATGTACAAAATAAAAGATTTGAACAATCAAAACATTGTTGGAAGCTTCTATGAATTGGAAATGTTAAAAGCTGATCAAGAAATATTCAGAATTAAAAAAGTAGTACGACGCGATTACAAAAAGAAACAAGCATTGATTAAATGGAAAGGTTACAATGAGATTTCAATAGTAGGGTACAGTTTAAGGACATTCAAGATATAAAAGTGTGATTTGAAAAGTTGCACCCTTCCAAAAAAAAGCAGCAAGTATACAAACTGGGGTTCCGACTTTGTTTAACAGCCGAGACTAAAATCATCTGCGGTGTTGGGTTTGAAAGATATTGATTACCCGATCTGCAGTTGTTTTATTTGGGGTTGATTAAAAAAGTATCAATTATTTATAAGTAGTTTAGAAACTGGGGGTATCAGCGGGGTTTTCTTTGAGGGGGGGTTGTAATGAGTTTTAAATTTGCCAGCGCAGTTTTTTTTAGGGACGTTTTATTTTAAAAAAACTGCGCTGGCATCGCCAGTTTGTACTAAGTAGCAAACATGTTTCAATTTACCTGCTTTACAGAAATTATAACTTCGTTCTTATTTCAATATAAAGGGAGATACTTTTAAAAATGTAAAACTTTGGTTCGTAATTTCATTATAATGACAAGGTTAATGTCAATTGTTTTTGCGTTTTTTATCACTCGAAACCCAGAAAAGTTATTTAATAAAGTTTAACCCTGTTCTTGATAATATTCTTATTTTTAATGTGAACAATGTTGTTTTATATAAATGAGAGATAACTCTGATACTTACTTTGAATCACGTGAAAAACAACAACACCTTCTGACATGCCAAAGTTATCAAATGCTTCACATTATAAAACAAGAAGGGCGGTGCAGAATATTTTCAAAAGGAGGAAACAAACATGTGTATTTATTTGCAAATTTGTATTATATAACAAAAATGTAGAAATATTTTAAAAAGTATAAAATGTTATATGGCAACAGTAAGCAATAGTAACTTGAGAAGAAAGGCACGTCATACTTAAGATATCAAAATATATTTAAGTGTTTGCATTAATTGCTGATGATTTATATTTCTAGAATGTTATGCAGATCTTTAGACTATAGAGCTAGTTTGAATTGAGTAAAGAAAAACAACAAAAAGAAGCTGATATGACCAGTGAAATGTGACAAATGGCTGGGGTAGGTGGACATGTATTCGGAAGAAGTGTATTCGGAAGAAGTGGTTTGTAGTGGTAAGATATCATACAGTTTGATTTCTTGAATGTTTGACACTAATTTTTGTCATAGGTGTGTGTGGCTGATCATGAGATTTTCCTGAGTGAAAACCAGTATTGCATGGACTGCGTCAGGAAATAGCATGCTCAAGCAAAGTTTCAAAGCTGTATCTGTTACAGTTACTGAAAGAAGTGCACCTTAACATACAAATTAACCAAATACGCAGACGCCGATCAAGGGATGACAATAAGTCGTATTTTTTTCCCCAAAAACATACTGGCTAAAAAGTGGACCTTAACAGAAAACTTAACCAATATACTAAGTTAAAAAAGGGGCATAACTTTTGCAGAAAGCAGCGCAGAGTTATGAAACCTGATATGCTGGGTCATGTTATGATGTAGAACAACTGTATAAAGTTTCAAAGTTGTAGCTGTTATATGGACTAATACAGCGCCAATTTCAATACAGCAATTTCAATACAACACGATCTTTTATCCCTAACATTTTGGCCAATCTTTTACCCTCAACATTTTTACAACAACAACAACAACAACAACAACAAACAACAACAACAACAACAAGTCACATGCTCCGCCATTATGCAGCATCAAAAAGCAACCACAATATAGGTAGCGCGCTTCTGCCAATAAACACTCTGCAACACCACCACCCGTTTTCCCACCCACTCGCCTTCCCACTCACCACCTTCACCCCCTCACCCCCAACTCGAAACTCGTTTTTTTTTTTTTTTTTTTTACATATTTCTGTGTTGTTTTGGTCATTCTTACACATAGCTATGTTGCCCCAAACACCCCCTCCCCTCGCCGCCTTCCCACCCCACCTCCCCCGCCGCCTTCCCACCCCCACCTCCCCCCGCCCAACACTTGATTTTATTTTTCATTTTTTACATATTTTAAGCTAGATATGCAAAAGACTGCTTAACTTATTTCTTTCAGCATATGATCCACAATCAGTCCAGTAATCGCACAATCAAAGAGGAAAGCGAAGTAGCGAACTGTAAATAGGTCAACCATTAAACATGCAGTGCGTTGCAAAATGATAGGGTCATAATATATTTTGATAAACGTTTTAACAAGTTTAAAACATATTGTATTAAAGCGATTATGATCAAGGATCTTACGAAGTTTGTAAATCACGTCTCCATAAAAGTCAGGTTGTGATTGTCTTTGTCGCAGAAGAGTTCTTAGATTACTTCCATATTTTAAAAATAGATCAGGGTTACGATAATAAAATTTAGCAAAGTTTTTCGAAGTTTATGTTCCCGGTAGCCCTGATGGATTAGCTTCTAAGTTATACAAATATTACGAATGTTTATGTCCTCAACTCGACTAGCAGCTCTAGAAAAAACGAATAAGTGGATAAACAAAGACCCCATAAGAAGTAGTTCGGGGGAACATCTCCGTCTATAAGTGGGAATAATTAACAATATCAAAATTAAAATCCTCCTTGTCACAGTGTGTTTGTGCTTCCAAGGGTGATGGCAGTAAAATGTCGCCCCGACTACGAATCAATAGTGTTATTACTTTCTGATACTTTGGGATCATCAATCCCAATCTGTGTGGCGGTGCTAGTGGGGCGAGAGAGGTGTTGCACATAATATTACATCTCATGAACAGACCCAAAAACAGCGAGTCTGCTATTTTCTCTCATGTTTGTGTTTATTGCTTCCAAGGCATCCATTTTTCAGTATTTATTTACTAATTATTTCACCATTTTCAATAGAGAGATGTAAATCAAGATAAGAAGCGACAGTATTAGAAATGTTAGCTGTGTTCAGTTAAAGTTCTTTAAGAAAGATAATAAGTATTAATCATAGTAGAAAAGTAAAGATTGTCAGTGTTCAGTATGTTATCCAGATAACGAGAGGTATCATTAACGGCTTCAGTTACATCTGCCAACAATTGTCTATAAACGGTAGTTCCATACCTGACGAAAATATTATCTAATAGGAACATAAGTGCTGCACAAACTGCTTGGCAAGTCCACATAGAGTAATTGACTAAACTGCATGCAAGCTGAGAGCAATCAGCACCGATACGCGGTAAAAATATCCTATTTTGTGTAATCGATTTTGTTTTATATATTGGAACAGAGATGGTTTTCTTTATAACGTTTATTTTCTCATAGATCAACAGTGTCAAACAAAGCCAAACTCCATCTGTGAATATATACATCTTTACTTATAATATAATTATTATAGAAATATTGTTCTACGAGTACAGCTACGTGTACTAACTCTATTGAATACTGATAAGGGAGATCCTTTGGTAGCAATAACACATATACTAAAGTAGCAGACTCTGTTTTACTGAGTCTGTTCATGAGAGGTAATGTAAAAAGCAACACCTCTGAAGCCCCCTAGCACCGGCTTAAGTGGTATTCTGCTTCAACGCCACCACTATTGGGCTCGTTGATTACAAATGACCATAAAATAACACTACTGGTGAAACCTATACAATATCACTAC
Source organism: Cyrtodaria siliqua (assembly GCA_037043455.1). Lineage (NCBI taxonomy): Eukaryota > Metazoa > Mollusca > Bivalvia > Adapedonta > Hiatellidae > Cyrtodaria > Cyrtodaria siliqua. The sequence continues at coordinate 29,916 of JAWPHD010000752.1, read as the reverse complement.
TGTAGAAGCCTACTATTGAAGTCTCGGCAAAATTCACTCACAAACAGCGGTGAAAGCATGCAGTATGTAGTAAAAGATGGTCAAAGGGAGACTATAAACACAACTAACTAGAACTGTCGCCGGAGGCGGACAAATACCCCCTGCTGGCAACTTGTTGGCGGTGGGGCTGGGGGTGTAAACATACAAGACCTATAAGATATATAGACGTATAGTATAGAGAAAAAGCAAGGACAATAATTTTCTATTTGACTACCAAGTATGAAATGCATTAAAATACAAAGGGCCATATCTGAGTGGAAAATTATCGCACCGGAACGTCACGACAATATGCGCATCTCCACTTGATATTGATGCTTTGTAGAAAGTTTCACGAAAGAATTTTCTATTTGACTATCAAGTATGAAATGCATTAAAATACAAAGAGCCATAACTCAGTGGAAAATTAGTGAACCGGAACGTCATGACAGTGTGTACATCTTCATAGCAAGTTTCAATAAATTCTAACAAGGAGTTTTAGAGAAATAGCCCGGACAAATATTTTGTATTATATATATATATATATATATATATATATATATACATATATTAGAAATACAAAGGGCCATAACTCAGTGGAAAATTAACGAACCGGAACATCACGACAATATGCGCATATTCACTTGATATTGATGCTTCGTAGCAAGTTTCACGAAATTATAACATGGGTTTTTAGGTAAATAGCGAGGACAAGAATTTTCTATTTGACTACCAAATATGAAATGCATTAAAAATACAACGGGCCTTAACTCAGTGGAAAATTATTGAACGGAAAGTCATGACAGTATGCACATCATACTTCCTAGCAAATTCTAACAAGCAGTTTTAGAGAATTAGCCCGGACAATATTTTTGTTTATATATATTTTGGAAATACAAAGGGACATAACTCAGTGGAAAATTATCGAACCAGAACATCATGATAGTATGCGCATGTTCACTTGATATTGATACTTTCTAGCACGTTTCAATACATTCTAACAAGGAGTTTTAGAGGAATAGCCCGGTCAAGAATTTTGTATTATATATATATATTTCGGAAATGCAAAGGGCCATAACTCAGTGGAAAATTATCGAACCGCAACGTCATGATAGTATGCGCATGTCCACTTGATAGTGATACTTCCTGGCAAGTTTCGCGAAGTTCTAAGAAGTTCTGAGAAATAGCCCGGACAAGAATTGCGTCTACGGACAGACGGACGGACAAGGTGATTCCAGTTTATCCACCCCACTTTGCAGGGGTTGGGGTATAATTACTTATGGTCTTATTGATAGCTGGGTTACAAAAAACTACACAGAATTATATTTTTAGCCGGGTTTTCCAAAACCTGGCTTATAGATTGGCGTAAACCGGGCGGGCGGCGGGAGGGCGTCAACTTTTTCTTTTCTATATGTCTCAACATTACCATGTCCGATCTTCATCAAACTTTACCAGCAGCTTCCTCTCGTCAAGCACTGACTATACTCTAAAAACAAGGTCACTCTGACCTACTTTCACCAAAATACGCGTTACGTTAACCTTTTTGTTTACGTTTGGGCGGGGGAGGGGGATTACGTTGTTTGTTATATATCTCAGGATTACCACGTCCGATCTTCATCAAATTGCAATAGCACCTTCTTCTCATCAAGCACTGACCATACCATAAAAATTAGGTCACTATGACCTACATTCTCCAAAATTTGCGTTACGTTAACCCTGTGTTTAAGTTTGGGGGTGGGGGGAGGTGGGGGGGGGGGGTGCGGAATTAAGTTTATGTTATACTCTCTTGCTGAGTTGGAGTGCCAAAAACTTAGGACAGTATCCTCGCATATACCGAACATTACACCTGAAAACCCGGTTTTAACGCAACCTCTTGTATAAATATATATTTCTTGCGTTTCACATATTTGTGTAGACTATACATTTTTGGCACTCCAACTCAGCAAGCGGGAAACGCATCCTGCTCAAGTAAACAGAAATACTAAAATATATGATGAAGAAAATAGATCCTACAACGCAAAAGAAATTATAAAAAAAACAAATGAAAAAAAAAATTAGAAAAATAAATAATAGAAGATATATATAACAAAATATATATAAGTAAAAACAGATAAAAAAATAATAAATACACTAATATAATTATATCACTCAACTGGATACATATTATGGAAACGCAATACATGAACATTGTAACAGGTATTTGTATTTACTTACTTTCGCCAATCAACTACGTAGGTTCAGCCTTTTCCATGCGTCTCATAGGAATAGCATACTTATTGAATGTTTCTTCCAATGATGTATTAACTTCAGATTGTGCTGTCATTGTATAGTCGTCCGAACTGTCAAAATTGCCTATACTATACTATATATATAACCTAATATACTATACTATTATATAACCTAATTCCACGTAACACTCCAGATATATCTCAACGTGTTTTGTACAAAAACGGGGCTACAACTAATTACAGAAAGGACAACTCTGTCATGGAATAGACATTATAATCAAAGTATACTTTGTTACACGAAATTCATAAATGTTGGAAGTTTCGCTTGAAAAAGTCAAGCCATTTCAGTATTGTGTTTAATGCTAAGAGATTGCAGCGTTTAAAGCCTAAGTTTGCTCACCTACTTGAGCCAAATGCGCATTCTGTCGATAATGGAACTTTATAGCGGTAACCATTGGTTTTTATTCGTTGCTGTTTAAACCTTCTTTCCGACAGGGCAGGCCTAATGTCGCCTTGTACCATTCGATTAGCAGTAGCATATCAAACATGCAATATATAGCGGAAATACCAATTATGCGTTTCTTTTCCTTTTCTGTATACAATCTTATCACATCACCTTATCACAGACAAACGTATTGCTTTCATTAAAAAAAACGCCCAAGAAGTTTGTGAAGCACTCATTTTTTTTATAATATTTTCGTCATGTATAGAACTACCGTCTATAGACAAATTATTGAATTTCGTATTGGTACGAACTCTGCACCGCTTGTCGTAGTACTGCTATGAACGAGATTTCGTGTCATGTTGAGTCTTTCACAAGATACTCAGGCAGATGTAATTGAAGCCTTTAATGATACCTCTTGGTATCTGGATAACATATTGAACATTGAACATTGACACTCATGTTATGCCTACTATGGTTAATACCATATATCTACCTTCATCTCAGCAAAGCTAACATTTCTTATACTGTCGCTTTTTTTTCTTGATTTACATCTATACTAAAAATATAAATTTAGTAAAATTTATGAAAAGAGTTATTATTTTAATTTTCAAATTGTTAATTATCCCCAGTTACATGGGGATGTTTCCCCACCTACGTCTTATGGGGTCTATGGGTAAAGTTATTCATTCTTCAAGAGCTTGTAGACGTGTTGAGAACTTTAATATTCGTTACATTTGTATAACTGAAGCTACATCAGCATACCATAATTTTCGAAAAACATTTTCTAAATTTTATTATCGTTACTCCGATTTTCTTAATTTAAGAACTCATCTGCGACAAGAACTAACAAAAACTGACTTCTGTATTGATGTAATGGTATATTGCGACAAACTTCGTAAGATCTTGGTCATAATAACTTTAATACAATCTTTATTATACTTGTTAACATGTTTATCAAACGAGTGACCCTATCATTTTGCAACGTACTGCATGTTTAGTGGTTGACCCATTTACAGGTCGCCACTATGCTTTCCTCTTTGTGCGATGACTGGACTGTTTGTGGAGCCTATGATTTTGTCTACCTAAATCCTCAAAGGACGGTAGCGTTTGACATTTGACATAAATATTGACTTACACACCCTTAACGCATTGTTTTAGTGTTGCTATGGGTTTTGGCAAGTCATTGAGTACTTTACTGGTGGCTTTCTAAGCTTTTTATATATTCATATTTACATGATCATTTCTGTTTTATACTTGTATTGCCTATTAATGCTGCCTTGTTTGTTATAGAATATAATCTTGCGGGGATGTCTTTATCTACGTCAAGTTTTATTGGGATGACAATAGGGTAAGAGAGGTTTGGCGCACCCTAGAACCTGGGGGTTTACTCCAGCGACATATTTTCCCACTGACCGTTCCAAGGCGATATCCCTATTGTCAACCGTTTTATGTTACGGGATAATACTGTAGTAGCTGCTGTTTGGGTTTCTTTGCGGAATGGCTTATGCATGCCTTGAGAAGTGGTTTCTTATAACGAGGATGGTATCCACCCTTTGAGCGTTCCAATGAGTGGTAATCAATGCACATTGGTGCACTGATGTACTATTTACCAGCTCTGTAGCCTTTGATAGTAATCTTTCGCCGAATTTATCTTCCACACATCTGTACCTTGGTCTTGATAGACATCGATACCAGGTCAGTATAAGCGATCCCTTCCCTAGTGACCAAGGTCATTATGCTATCTTTTGAATATGATATCTCTAAGAGACTCTGGTAACATAAGTTGTTGACATTCCTCACCGTTAACTATGCCATGGTTGGTAAAGTACCCCTTTCTGAATTGACAACTTGTCCGAAATTCCGAGATATCTGGTATCAATAGTCTATGCATCAAGCTGTATCTTAGTCGGTTTCGTCATGTATAGAACAACCGTTTATAGACAAATTGTTGGCATTCCTATGGATACGACTGTGCACCGCTTGTCGTAGATGTGGTCTTGTACTGCTATGGACGAGATTTCATTTTGAGTATTTCATCAGATACACAGGCAGATGTAATTGTAGTTTTTAATGACACCTTTTGGTATCTGGATAACATATTGAACACTGACCTCCTTTCATGTCTACTATGGTTAATTCCATATACATGTATCCTAAAGAATTTCAACTCAACAAAGCTAACGTTTCTGCCGCTTCTTTTCTTGATTTACATCTATACTGAAAATAGTGAAATAATTAGTGCAATTTATGAAAAGATAGATTATGTTAAATTTCAAATTGTTAATTATCATCACTTAGATGGGGATGTTTCTCCACCTTCCTCTTCAGTATTTATTGACATTCACACTAGCGTTTGTTTAGTGCTGTGTAGCGGCGTCCGACGTCCGAAAAAGTCGCCCGACTACAAATCTGTAGTGTTATTACTGACGGGTCCTTTGGACTCATCAAGCCCAATCTCTGCGACTTTGAAGTGGACTATCGCTTAAGCCGGTTCTAGGAGGAGTGAGAGGTGTTGCACTTTACTTTACCACTCATGAACAGACTCAATAACACCGAGTCGGCTACTTGTATCTCTTGCTTGTGTTTGTTCTTCCAAGGGATCTCATGTTCAGTATTTATTGGGTCTATGGGTAAAGTTGTTCATTTTTCTAGAGCTTGTAGACGTGTTGAGGACTTAATATTCGTAAAATATGTGTATAACTAAGAAGCTACATCAGCAGGGCTACCGGTACCATAATTTTCTAAAAACATTTGCTGAATTGTATTATCATTACTCCGATTTTCTTAATTTAAGAACTCTTCAGCCACAATTAGGACTATCAAAAACTGACTTCTATATTGATGTAATACCCTTGGTCATAATCACTTTATTCAATCTTGTTAACAAGTTTATCAAAGGAGGTTCTGACCCTATCATTCGGCAACGCACTGTATGTTTAGTGGTTGACCCATTTACAGTTCGTCACTATGCTTTCCCCTTTGTGCGATGACTGGACAGTTTGTGGAGCCTATGGTGATGTCTACCTAAATCCTCAAAGGACGATAGCGTTTGCTGTTTGTCTTAAATATTGACTTGTCGTACCCTTACGTTTTGTTTTAGTGTTGCTATTTCTTCTGGCAAGTCACTGAGTACTTTCCTGTGGCTTTCTTTGCTCTTTATATATTCATATGTACATGATCATTTCTGTTTTATACTTGTACAGTCTATTAATGCTGCCTTGTTTGTTATAGAATATAACCTTGGGGTGATATATTTATTTACGTCACGTTTTATTGGGATGACTTTAGGGTAAGAGACGTTTGGTGCACCCTAGAACCTGGGGTTTACCCCAGTGGCAACAATATTTTGCCACTGACCGTTCCAGGGCGGTATCCCTATTTTCAACCGTTTAATTTATGTTACGGGATAATACGCGGGCTGTAGTAGCTGCTGTTTTGGTTTCTTAGCGGAATGACTTGTGCATATCTTGAGAAGTGGTTCTTATAACGAGGATGTTTTTCGAACCTACCCTTTGAGCATTGCAAAGAGTGGTAATCAATGCACACGAGTTCCATTGGGGCACTGGATGTAATATCCACCAGCTCTATAGCCTTTGATAGACTAACATTTCGCCGAATTCATCTATCACACATCTGTACTTTGGTCTTGATAAATATCGATACCAGGTCAGTAAAAGCGACCCCTTCTCTAGTGACCAAGGTCATTATAATATTCTTTGAATATAATGTCTCTAAGAGACTCTGGTAACTTACATTGTTGACAATCCTCACCGTTAACTATGCCATGATTGGTGAAGTACCATTTTCTGAATGGACAACTTGTCCCAAATTCCGAGATATCTGGTATCTATGCATTAAGCTGCATCATAGTCGGTTTTTGGCTATCTACGACACACGTGACAATGTAACTCATGTCATGACCGATATATACCGCTGTTTTTCTCTCGCGATGTTCTCTGGTAGCGGATTTGCCACCTAAGTTGGCACCAAATCATCTGAACCGGTACTAGACATATTCTCAGAAAGTGAGAACTCTTCTGGAGTTACATTAATGGCCTGGGAAATGGCTTTCAGAACGTCTGGAAATGTGCAATGTTCATAAAGCGGTTGTCGTCTCGATAGTGCATCTTCATCGCCGTTGTCGATCAGTGTTTCGGGTGCCTTCTGTTGAGCTACTGTCCAAACAAACTTTGCTCGCATTTTCTTCTTCTTATTCTTTAGTGTTTACTTTCCGGAGTGTCCTATGAGAAGATCGTTTAAAAGCCTGGCAATGCCCGCATATCCTTTTATGAAGCGGCGATAAAATCTCTGAGTCCAAGGAAAGCACGAACATCCTTCATAGACGTAGGAACATGCCAAGTTCTCATAGCTTCTATCTTTTCTGGATCTGTCTCAATGCCGTCTTCTGTTACAGCCTCTAACTGAGCCAAATGCTCCTTAAAGGTTGCGGAGAATATGATGATGTCATCAAGGTAGTTTAAACAATCACGGAGATTGAGATCACACATGCATTTTTCCATCACCCTTTGGATGGTCGCGGGCGCATTTAATAGACCAAATGGCATGCGATTGAACTCGTTAAAGTTTTAGCCTTGTCGTGAAGGTGTAACGTATCTTCGACTCTTAGAATTGCATAAGCATCTTTCACAGTCCGATTGTTGAGTTTGCAATAGTCGACGCAAAATCGTATTGTACCGTCTGTTTTCGTACAATTACGTTTTCAAAAATGAACTCTGACTTGGTCGTATGGCATCTGCTTCAACCATCTCATTGAGATGTTCACGGATCTTTTGGAATAACGCTGGTGGTTATGTGTTGATGGTCTCTTGGAATGGTTGTTCGTTATTTAGTTTATGTGTTTAACGAGGTCACTTGTTCCTATATCGGTGAAACTTTCCGAAAATAATGATGTCCATTAGCTAGAAAATTCAAAGTTTGTGTTTTCTGATCAGTTGTTAACTTGGAATCATCCAGTGAGATGCCCTTTGGTAATCCTGATGCTTTGTCGAGATGATTCGTATTTTTTGATGTCGTATGATGAGTACACGTTGCGTTCGAGTCTGCACTTATCGGATCCACAGTCATAATTAAGTACTTTAACCTCTCAGAGTTCACGTAAGTCTGGTTTGGTTAAATTCAAGAACCTAACGCCCACATCTTGAAAATACGAACCGGGATTCGTTGACTATTTCCGGGTTTGTCTAGAACCACAATCCGTGGACAAACACCGATTCGAGCAGATACTGCATCTGTCTGCTGATAACATTTAATTACAAATAAGCGAAGGTAACATGCACTTATTTTAAGGCATACGAAACTGAAGTACATTTTGAGCGTTTTTCCAGATCGCCTCCAGTCCTTTTACAAAACTTTCCACTATAAATTCGTATATGGCTGAGTGATTGGATGAACGTTTTACGAGGAATACATTATGGTATTTGAATTCTAATGGTTGTAAATATACTCGCGGTCAATGAAAACGCACCACAAAACAAATCCTTTTAAAAGTTAGAATTTGAGGCATTTTGGAGAACATTTGGTACAATCCATATAATGAGTCACATATAACATTTTTGGTATTCTGGATTTGGTGACTTTCACATTGCTACTACGAAATGCACGTGCAATTCCGGGTTTCTTCTGTTACATCACACAAAGAAATCAGTTTTTTCAAACAACAGTCATTGCATAATACTGTCAGAAGTCAAGCAATAAAAAGGCCAGTAAATCCAATTGGAATTTATTCCGAGATATTAATGCAGCTTGAAACTTCCTGCTCCCCAAACGATCCTCCAACGGCAAGGGTCAGATCTTTATCCTCACCAAATCTCTTTCCACGCAACTATTTCTACAGGTTTGAAAACAGATGATAGTCACTTGGGGCTAGACCTGGTGAATAGGGTGGATGAGGCAAAAGTTCATAGCCGCATTCCCTCACAACTGCCATTGCAACTTGAAAGATGTGAACTGGTTTATTGTCCTGATGAAGGAATACACCTCGACGAAGTTTGCCCCTACGTTTCTCCTTGATAAGACTGGCGCAGCCTTTGAAGTAGATCTGCATAGTAGTTGCCAGCCATCGTAGTGGCCTGTGGTAGATAATCGATGAGGACCTTGCAGCGTTGAATTTATTCGTCCTTGGTGAACCCGTGTGTTTCTATTCCATGGACTCTTGTTTGCTCTCAGGATCCTAGTGGTAGATCCAGGTTTCATCACAAGTTACTAGCTTGAAATGAAAATCTTCTGGGTCCTGGTATTATCTGGTTAAGAGAGCATTACTGATGTTGACCCGTGTATCTTTCATTTCAGGAGTCAACATTTTGGGCACCCAACAAGCTGAGATCTTTGACATGTGTAAATGATCATGCAATATAGTTTCAATAGATCCATGCGATAAGCCCGTTTGCGTTTGTTAACTGATGAAGTGAGATACGCCAGTTTTCCATGACAAGGGTGTGGTCACGATCGACATTTTCACTTGTGGTGGCACTTGCACGTCTGCCAGAACGTGGATCATCTCCCAAGCTCTGTTTATCACGCTGAAGTTCATTCACCCATCTTTTAACGCTGACATACGATGGGGCAGACTCCCCATAAACTGCATGTGGACGATCGGCAATATTTCTCGGCGTCTCACTTTCTAGCGTCAAAAAATTTATCACATCTCTGTACTCCAATTTGTTCATTTTCAAGTCAAATGAGAGGGTATCAGTAGTACTCAAAAAAACAAACAAATAAAGCAGTTTCTATAGCACCCTATATCTCATTTTTGTATATACAATTATCAAGAAAAACAAGCGAATACACAGATGAAATATGAAAAAAGACTGTTCTCATGAAACGTTTATGACGTTCGTAGTATTATCACAAATACTGAATGTGTCGACTGACTATATATGACACTAAAGTGTTGTTGCAATTACAAGAATGTTGATGATCACAAACGTTACAAAGAATGATGCACGAGAGCTCATGAGTATGATGCGTGACTCCAATGATCGGTGATGGTCATCAAAAGCCTTCTATAAGGGTTGATGACTCAATGAATATGATGACGCGATGATTAACCTCCACCGAGGTTGTGGGGTAACTTTCCTTCAGTGAGGTCTGACGACGGTCCTACCACGTGTCCCGGGGGTTGTTGCTCCTAAGAGAACCTGACCATGTTATCCAGGTACGGGGACCGTTTCCACCGCTCGTTACGCTGTGCGTTGATTCCCGTTGAATCACCTAGATGGCCTACATACCCTAAAGGCTTAGCTCTACTCCGGCAGGCTTAGGCTGTAATAATACATACTTTTAGATATCGGTTCATTAACACAACAATCCTATACAATTATCAGTACACAAACAAATCATTATCTAATAAATATATGTGAGCCACTTTCTAATTATGATGTGTAGAAATGTATACATAGAATCTCACCGTTAACCACCCACCGTTAAACAATGCACCTAATATACACCGCTATCAATGTAATCTTGTATTACAATTAATGAGTTGTACACATATGCATATATACATGTATGTCCTCTCAACGTTTACTAATGCACCTACTTTACAACGTTATCAAATTAATATCGTTCAATTAATGATCGACTACAATAATTATATCTAATAAAGTTAACTTCTGAATCACATGCTAGTTGTATCAAGTTAATGTTTGAAAAACATAAACGCTAACCGGATGTAGTAACATCGCCAAACAAGTTGGCGGCGCCCACTGAATACAAATGTAAGATAAAATTTCATAAAATAAATACTGACCACATATTGCCTGTGAATTTCACGCTTTCCAACGTCAGCTCCAAACAAAGCAACTTTCAATCAATCCCGGCCATGACTGGAGAACAATGCATTTTATTACCAACTTTCCGCCTAAACCCTCATTTTCCACGTTCATTCCGTGACAAACGTGGATACAGACGCAATCTACATATCAACATGAAAGGACCCTTACACAATTTTTCCCTTTAGAGAGATAGATTGTAAAATACCTATACTTTTACATGCATTAACGCACATATAAACTTATTGAACATCCCTCCCGTACTCTACCGGCGCTATAAAAGTGCTCGCTTTTCCGTGGTACATGAAGATATCATGCAACTGGTGAATTTGTTTTAACTTAACAATGGATTGGCATGTGAATGACATATGTCACCAAGTGCTTACAAGAGCTATGTACGACCAATATGCTCTACTCGAGATTATTTTGTGACAATATCTCCCAATTTAAAGAAAGTGCTACGCATTTTAAAATTCAACAAAATATAATTAACATTTAGATGTTAATAAATTATTAATGCTTCCTAGCAAATGAGCGACAAAACGTACAAACTGATCGCTCAGGTGCCAACACCTTGTTGCATTATAAGTAACATTACAATTTTGACATTATCTACAATTGCACACTACACTGTCGTAACATATACTGCTATTGTACAATACACTGCCATAAACTATTATACTATTGTACTCTGCTATTGTATTTTACCCTGTCTTTATGTGCGGCGACTTAAATAGTCTTCCCCAATATTGTCCTTTCCTCGGATCGCTTTATTCTCATCCGGTAAGGCTGAAGAGTCAGTGCCCACCTCATTAACCTACTGTTAGCTACCTTTGCTTTGTTCATATAAGCCAACGGTTGGTGGTCAGTCTCCAAGACAAATTCCTTACCAAAACATATCGGTGGAATTTACTGACCCCCCACACTACTGCAAGACACGCCTTTTCGATAACAGAGTAGTTATGTACCCGGGGTAGTAGTTTCCGACTTGCGTAAGCCACGTGGAGACTACACCCATCTTGCTCTTGCAGTAGGACAGCGCCCATCCCTATATCGGAGGCATCCGTTCTGAGGATAAACTCCTTGTCAAGTTCAGGTAATTTTAGTATTGGGGTTTTGACCAGATTTCCCTTTAAACAGGCAAAAGCTCGCTCCTGGCTTTCACCCCAAATTTTGCTATTGGGTTGACCTTTCTTTGTCAAGTCTGACAAAGGTGTAGCTATAACCGAAACGTTTGGGATGAATTTCCTGTAAAACCCCGCCAACCCTAAAAATGACCTAACTTGTTTCTCGGGTCTTGGTGTTTCCTGAAATGCCTTAACCTTGTCGGGGTTGGGTTTCAATTTCTGGACTCTCCCGACAACATGACCCAGACACTCTATATCTGCGTAACCTATGTGACATTTGCTAGGATTTGCAGTCAGTTTAAACCGGCGTAGCCGTTCCAACAAATTACGCAGAGCCTTAATATGGTCTTTAAATGTTGTTGTAAACACCAGGATGTCATCTATAAAACTATCTGTATTGGACAAATCCTTCAAGACCTTCCTCATCGACCTACAGAAGGTTGCAGGAGCATTTACAAGACTGAAGGGCATGACCCTGAACTTAAAAAGTCCCTGTTAAGTTTCAAAAGAGGTCATCTCTTTAGCTTGGTCTGAAAGTGGGCCTTGCCAATACCCTTTACTGAAGTCTATCTTCGAGAAATACGAATATTCCGCAAGTTTAGTGGAAACCTCCTCAGTATTAGACATTGGCTCCGCATCAAAGATGGTACGTTTATTGAGCTGTCTAAAATCGATGCAGAATCGAATTGACCCATCTTTCTTCTTAATAAGTACGACTGGGGTTGAAAAATGGGACGCTTGAAGGTTCGATGACACCCAATTTCAACACGTCCTTCACCTCCTCGTCAACAATTGATCGGGAGTGAAATGGAATGGGATACACCTTAATTATAATAGGTTCTCCTGATGTGAGTACAATATCATGTTGCACTACATCGGCTGCTGTCCGCTTATCTACACTAGTGGGAAAATACATAGGGCTAGTGTCGTCACTACTGCCTTCCTCACTATCCTCAATAACTGCAACATTAACTGCAGTTAACACCACTAGTTGCACATTAAAGGTTCTTGCAGCAGCCGTAGGCGACATATCTATAGCGGAGATTATAGAAGGGTTACGAAGTATAAAGGGTCCGGTAGTTCTAAGTTTGTACATAGGAATAGTTTATTGTACAGAGAATTTGAAGATAGTGGTGGTAGACAGTTTCACCAATTAGTGGTACCTACCCAGTATAGAACGACAGTGCTTAAGGTAGCTCATGAGTCGATTATGGGATGTCATTTAGGTGTAAAGAAAACGTCAGATAGAGTATTGGCATAGTTTTATAGGTCAGGCGTTAGTGGAGATGTAACTAGGTATTGTAGGTCTTGCGATGTATGCCAAAGGACAGTACCAAAAGGTCGAGTGAAGGTCAGATGCCATTGATAGATACACCATTTAAACGGGTAGCCATATACATCGTCGGACCAATATTTCAAGTGTCAGATAGGAAAATAGGTATAGTATAACCATGTTAGACTATGCAACTAGGTATCCGGAGGCAGTATCATTGCCCTCAGTTGAAACTGAGAGAGTAGCGGAGGCATTAGTCGATATGTTCAGTAGGCTAGGTGTATCAAAGGAAATGCTGACTGATTGTTGGTCGCAGTTACATCAGAGCTTATGGCTGAAGTTAGCAGGTTATTGTCTGTGCGTCAAATCACCGTATCATCCTATGCGTAACGGGTTAGTCGAGCGGTTTAACGGCAAGTTACAGCAAATGTTACGACGTATGTGTACAGAGACACAGAAAGATTGGGAGAAGTATCTCAATGCTTTCTGTTTGCATTTGGAGAGGTTCCACAGGAGGGTTTAGTATTTTCTCCGTTTGAGTTTTTGTACCGTAGATCAGTTACAGGTCCCATGAGGATTCTTAGAGAGATGTGGGCAGGTGAAGTAGATAGTGATGAGGTTAATACTACATATCAGTATGTGTTAGATCTTAAGGAGAAACTAGAGGAGACTTGTAAGATAGCTCAAAGTCAGTTAGTTAAGGCAAGTACCAAGTACAAACGGTACCATGACCAAAAAGCTAGAGCTAGGAGATTTAAGATAGATGACCAGGTGTTAGTGTTACTCCCGACAAACAATAACAAGCTGTTATTACAATGGAAAGGGCCATTTTACGTTAGAGGGATAGTGAATACTATGGATTATCAAATCGGGATGAATTGAAAGTTGAAGACCTTTCATGCGAATATGCTGAAAGAGTATATTAATAGAACCGATTATGTGCTACAAGGAGTGTTAACTGTAATTAATGTTGCAGTTATTGGGGATAGTGAGGAAGGAAGTAGTGCGGACACTATCCCTATGGATTTTTCCACTAGTGTAGGTAAGCAGACAGCAGCCGATCTAGACATATCGGGCATGCTTAGTGTAGAGCAGCAACGAGAGATATGTAGTTTACTCTCGGAGTTCAATGATGTCTTGTCCGAAAACCCGGGGCAGATGATATTGTACTCACATCAGGGGAACCAATTAGAATTAAGGGGTATCCCATTCCAGTTCACTCCCGATCAATTGTTGACGAGGAGGTGAAGGACATGTTGAAATTGGGTGTCATCGAACCTTCAAGCGTTCTTTTTTCATCCCCAGTCGTACTTATTAAGAAGAAAGATGGGTCAATTCGATTTTGCATCGATTTTAGACAGCTCAATAAACGTACTATGTTTGATGCAGAGCCAATGTCTAATATTGAGGAGGTTTTCTCTAAACTTGCGGGATATTCGTGTTTCTCCCTCAGTAAAGGGTATTGGCAAGTTCCACTTTCAGACCAAGCTAAAGAGATGACCTCTTTTGAAACTTCACATGGACTTTTTAAGTTCAAGATCATGCCCTTCGGTCTCATTAACGCTACTGCAAACTTCCATAGGTTGATGAGGAAGGTCTTGAAGGATTTTTCCAATACAGATAGTGTTGTAGATGACATCCTGGTGTTTACAGCAACATTTGAAGACCATATTAAAGGGAATGTAGCGACACAGCCAAACAAACTCTATAATTGAGAGTTCTGAAAAACTAAGAAAAGGGTGAAAGAATTATCAAAATCGGATGATAGACAAAAAAGATATGACCATTTAAAGGTTGTTCTAAAACGAATATGGGAGCCGCCATTTTTAGAACTATGACGTCATAGTTCTATATTACTATATATGGAATATTGATAAATATCATTTAAAACGAAGAAAATCACTGCAAATGAATGATTTTTTTTTTACTTATGATATAAATCATTATGCCATTAAGTATTACATATTTTTCATACAGTTGATGTCATTTTTTCCCTATAAATCAGTAAATTTTCATATTTATAAATATTCCATATATGGTCATTAAGAACCGTGATGTCATAGCTCCCAAAATGGCCGCTTCCATATCCGTTTCAACAGAAACTTCAAATGATCATATCTTCTTTGTTTATCATCCGATTTTGATAATTCTTTCACCCTTATTCAAGTATTTCAAAACTCTCAATAATAAAGATGGCTTGGCTATGTCGCTACATTCCCTTTAAGGCTCTGTGTAATTTGTTGGAACGGCTACGCCGGTTTAAACTGACTGCAAAACCTAGCAAATGTCACATAGGTTGAGCAGATATAGAGTGTCTGGGTCATGTTGTCGGGAGAGACCAGAAATTGAAACCCAACCCCAACAAGGTTAAGGCAATTCAGGAAACACCAAGACCCGAGACAAAGAAGCAAGTTAGGTCATTTTTAGGGTTAGCGGGGTTTTACAGGAAATTCATCCCAAACTTTTCGGCTATAGCTACAACTTTGTCAGACTTGACAATGAAAGGTCAATCCAATAGCATAACTTGTGGGGAAAGCCAGGAGCGAGCTTTTGTCTGTTTAAAGGGAAATCTGGTCAAAACTCCAATACTAAAATTACCTGAACTTGACAAGGAGTTTATCCTCAGAACGGATGCCTCCGATATAGGGGTGGGCGCAGTCCTGCTGCAAGAGAAAGATGGGTGTTGTCTTCCCGTGGCTTACGCAAGTCGCAAGTTACCCCGGGAACGTAACTACTCTGTCATCGAAAAGGAGTGTCTTGCATTAGTGTGAGGGGTCAGTAAATTCCACCGATATATTTTTGGTGAGGAATTGGTCTTGGAGACTGACCACCAACCGTTGGCTTATATGAACAAAGCAAAGGTAGCTAACAGTAGGTAAATGAGGTGGGCACTGACTCTTCAGCCTTACCGGATGAGAATTAAAGCGATCCGAGGAAAGGACAATATTGGGGCAGACTATTTTAGTGGCCACACATAATGACAGGGTAAAATACAATAGCAGAGTACAATAGTATAATAGTTTATGGCAGTGTATTGTACAATAGCAGTATATGTTACGACAGTGTAGGGTACAATTGTAGAATATTGTTGAAATTTTACTTTGCTTATAATGCAACAAGGTATTGGCACCTGAGCGATCAGCTTGTACGTTTTGTCGCTCATTTGCTAGGAAGCATTAATAGTTTATTAACATGTAAATAATAATTATATTGTGTTGAATTTTAAAAAGTATAGCACTTGCTTTAAGTGGGGAGATATTGTCACAAAATTACCTCGAGTAGAGCGTATTGGTCGTACATAGCTCTTGTGAGCACTTGGCGACATCTGTCAGTCACATGCTAATCCATTGTTCAGTTGAAACAAATTCACCAGTTGCATGATATCTTCATGTACCACGGAAAAGCGAGCACTTTTATAGCGCCGGTAGAGGGAGTACGGCAGGGCCGTTCAATACGTTTATATGTGCGTTAATGCATGTAAAAGTATAGGTACTTTAAATCTATCTCTCAAGGGAAAAATTGTGTAAGGGTCCTTTCGTGTAGATATATAAATTGCGTCTGCTGCTACGTTGTCACGGAATGAACGTGGAAAATGAGGGTTTGGGTAGAACGTTGGTAATAAAATGCATTGTTCTCCAGTCATGGCCGGGATTGATTGAAAGTTGCTTTGTTTGGAGCAGAAGTTGAAAAGGGTGAAATTCACAGGCAATAATATGTGGTCAGTATTTATTTTACGAAATGTTATCGTTCATTTATCAGTGGGCGTCGCCATCTTGTTTGGCGATGTTACTACATCCGGTTAGCTGTTATGTTTCTCAAACATTAACTTGATACAACTAGCATGTGATTCAGAAGTTAACTTCATTAGATATAATTATTGTAGTCGATCATTAATTGAACGATATTAATTTGATAACGTTGTAAAGTAGGTGCATAAGTTAACGTTGAGAGTACATGCATGTATATACGCATATATGTATAACTCATTAATTGTAATACAAGATTAAATTGATAGCGGTGTATATTAGGTACACTGGTTAACGGTGGTTAACGGTGAAGTGCTATACTTGTATATATGCCGATGAGTATACATGGTATTGTTGTATACATAATTAGAGCTTGGCTCACATATATTTACTAGATAATGATTTGTTTGTGTACTGCTAATTGTATAGGATTGTCGTGTTAATGAACCGACATCTAAAGGTATATATTAAGCCTAAGCCTAAGCCTAAGCATCCCGGAGTGGAGCTAAGCCTTTAGGGTATGTAGGCCATCTAGGTGATTCAACGGGAATCAACGCACAACGTAACGAGCGGTGCAGACGGTCCCCGTACCTGGATAACATGGTCAGGTTCTCATAGGAGCAACAACCCCCGGGACACGTGGTGGGCCCGTCATCAGACCTCACTGGAGGAACGTTACCCCACAACCTCGATGGAAGTTAATCATCGCGTCATCAAATTCATTGAGTCATCAACCCTTATAGAAGGCGTTTGATGACCATCACCGATAATTGGAGTCGCGCATCATATTCTCAAGCTCTCGTGCATCATTTTTGTAACGTTTGTGATCATCAACATTGTTGTAACAGCAACAACACTTTAGTGTCATATATAGTCAGTCGACACATTCAGTGTTTGTGATAATACTACGAACGTCGTAAACGTTCATGAGAACAGTCTTTTTCATATTTCATCTGTGTATTCGCTTGTTTCTCTTCATAATTGTATATATATTTAACATATTTTAAAAGTTGCATTAAACTTATGTAAATGCAGTCACCGACATTGATTCTTTTCTGAGTTAGTCCCAGCCACTAGGGTCAGTTTTTGATAACAAAATGTATACACAAATGTAGGCAGACATATTTAACATGTTTTTGGTATATTTTGGTATAATATTACTCTTTGAAAAGCATCCGTTGCATTTTAGACGAACTATTCCAGTTTTCAGAGATTTTTGTTAAATTTTGAAGTCTACTCCAAATTGTCTGGCAAGTATTGGTTATATACCCATGAAACTAAAGCACGTTGTAAAGGGAAGCATTTTTCACCATTTAAAAAAGAAATAATGAATGAATATTCATAAGATTACTTTTCGAAAAAATATTCCCGTTTTCGATAATTTTTGGGGTTAAATTTTGAGCGATTTTTACCCAAAATATTGGAAAAATCAGACGAACTAAAAAATCTATACACTTCGTATACAGAGGTATTTAATACAATTTCAAAACAAATTTATTCCCCTAAATGCATTTATTGATTTTGACAGAACCGTTTCATATCGACTATCTGCTGATCCTTCCTTATAGATTTTTTTTTTTATTATATTTGCTCAAATTGGAAGAAATAATTAATTGAAGACGGTATCTCCAACCTTCTTTAATGCATGTCTATTAAAAAAATTGTCTTCAAACGAAGTTCGGCAGAAAACAATTTATCAACGATAATTAATTAAACTAATCCTATAATTAACCACGAAGTCGCAATACTGATTGATGTTGATTGGCTTATCACATGTTTTGTGATCATAATAGGTATGATGATCCAATCACTGACAATTGGACTTATCAGCGGCAACACTTCCGACATTAAAAGAAACGTGTCATAATGCAATAATGGAATAATCTAATCAGGAATAATTGAACATATAAACAAAACATACAAATTCATGTATTATTTTCTAAAAACAAAATTCTTTATGATACTTTAATATATTCAATGCTTTATTCGGCACAAACATTATTTGTGTTCATGAGATAATAGAAAGATAGTTAATTTCAAAATCCAATAAGCACTAAGCCCGTGTGGTACAAATAAAGATATGCAAATAACATGAAAGACAATGTAACAAAATAGTACAAATGCATGTGTATCCAGTGGAGAAGGTGATACAATTTTGAGTGAAATACTGTTGCTATACAACAAAGAAATATAAAAGATCGGACAGGGAAAGTAGCATTCAAGGAGGACTGTCAACCACAAAACACAGAAAAAAACACGCAAACAGACAAACAAGAAGGCAAAAGTAATAATAAATGCAAACGACATCACAAACACAAAAGGATTGACAATAGGGCTACCGCCTTGGAACGGTCAGTGGCAAAGTAGGCCACTGGGGGTTTAAACCGGTTCTAGGGTGCACCAAATGTTCACACTTACCCTACTTCATCCCATTAAAACACGACAGAGTAAATAAAGAAATCACCGCCATGATTTAATCTCTAACCAACAAGGCAGCATCAATAGGCAATAAAAGTAAAACACAAATATGCTCGTGTAAATATAATACAAAAAAACAATAGCCTAGAAAGCCACAATGAAGGTACTCATTGACTTGGCAGAAGCCAGAGCAACAAGAGAATAAACCATTAAGGGCACGACAAGAAAGATCATAGACAAACATCAAACACCACCGTCCCAATGGGCTTTAGGTAGGCGTCATCATAGGGTCCACGGCCTGTCCGGTCATCGTACAATTAAAGAGCAAAGCATAGTGGCGAACTGTAAAAGGGTCCACCACCAACCATTCATTACGTTGCAAAATGATAGGGTCATAACCTCTTTTGATAAACTTTTTAACAAGTTTAACAAAGATAGAATGAAAGTGATCATGACCAATAATCTTTCGAAGTTTATAAATCACATCACCATAGAAGTCAGGTTGTGATAGTCCTTGTCGCGGAAGAGTCCTTAAATTACTTTTATATTTGGAAAGAAGATCAGGGTTACGATAATAACATTTTGCAAAGGTTTTACGAAGTTTATGGTAACGGTAACCCTGATTGAGTAGCTTTTTAGTTATACAAAGATTACGAATATTAAAGTCCTCAACTCGAGTACAAGCTCTTGAAAAACGAATAAGTTGAGATACATACACCCCCTAAGAAGTTGCTCGGGGAACATCCCCATCCTAGTGGGGATAATTAACAATGTCAAAATTAAAATCATCTCTCTTGTCATAGATTTTGCTAATTATTTCACCATTTTCAATCGAGAGATCTAAATCAAGAAAAAAAGCCTTATTATCAGATATATTAGTTTTTATTAAGCTGAAGTTCTTTAGGATAAATATAATTAACCATAGTTGGAAAGAAAGGGTTGTCAATGTTCAATATGTCTTCCAGATACCGAGAGGTGTCATTAAAGGCTTAAATAGCATCTGCCTGGGTATCTGGTGATAGACTCAACATGAAATCTCTTTCATAGCAAAATAAAAAAAAATCTGCGACAAGTGGTGCACATTTCGTACCCATAAGGATACCAGCAATTTGTCTATAAACGGTGGTTCCATACCTGAAGAAAATATTATCCAATAAGAAGATGAGTGCTTCACAAACTTCATAGCATGTCCACATAGTATAATTGTCTAAACTGCCGTTAGTAAAAAACGCTTTAATATTATTACATGCCAAAAATGTAGTATTTTCTCTAGCGAATGTTTTTTGAATAAGAGAAGTTAGCTTGTCTTTAATAAGGTGATGTGGTAAGGTTGTATATAGTGTAGAGACGTCATAAGTGCTTATTGAGGAAACTTGACCTTTATTGAAAAAATTATCAAGAACGTCTCCTGAATTTTTATAGACCAAAATAAATTAATCCCAGAATTTTCATAAGTTTTATCACAGTATAGTTTAACGTGATCTTTAACGGAAGTAAGACAAGAAGTTAAACGTTTGGAGATGTTTGTTGTGGTACAGGCACTAGAATTCGAAATAAAGCGAGCCTTATACGGATTTTTTATGTAATTTAGGAATCCAGTATATGGTAGGCAGTTTATTTTGCTTATCGTTTACACCAGCCTTGAAAGTAGTGCCCAATGCATATATAAATAGAACAGGTATATCATTACAACATCAATTCGTATTACCTATTTGCAAAAAGGTACTCATTTCTTTATTAAAGCCTTATAAATAAAACTAGCTAGATTTTTTATTTGCTTTTTACATGTAGAATTAATCAGAGAACTGAACTTTTGCATATTCGGACGCATAAAATAATACGTTTTAATATAGTGTTTTCTTATGTCTGTATATACAGAACATATTAAAACAAAATGGAATTCATATTCTAAAGACTGGCACAATTTACATATCCTATCATTAACCGGTGTTCTATTTGGTTTGCTCCAACTTCCAGCTTCTATCTCAAGTATGTGTGACGAAACGCGAAGTTTAGTTAAAGCTTGCCTACATTTCGATATATTACACATATTTAGGTAGGGTTGAAATCTATAAAATAAAGTAAACGTATGGGCACATTTTATTATGTTTTAATTATGCCTTGAAGTTTATTATTATTATAATGCTTATGAATAAATATATATGATGATGTACTGGTATAGTAAAAATATTCGGTTTCCTTTGTGTTATTTATTATTTTCTTACTATGCCCTTTGTTTTATTAAACTAATTAAATCACCATATCACGTGTGATGTCCATTTTGTATAATGATACAATCTTTGATTATGTGCTAATGTGATTTAATCAGCGGATTAGCGGCGCGTTCAAATACATCATTTAAGTTTACGGCTAACTTTGAAGTCTTTATTTTCAGTAAACTGAAAAACAATGTTGTTCCTAGTTTTTAGTTTGTACTTAATCAGTATCCACTTAAAGGCATAAAATAGGCACGTAAATATGCATAAATTAACATGTGTGAGATACGACTAATTACAAGAGTTGTTCAACTTATAATGAAAAACAATTCAGTTTTTAATTAAATTGACCATAACCAAGGAGAACGTAATAAGCTAGTCACTGCCATAACCTAACCAGAATCATTTTTTAGTATTAGTTTCATATTGATAACATATCTGGTATTTGATATATAGCAACAATAACTATTCATCTTTTTACGACAATATGAATCAAATGCTTATTTTGGTAATTTATAAATACGCTGTAAAAAAAATGTCGCATAAAATACAAGCAAACGTATCATATTTACATTAACTTTTATTTGGTTTCATGTAAAACACCATAGGCAATAAAAAATATAGGTTTTAAAATGTAAATCAAATCGAACCGGAAAATAATTAATTATTATAATTTGAATATCTCTTGTATATATATTATATATATGTTATTCAAGTCAAATGCATATGTGAATGAGCAGCTGAAAGTTAAACATTGCTCGGCTTAACCAATGGTGTGTGTTTTTTAAAAGAAGGCGATCTGGAAGATTTATAGAGAATATCATGTTAGTGCCTGATCACATCCAGTTTATCAGGTGAGGCTGAGAAAAAAAATGAAATCCGAGACTGTGCCGAGGGCTTCATTTTTTTCGTGCCGACCTGATAAACTGGATACGATCAGGCACTAACATGATATTCTATTTATCATGTTGATCGTTTAAAATTATTTAATTTACCTTTACAGCTCTCAATAGATTATGTGTATTACGGGTTCACACAGTAGTTAGAAGTTAATCCAATTAAAGGTGCTGTATATTTGGTGTCATACTTCATTGCTGCAGCGCTCAATAAACTATGTGTATTACGGGTTCACAAAGTAGTTAGTAGTTAATCCAATAAAATGTGCTGTATATCCGGTGTCATACTTTATTGCTACAGCGCTCAATAGACTATGTGTATTACGGGTTCACACAGTAGTTAGAAGTTAATCCAATTAAAGGTGCTTTATATTCGGTGTCATACTTCATTGCTACAGCGCTCAATAGACTATGTTTTCACACAGTAGTTAGTAGTTAATCCAATAAAAGGTGCTGCATATTCGGTGTCATACTTTATTGCTACAGCGCTCAATAGACTATGTGTAATACGGGTTCACACAGTAGTTAGTAGTTAATCCAATAAAAGGTGCTGTATATTCGGTGTAATACTTTATTGCTACAGCGCCCAATAGACTATGTGTAATACGGGTTCACACAGTAGTTAGTAGTTAGTCCAATAAAAGGTGCTTTATATTCGGTGTAATACTTTATTGCTACAGCGCTCAATAGACTATGTGTATTACGGGTTCACACAGTAGTTAGTAGTTAATCTAATAAAATGTGCTGTACATTCGGTGTCATACTTTATTACTTTAAATATCGATACTTAGATGCTTTACGTGCGTTTACAATTTGTAAAACTCCTATGAGTAGAGAATACTTTTGCAAATGTAAAAAAGATTATAAGGATTTATGTCGTAAAAAGAAAAAAATATTTGAAATTAAAAAAGTTTCGGAGATAGAAAATTTAAGGTTCAGTAAACCTAAACAATTTTGGAAATATTTCAAAAAACAAAGAAAAAAGTCAAATGATAATGATATTACTCTGAAGGAATTCCGTGATTATTTTTCATCTTTAGGAAACGACGATTTCCAATGTAAAAATGATGAAGCGGAGTCTTTTTGCGACGAGGACAATTTTGATGAAGACTATTGTACCTACGAGGAATTAGATATGCCTATTACGATCAATGAAATTTTAACTGTAGTAAAGTTGCTAAAAACCAATAAAGCTTTAGGGAGTGATGCATTGATGAATGAATACTTTATTGAAAACATTGACATTTTAGCATCACATTTGTGCGATATATTTAATGCAATTTTATCTTCTGGAATTTTTCCTGAAAAATGGATGGAAGGAGTTATTGTCCCTGTTCATAAAAATGGAAATACTAAACATGTTAATAACTATAGGGGTATTACTCTAGTTAGTTGCCTGTCAAAAATATTAACCACTATATTATATAAAAGAATTGACTGTGTTTGTGAAAAGAATAACATTATTTCTGATGCACAGTTTGGTTTTAGAAAAGGCCATTCCACTGTTGATGCTTTATTTGTTCTTCTCTCTATTGTTGAAAAATATTTGAATGAGAATAAACGTTTATATGTTGCCTTTGTAGACCTAAAACGATGTTTTGATACTATATATAGAAATGCTTTATGGCTTAAACTATATAAATCTGGTATACAAGGAAAGATATTACGAATTATTAAAGACATGTACGAAAAGGTGAAATCATGCGTGAAGAGTTGTGGTACTTATTCAGACTATTTCGAATGTGCGGTTGGATTATGTCAAGGGGAGGTAATCTCTCCTTTGTTATTTTCGTTATTTATTGAAGATCTTGAGCTGCATCTACAAAATGATGTGAATTCAGGCTTACAGATTGATGATATAGTTCTGATATTGTTACTGTTTGCTGATGATATAGCCATTTTAGGTAAATCTCCAGTGGAATTACAAAATAACTTAAATCTTCTATACACATATTGTAATAATTGGGGTCTTGAAGTAAATACCACTAAAACCAAGATAATGGTGTTTAGAAAAAGAGGAGGGCTACTTCAAAATGAACGTTGGACCTATAACGGTCAAAATATCGAAGTTGTAAATGATTTTAACTATTTAGGCACAGTTTTTAATTATACGGGCAATTTTTCATTAAATCAAGAACATTTAATTGGTAAGTCACTAAAATTGCTCTACACTTTATTAGCGAATTGTAAAAAGATTAAGTTAAAGCCAAAAACACTATGCCAATTATTTGATTCATTTGTAGGTTCTGCACTAGGATATGCCGCTGAAATATGGGGATTCTCTAAATCAAAAGTAATAGAAAGAATACACCTAAAGTTCTGTAAACGGTTGCTTAACGTAAGATTACATACATGCACAGTAGGTGTATATGGTGAACTTGGGCGTTACCCTCTATATATTACGAGATATATAAGAATTATTAAGTATTGGTGTAAAGTAATAAATACTAATAACATTCTGATGAAAAAACTCTATGAACAAGGTGTATATGACTGTGAAAGAGGTTGTAAAAATTGGGTTTCGAATGTAAAAAAGTTATTATCTGATTATGGTTTTGCCTATTTATTTAACAATCAGGATATGCTGAATGTTAAAACATTTCCATGTGTTTTTAAACAACGAATAATTGACTGTTTTAAGCAAGAGTGGTATGGGTCAATTGATAGCTGTGTTGTTCTTGAAAACTATAAATATTTTAAATCTGATTTTTCATATGAACACTATCTAAATGTTTTACCTAGCAATTTGAGATTCTTTGTTTCTAGAATAAGATTATCTGCACATTCTCTTAACATACAAACTGGACGGTATGCAAGAAATCGCATACCGAGAAATGAAAGATATTGTTTATGTTGTAACTCACAAGATCTGGAAGACGAATACCATTTTATATGTGTGTGTCAATGTTACAATGAACTAAGAAAAAAATATATTAAAAGATATTACCACCTAATGCCATCTATGTTCAAATATATAGAATTGATGAAAACTTCAAACAATGATATATTACTAAATTTAGCGAGGTATATAAAATGTGCTTTAAATGTTAGACTTTCTATTTTGAATGCTTAGTATAAATATAATATTGTTCATCCTCTAACTATGATGATGTAAACTATACTGATAGTTGATTTATATACTCTGTTTACGTGACTTTGTTATATTCGTATATTGTATATATGTTCTGAATGACGATGTACTTTGTACAAGTCTAAATAAAATATCTGTTCTGTTCTGTTCTGTTCTGTTTATTGCTACAGCGCTCAATAGACTATGTGTATTACGGGTTCACACAGTAGTTAGAAGTTAATCCAATTAAAGGTGCTGTATATTCGGTGTCATACTTCATTGCTACAGCTCTCAATAGACTATGTGTATTACGGGTTCACACAGTAGTTAGTAGTTAATCCAATTAAAGGTGCTTTATATTCGGTGTCATACTTTATTGCTACAGCGCTCAATAGACTATGTGTATTACGGGTTCAAACAGTAGTTAGTAGTTAATCCAATTAAAGGTTTTTCATAAAAAATCGCTGAAAAGAAGAATCATTTTGTAATAAGATGTTTGAACATAAACTAATCTAATGGAAGTGATAAAATGGTGCACAATTATATACACAAATGTTTCATTGTATCGTTAGTTAATGTGAAAGTTCACATTGTGAGATTTTTGGGCAAAATGTTGAAAAAAAATGAATAAAATCGTTGATTTCTGTAACACATTCGTAGTACAGTGGCCCGTTTTATGCAACATCTTACGACACTTTTGCTCTTAAGTCAAATTAAATTTATTGCTATAAAAAAGTTCATAAACATGTTTTTAAACTATCTAATACATATATTGATCATTCAATATTTACACTCTTTATTTGCTTCAAATACTTTTAAGAAAAATGATGGAAGGTAATTTATTTTGACTTACGATAAAAATTATCAAATTAAAGTTGTTTCCTGAAACAGGGCCCTGGCCTATAAGCTATAGAAGTATGTAAATGAATAACGGGATGAAAATACAGCATATTATATTCATTTTAAAATGAGGAAACCTTCTTCCAAACCCATCTTTATGTGAAACACGGAATCAAAGATTGATAAGACGCTAAAATTAAATTAAAACAATTGTCCTTCATCAAAAATCACTGAAAAAGAATCATTTTCAAATAAGTATTTCAACAAATATAATTGTAGTGAAAAAATGGTATACAAAACGTACATTACATATGTTGGTAATATCACAACTTCAGAAGTGAATAAGATGCTCAAATTGCGAGGTCAGGGTCAAAACGTGGAACAGAAATGGAGAAAAAACACCAATGTTTTGTGATACAATCAAATTACTGGGCTTTACTAATGAAGTATGTATGAACTAAAAGAGACATTTGTAAAAAATTATCGGTCTACATTTGGAATCACACCTATGTGTTTCGATGAAAATCTTAACATTGTGTTATCCGGAAGTCAACGGGACAGAACATAGTTCACTGTTGCTGTATTCTAAACAGTATGGCCGTTAGCCACACGTGTACAATGTAAGATCTGCATTGCATGTTTGTTACTACAATAAAGATGAAGGTTATATCAGCGTAAATAAAATACATATAGATCTTTCGGCCAAATGACATTGTTAAACGGATGATAATTGTGGGTTTGACTTTTAATGGCTTTTGGATGGAATCTGCTGAGGTCTAGGGCGCCGCCATATTAGTATGACATAGCCAGTATGGAATCCTTCTACATAAATTCGAAATATGATTCCATGGAATTTATCGAGCTGTTGCGAATGCTAAGAGATCATTTCTAATGGTTTCCCACAAAGCAATGAGCAACGATGTGTCAGTATCCAAGGGTATGATTAATGGAAATGCTTTCTTTGCGAAACAATGCAATTTTCATCAAAATTCGCTGAAAACCAGAATCGTTTTTAAAATCGTTTTAGCTTAAACAAAAAATACAATGATGTCACAAAATGTTTCACTAATCAATGTACATAATTATATCAAAGTTTTTCATTGTATTTGAAATTGAGAAGAATGCTCAAACCGTGTTTTTTTTTGACGACTTGCTTAACAATTGCATAGAATCACACTTTTCATACACAAAGTACTTGGTTATAAACTAAAAAAGTGTAGAAAGATCATTTTCTTGTATCAGTTTGGCGCATTATAAGTGTTGCGCATGTGCACTACTATGTCCGAAATATGTCCACAAACATACGAGGCTTTATGATTTGGGTGAAAAAAATAAGCAAAATAGACATAAACCGATTTTCAAAAATCATTTGAGCAGTATAAAACATATTTCGAAAGTTATAAAATATTACCTTATACATGTACTCGCACAGTTTCATTATTTCCAGATTGAATTAGATACTCACATTGCGGACATGTTGAAAACAAGTATACTTAAACATGGATAATTTTTGTAATTGACAGGGATAGTGGACTAGAAGATTTTGATGTGTCTAGAGTAAAATATATTTTAACTTTTGTTGTAATGGATACTAAAAGATTGCATGTTGGAATAATTAAATGTCCTAACCCCTGTGCTGCTATGAACTGTTTTGTTATGTTTAAAATATAACGTTTTCAATTGAGTAGAACAGTAATTGAGTGTATCAATAATTTGCACGTCACAGATACTATTTGTATTTATAACCATGAATGAAATGGGGCTAACACTCATATAAGGTTATATTGGGAAAGCAATTTCAGATGGAGATGCCATGAAGGGTGAAGGTTCCCATCAGACATGCCTCCGCAAAGGAGCGAACCCATGCAGCGTATTTGAGAAGTAGGATGAAGTTTCCCATCATGCATGCCTCGGGAGCGAACCAATTGGGACAGAGGCCTGTGGCTCCAAAGCCATGGCAATATCCACTGGGTTGTTTGTAACCAAGCTTGAGTACATATGTAAATAATGTATATAGCTTTTTACAGAGTGTGAGACGTTTAGTCGAAAACACAAATTTTATATAAACATACACAATTTATTTTGGAAAAAATATAATTGTGATGATGATATGCATGTTTTACAAGTGTAGTAATATTAGTGCTACAGAAACATTTCGTACAAGGGATGGTCTGATAGTTAGCTAAATCTTTGCATTAGTCTTCCATCACAATCAACATCTTTTAAATAACATATATACCTTGGTTGTTTTCAAACAAATAATTGCTTCTCGGAAGTGTGGGCATTGCATGATAATGAAAGGTTATATATCATTATGAACAACCAAAACAATGTAAGCAGAGTGTACATTGAACGTGTAACAGGTTTTTGTAAGAAGGCATGGATCTTCATGTATCCAGGGCCAAAATGTAAGCTCTATGAATTTCTATAGAAATTGAGATTCATTTTAAATTATGTTTTAGTTATTTGATCACCTTTTCCTTACATACACAGCAATAATATTAGGTGATGTTAACAAAAGCTCCTAACAACTTCGACATGATTTCAAAATTGATAATTCATACAGTTACTTTGAAAGTGTTTTGAAACTATCATACAGTTTCCGGTGATCTTTTTCATTAAAAATGTAAATTATCACACCTAAAGATAAAACAATATTGCCCATATTAAATATAAGTTACTAATTAAATGATATAAACCCTGTTGTTATGATTGCTTGACAATAGTTCCGCCACTATTCAATAAAATGTTTACCAATATGTGTATCAAAAGGTATAAATACATATGTATGTATCACATCAATGTTTTTCCTTTATTATGTTATATATAATGTTTTCAAATGATGTAAAACAGTGATCCGTGATCCGTAAACCATTGTAACTAGACTATTATTCAGATTTGTTTGCTACAGACCTTAAAATTGAGCATCAACCTAAATTTCTGATATTATAAAACATTTGGATTGCATATGTAGGATAATATCACTTCAAGTAGATTATGTATTTTCAAATACATCTTAACAATGATTCGTGTTTTACAACTTTTCTTTATGAAAAACATTTTGCCACCCGAACAATAATTGCATTTTTAACAGTATATGCCTAAGGACTTTTTTGGGGCACATCCTTGCACCTTTGCTCTAATGAAAAGCATTATAGATTATCATTTTAATAATTCAATTCCCACTTCTTTAGCTTAAGGCCCTGTACTACGACTGTATAACAGAATCAACGATTTTATTTTTTTTTTAAACATTCCTGCCCCAAAATCTCATAATGTGAACGTTACTCCATAACTTACGATACAATGAAACATTTGTATATATAATTGTGCACCATTTTATCATTCCATTAGATAAGTTTATGTTTCAAACATCTTATTATAAAATTGATTCTTCTTTTAGCGATTTTTATGAAAAACACATTTTTAGACCCAGATAGCATCATTATGCTAAAGGACCTTTTCTTCTGGCACATCTCTGTACTTTCTCTGTCCAAAACATTAGAACCATATTGTTTATAGCTCATATAGTTTTTTTTAATATATAGCCTAGTAACACCAAATGTATTACAGAAATCAACGATTTTATATCATTTTTTCCAAATTTTGCTCCAAAATCTCATATTATTAACCTCATATACATCTATAAAATCGTGGATTTTACATGGCGATGTATTGGAAGAGCATTTCCGCACACGTTAAAAATTCTAATTTGCTCAACTGATTTTTTATAAATTATTCAGTTTATCCGGAATTTTCTCGTAACTTTTACCCCAAAACTTAGCATTTCCTGTCATCCTTTATCTTCGGATTTTTTTTCTGAACTTAATACATGTCTAGTGTTTCTAAAAT